>CM056049.1:685372554-685799257 GCA_029574335.1 Rana kukunoris | reverse complement strand
ACATGCAACACTGGGTCGGTACCAGGCTACCTCCCAAAGAACGTGCTAAGACACAGAACTTTGGGCCTGTGTCTCTACTGTGGTGGCAAAGGTCATTTTTCGTGACACTTGCTCTCTTTCACCAGGAAAAACGCTTGGGTTCAATACATCTGGAAGGTGGAGCATTGGACCCAGAAATGTCACCTTTCACCTTCTCGTCTTCTTTCTGCGTTCCTCTCATGTTGGTGCTTCTCCCCATTCGGTTTCGCATATCTGGATTCCGGAGCCGCTGGCAATTTCATGGACTAGGGAAATCGCATCGTCCATGAGACTTACCCTTTTGCCCCTCACCACACCATTGGGTATCTTGGCGATTGATGGCACTGTTCTCCCAGGGGGGGCCTATCCGTTTCCAGACACTCCTTGTCCTACCTAAGGCCTCAGCTCCGATCGTTTTAGGCCTTCCTTGGTTAAGGCTCTATTCTTCACACATTGACTGGACTGCCGGACAGATCCTGGCTTGGGGTCCCTCCTGCCCATGTCCTGCTACACCCAAGGTTGCCCCAAAGAAGAAACTTCCTGTTGCCACCATCCCAGTATCTTTTGCTCTTCCTACTGCATGTAGTGATTTCCGGGTTTGTGTCCTGCAATATGTCAGGCCGATGTACCCATGTGGCACTCTGGATGAGGAGCCCACCTGTGAACCTGAGCCGATCATGCACTCCTTTGCATAACAGTTGTCTCTCCTAAAATGCACAGCCAGGCTGGCTTATCTGCAAGTTCTGCAGTCGCTACGCCTTGTGATGCGATTCGGGTAGTCCTACACGCTGACTATGCTATTCAGTCAGCCTCTGTGTCCAGTTATGCCAGCCCAACCCATGCCCAGGGAGCCTCCTACTTTTTCTTGTTCAGGACCTTCTGCAATTCAGCTTGACTCCTGTGTCATGTCACCTCTAGCCAACCTGACCTCAGGGTTCCTCCACTTTGCCCAATCTGATGGTCCAGTGCTAGATGCCCTAGATCCAGTCATCTTTTAAGGGTCTGAGGGACCCTCCTCAGATTCCTATTGATCCTCTCTTGCCCTTGCTCATCCCTAAAAGGCCTTTGGTCCTCAATGATTCCTCTCGTCCCCCCCCCCCCCACCTCGGTTCCACTCTCTGAGGATAATCTAAAGTACGAGCTTGGTCGAATTCTGGATTCTTGGCTCTGCAGAGGCATTCTTCAGTACCTTGTGCATTGGAGAGGGTTTGGTCCTGAGGAGGCGTCTTGGATTTCTGCATGTGAGGTCTTTGCGGCTCGTCTGTTGAGGAGGTTTTATCTGAAATTTCTCTTTAGGCCTGGGCCCAGGTGGGGGAGGGGGAGGGGCCATAAGAGGGAGGGAACGGTCATGGATTTGCAATAATGTCTGCCAGCTTACCTTCTCCTCCATGTGTTCATTAGAGGCCTGACTCTTATATCTGGATGCCTTTTATCATCTCTCCTTCCTGTATGGCGCCACCCCAGGAACTCTATATTAACTAGTGCACTGCAGGTCTGCTTTGCTGATCAATGTTTGTTAGCTTTGTGTTCCTGCTTGCCGTGTACTACGTTAATATCTCTGTGTACCGATTTTGGCTTGTCTACGACTACTCCCGTTTGCCTGTGACCCTGACCCTTGGTTATCCTCATCTGCTGGTTGCCCCAACCTCGGCTTCCCCTTCACTATTCCTCGTGTTCTGAGTGGTTGCTTCCCCTCTCTCCCTATGGAGCGTGACCTAGGGGACTCCAGGGGCCGCAACCTGGATCCAGTTGCAGCAAAGGCCATCTTCAACACTAGAGGATCTGGTGAATACCAAACTGGATCTTAGACTCCGCACCCTGGGGAATCTTTGGTTAGCTTCCTGTAGGGTCCCTGTTTGTGCCCCAGTAAACCTCTTCCCCATATCCATTCTGTGGTCCTTCCGCAGCAGTCTGTTATTGGGTTCACTACCTCGTGGTGCATCCCTGCCTCCAACAGGGTCACTTGTCATCTGACCACAGGTGACCTAACAGCACAGATGATAGGAAATCTTATACTCTACATTGTGCAAAAAAATAAATGGGATGGATGAGTTTACATCCACTTTAAGTGATTGTCTGCAGACTGGAAGATTTACAGGTATATTCTACAAGATCACAGATTATGAGAAAATTATGTGACTCACTGGATTTGCAGCAAATAGCAAACGGAATTAAAAAAAATATATATATAAGAAAAAAAATGGAAAACCTTTCTGCCTGGAATCAACAATATCCCCCCAGTCATGAAGGAGTTAATTGTAAAATAATGCAGAGCATAAGACATGGTAACTAAACATTCATGAATGCCTATTACTTTTTACCTACAAGATATAATCCATCTTCCCTCTCGGAGGACTCTAAAGAGAATGCGGCTTCGCAGGTGCATCTGCGTCAGCTGGGACGGAATCCACACAAAGCCATTTGTAGCTCTTAAAGAATTTATGCAAAGCAGGTGTCCTTTGCGGATCTGCACAAAAGGCAGGTTGAGGGATTGTATTTAATTTTTGTGCGTCAGCTTTCTGAAAATTAATTTACCGACAGACGCTCTTATTTGAGAAGCTGAGGTTCCACTATTGATAAATGCATTAACGAACAAAAAAAAAAAAAAACTTGCCCCATGAGGGCTAATTAGATTTGTGAAATCTGGATTCTTTGTTGATGGTTGCAGATGCAAGGGGGGGGGGGGGGGACAAAAATACTCACTCATCTAAAGCTTGAAGCATTTGTTCTGGTTCCTCAAAGACGATGATGTCAATCAAGCGGTCAGTCACGCTCACATCTTCAGCAACGCCATCAGCCGATTTGGCTGGTGATTCACTTTTTGATTCCCTATTCGTTTGATGCAATCTCCCCTGTGCACATAAGAGATGAAAACAAGGAAGAAGGCCAATATTAACTAGGAACCCGCAACACTTGCTAAATAAAACAATTAGCCCTTAATACCTACGTACATTGCCAATTATACAAATTAGTAGTATTGCGTATGCTGCATCTGAGCCGCTCTGCCCCCAGTTCATTATAACATACAGAAAAAAAAAAACTTTGGTGATTACTGCTTTAAGTAAACCTTAAAGCGGAGTTTCGGGCATATTTTTAATTTTTTTTGCAAACTAAAATGAATCACATTAAAGTGGAGTTCCACCCATTTTTTTATGTTTGTCTGTGCTGCATGCCCAATCTCATAGGGCCAGATTCAGGTAGATGGGCGCTTCTTTAATTTGGAGTAACGTTTCTCGTTTACGTTACTCCGCCGTAACTTTAGGAGCAAGTACTGTTATTCACAAAGCACTTGCTCCTAAAGTTGCGGCGGCGTAGCGAAAATGAGCCGGCGGAATTCAAATTGGGCGGGTAGGGGGCGTGTATTATGTTAACTATGCGCGATCCCACGGCGAACGTACTGCGCATGCGTCGACTGTCAGTGCGCATGCTCCAAATTCTTTCAGGGAACGTCAATGACGTCAATCCCCATTCACGGACGTTTTACGCAAACGACTCAAATTTTTTTTTTTCCGACGCGATGACGAAGGCCATACTTAACATAGGATACTTCACTAGGGGGCTGCTTTATCTTTGCACCGCGTATCTCTTAGGGAAACGTCGGAAAGTCACTGCGTCGCGCCCGAATACGATCGTGAATTTCCGATTCCCGCTGATTAACATATTCTCGGCGTTAATCAGCGGGAACGCCCCACGCGCCATTTTTAAAATTGAAGTTACGATACGACGGCGAAATACAATTACGTCGCTCGTATAGTAACTCCAACCCGGCGTTTCTTGTTTTCTGCTTACAGAAAACAGAAACGCCGTCTCAAAGTGAGAGTTAGGCTGGAGTATCACTGATACTCCAGCCTAACTCTACCTGAATCTGGCCCATAGTGTTCAGAATGGACAATTTTTATTTATTTTGTTGCTTGTAAATTCCTTTATTTTGTAGTCCTTCATTACCTCCTCCTCCTTATTAGCCTAGGCTATTAAGTCACAAGGCTATTTGCAAGGGTTTCTGGGATAGGCATCATGTTTCCCAGTAGTCCTTGCAAACCTGACTGAAACCTATCACATTGCTTGTGCAGCACTGAGCATGTGTGAGATATGCAAAGCTGAAATCCAGGAAGTCTTCATGATGCCCACACTTAAGATGGCCACGGTCTATTTCTAGATTATAAATCTAAATGCTGTAACAACCTAACAAAACAGATCTTAGTTTACAGACTAACTTTACTAGAATACATTAAAGCGGAGGTTCACCCTAAATATAGTCTTTCCCATGTGATCCAGCATACTGGCGTCAGCGCCAGTATGCTGTTTTTTTTTTTTTAAATCCCCCACTTACTGTGTAATCTTTATTTTTCATTTCTTTCCCCCGCGGTGAATGGCGCCTGTATAGCCCATCCCGACTTCCGAAAATAGCCGATTTTGGACTTGGGTTTTTCCGGTCCAATGCGGCACCTGCGCACAGACCTAGGAGCTGACTGCGCAGGCGCCGTATTTCTCCGAGTCCTATTTCGGCTTTTTTCGGAGGGCGTGACGCGCCATAGCCATAGGACTCGGAGAAATACGGCGCCTGCGCAGTCAGCTCCTAGGTCTGTGTGCAGGCGCCGCATTGCGCCGGAAATACCAGAGTCCTAATTCGGGTATTTTCAGAAGCCGTGACGCACTATACAAGCGCCATCCACCACGGGGAAAGAAATTAAAAATAAAGATTACAAAAGAAGTGGGGATAAAAAAAAAAAAAAATAGCATACTGGCGCTAACGCCAGTATGCTGGATCACATGAGAAAGACTATATTTAGGGTGAACCTCCTCTTTAAGCTTGTGTATTACAGGGGTTTTTATATTTAAAAAGTGAAATTGTGGGTGGAACTCCCCTTTAAATAGTCCCTAAAACATATTAATAGCTCCCCAATCGCAAACACTTGCCTTATATCCTCCAGCTCATGGTGTGGCCGTATCCATCATATGTGTGGGCATGTGAAGCCCAGTTCCTTTTTCTCCCTGGTTTTCAGGGAGAGGTGCATTCTGGGTGATTTTTAGGCACATAAATGCCCAGAGACTATTGGGAAATTAGTGTCATCATTTCCCAGGAGGCAATGGGGTCTTAGGACAGGAAGTTAAACAACCTAGAAAGAGGACCTAGCCAGATTACGAAATTTGCTTAGTAACAGCCAGATAGAAGTGAGTAAAAAAATGTGTTTATTTTTACATTAAAGGGGTTGTAAAGGTACCATTTTTTTCCCCCTGAATAGCTTCCTTTACCTTAGTGCAGTCCTCCTTCACTGACCTCATCCTTCGATTTTACTTTTAAGTGTCCTCATTTCTTCTGAAAAATCCTCACTTCCTGTTCTTCTGTCTGTAACTCCACACAGTAATGCAAGGCTTTCTCCCTGGTGTGGAGTGTCGTGCTCACCCCCCTCCCTTGGACTATAGGAGAGTCAGGACCCCCACTAACACGCAGCTTTTTTCTCTATCTGCAACAGAGAGCGTCCTGAATCTCTTGTAGTCCAAGGGAGGGGGCGAGCACGACACTCCACACCAGGGAGAAATCCTTGCATCACTGTGTGGAGTTACAGACAGAAGAACAGGAAGTGAGGATTTCTCAGAAGAAATAAGGACATTTAAAAGCAAAATGGAAGGATGAGGTAAGTGAAGGAGGACTGCACTAAGGTAAAGGAAGCTATTTTGGAAAATAAATTGTACCTTTACAATCCCTTTAGAGGCAAGCTGTTAATAGAAAGTTCATTTTTAGGGTGGAACTCCGCTTTAAAAGCAAAAAACTTTACCCACAACTTGATAAAAAAAAGGAACATACATTCCACATTAATAACTATGCAACCAAAAAAAGTGTTTGCTGTAAATTGTCTCCAGCATTGTTGCACTGTCTTCTTGCTGGAGGCTGCCATTTTGTTAAGACCCACAGCTCCCGAGCAGCAGTAAATCTTTAGGCTGTCAGGAGATCCTCTTCTAAAAATCCGGCACAGTGGCAAAAAGACAGAGAGCACTGAGCATGACCCAGTCAGTCCCCCCACAGTAAGAATCACCAACAGGGCACACATTTAACCCCTTGATCGCTCCCTAGTGTTAACCCCCTCTCTGCCAGTCAAATTTTTACAGTAATCAGTGCATATTTATAGCACTGTTCGATGTATAAATGTGAATGGTCCCAAAAATATGTCAAAAGTGTCCGCTGTAATATCGCAGTCCTGACAAAAATTGCAGATCACCGCCATTACTAGTAAAAAAAAAAAATATATAAAAAAAAAATGTCTATCTATCCCCTATTTTGTAGGTGGTTTAACGTTTGCGCAAACCAGTCACTATACGCTTATTACGATTTTTGTTTTTAGAAGAATACATATCGGCCTAAACTGAGATTTATTTTTATTTTTAATTGGATATTTATTACAGCAAAAAGTAAAAAACATAGGGCCAGATTCAGGTAGAGTTACTCTGGAGTATCAGTGATACTCCAGCCTTACTCTCACTTTGAGCCGGCGTTTCTGTTTTCTGTAAGCAGAAAACAAGAAACGCCGGGTTGGAGTTCCTATACGAGCGGCGTAATTGTATTTCGCCGTCGCAATTTTAAAAATGGCGCTCGGTCGTTTCCGCTGATTAACGCAGAGAATATGTTAATCAGCGAGAATCGGCAATTCACGATCGTATTCGGGCCCGACGCAGTGACTTTCCGACGTTTCCGTAGGCGATACGTGGCGTAAAGAAAAACCAGCCCCCTAGGTGGAGTATCCTATGTTAAGTATGGCCGTCGTCATCGCGTCGAATTTAAAAAGTTTAGCGTAGTTTGCGTTAAAAACGTCCGTGAATGGGGATTGACGTCATCGACGTTCACTGACAGAATTTGGAGCATGCGCACTGACAGTCGACGCATGCGCAGTACGTTCGCCGCGGGATCGCGCCTAGTTTAAATAATACACGCCCCCTCGGCTCATTTTCGCTACGCCGCCGCAACTTTAGGAGCAAGTGCTATGTGAATAACAGTACTTGCTCCTAAAGTTTTGGCGGAGTAACGTAAATGACAAACGTTACTCCAACATAAAGATCCGCTCTCCTACCTGAATCTGGCCCAATGTGTTTTTTTTTCCCAAATTTTGCACGATTGCGCAATTATCATTCAAAGTGTGACATCGCTGAAAGCTGAAATTTCGCCTGGGCAGGAAGGGGGTATATGTGCCCAGTAAGCAAGTGGTTCAAATTCTCCAAAGGGGACGCTTTAAACTCCTTTAACTCTTTCTTGACTAAGCCTATTTCGGGTTATTGGTATTTACAAGTTAAAATCTGTATTTCTGCTAAAAAAAAATACTTAGAACCCCCAAACATATAACTACACACACACACACACACACACACACACATATATATATATATATATATACACACACATATATATATATATATATATATATATATATATATATATATATATATATATATAAATACACATATATATATATATATATATATATATATATATATATATATATATATATATATATATATATAAAACAGAGAATGTAGATAATAAAATGGGGATTGTTGTAATATTTTATGTCAGACGGTATTTGTGCAGCAGTGTTTTAAACGCAACTTTTTGGGAAAAAGACACTTTCATGAATAAAAAAAAAAATGAAACAGTAAAGTTAGCCCAATTTTTTGGTATAATGTGAAAGATGATGATACCAAACATGTCACGCTTTATAATTGCACTCACTCGTGGAATGGCGATAAACGGTACCTAAAAATCTCCATATGCAACGCTTTAAAAAATTTGGTTACCAGGTTAGGTTAGAGTTAGAGGAGGTCTAGGGCTAGAATTATTGCTCTTGCTCCGCCGATCGCGGCGACACCTCACATGTGTGATTTGAACACCGTGTACATATGCCGGCTCAACTCCTGTATGCATTTTCTTTGCAGCGCGAGCTCGCGGGGACGGGGGCGCTTTACTTTTTTTTTTTAAATATTATTAAATATTTTATTTATTTTTTTTAAACAAGAGGTGACAGATAAACTATTTATGGAAAGACCCCCAATCCCTCCTTTGCACTTCAAAGCATTCAGATCGGCAAAAACAACGAATTGGAATACTGTATATATTTTTAAATTCGGCACCATTGGCAGCCGAGTAAACCAGAAGTGACATTGCTTCCATGTTTATAGTCAGGAGATTGGAATGAAACTGCTTACGGTTTCGTTCCAGTCTGTGGCTAGCTGCCAGAAGAGGCGCATCATGGATCGGGTCTGCCGGTGGGACTGAAGGCCCGGTCAGAGCGGCGAAAGGATGGGGGGATGTCCACTCCCGCTCCTCCGGAATAACAACCGAGCGGCTCTTAGCCACATCTGTTGTTAAAGCCAATCGCCTGCTCTAAACAAGGGTACCGGAATGATGCCTGCAGCTGCGGGAATCCTCCCGGTATAACCACCGAAAGCCGAGGAAGCATATCTGCGTACGCTCGACGGCAAGGGGTTAAAGGTTACCAGTTTGGAGTTGCACCACAGGACTGGTGCTAGAATTATCGCTCTCGCTCTGATGTTTGTGACAATACCTCACATGTGTGGTGCGAACACCATTTACATATGAGTGCGGGAATAACATATACGTTCACGTTAGCGCGTAAGCACAGTGGCACGGGGTGCTTTAAAAAAAAAAATTATAGGGACTGGCTTATTTTCGATTCATATGTGGACACTCCCAGGCAACCAAAGTCAATCTATAAATTGATTTCTGTCAAACAGGCTTGTTGAGAAATTAGTGTCGATCAAAGGCTGCAGCCCATTGATAATGTATTCCGAGGAGGAGTTCCGCTGTCAGAATACAATGGCATAGCGGGGAGGATTCCTTCTACCTAGCTTGTGTAGATGGAGGAATCAGATTGTTTTTTCAATCCGTCCGCTGGCTGTTCTATGGTCAGTCTAAAGTAAGAGCGCACAGGACATCACTGGATTTCCAGCAGGATCAACATGTCATAGTGTAACAAAGGTGTTCCCCTCTAGATAAGGTACATTGAGAAAGTAATCACCCAAGGGCATGAAGCGTGTTACTGCCAAGATCACCAAGTGAAAATTAAAGAAAAAAAAAATGAAAAACTGTCAAGCTGAAATGTGGTTTGTGATGACCTTTTCTCATGTATTTTCTTATTTACAGGGAGATGCAATTGTATCAGCCCCATGGTGATGATACAAGAATGTGGCACGCAATAACTTGGGGCTCAATTACAAGTGCTTCGAGCAACACACAATAAAGCGCCTACCGTTTCAGCATGCTTTTTTTTGATGCTTCTGTGGTGCTTCAGTCATGCTTTTTTTTATTGAAGCTTGGCAAATGCTCTATGGGTGCCCAGGTGTACCCCCACTCAGCTCATTAGTACCCTCGTTCAACAGATGCCCTGCTCATTAGTAACCCCCAGCTCTGCTGATCCCGCACTAAGAAATAACCCCCAGCTCTGCCAATGCCCCACTCATTAGTAACACCAGCTCTGCTGCTGTCCCAACTCAGTAGTAACCCTCATCTCTGCTGATGTCCCAACTCAGTAGTAACCCCAGCTCTGCTGATGTCCCAACTCAGTAGTAACCCCAGCTCTGCTGATGTCCCAACTCAGTAGTAACCCCAGCTCTGCTGATGTCCCAACTCAGTAGTAACCCCAGCTCTGCTGATGTCCCAACTCAGTAGTAACCCCAGCTCTGCTGATGTCCTAACTCAGTAGTAACCCTCATATCTGCTGATGCCCCACTCAGAAGTAACCCTCATCTCTGCTGATGCCCCACTCAGAAGTAACCCTCATCTCTGCTGATGTCCCAACTCAGTAGTAGCCCGAGCTATGCTGATGTCCCAACTCACTAATAACCCTCATATCTGCTGATGCCCCACTCAGAAGTAACCATCATCTCTGCTGATGCCCCACTCAGAAGTAACCATCATCTCTGCTGATGCCCCACTCAGAAGTAACCCTCATTTCTGCTGATGTCCCAACTCAGTAGTAGCCCGAGCTATGCTGATGTCCCTACTCAGTAATAACCCTCATATCTGCTGATGCCCCACTCAGAAGTAACCCTCATTTCTGCTGATGTCCCAACTCAGTAGTAGCCCGAGCTATGCTGATGTCCCTACTCAGAAGTAACCCTCGTCTCTGCTGATGCCCCACTCAGCAGTAACCCCCAGCTCTGCTGAGGTCCCACTGAGTAGCAACCCCTAGCTCTGCTGATGCCCCACTGAGTAGCAACCCCCAGCTCTGCTGATGCCCCAACTCAGTAGTAACCCTCATCTCTGCTGATGCCCCAACTCAGTAGTAACCCTCATCTCTGCTGATGCCCCACTCAGTAGTAACCCTCATCTCTGCTGATGCCCCACTCAGTAGTAACCCTCATCTCTGCTGATGCCCCACTCAGTAGTAACCCTCATCTCTGCTGATGCCCCACTCAGTAGTAACCCTCATCTCTGCTGATGCCCCACTCAGTAGTAACCCTCATCTCTGCTGATGCCCCACTCAGTAGTAACCCTCATCTCTGCTGATGCCCCACTCAGTAGTAACCCTCATCTCTGCTGATGCCCCACTCAGTAGTAACCCTTATCTCTGCTGATGCCCCACTCAGTAGTAACCCCAGCTCTGCCGATGCCCCAACTCAGTAGTAACCCTCATCTCTGCTATCCGCCTTAAATCGCGAACAACTTTTTTTTGCTGACTTTTAATATGTGGACATTTACCTGTCCAGGGCGTCTGCGATGTCGGCACCCGAAGCCGATCTATCTCTCGGGTGTGGGCGCCGCCATCTTAAGTAAGGGAATCAGGAAGTGAAATTTTCACTCCAAAATGTTTGTCATTATTGATCAAGGACTGGGAAAATGTAAAACAAATAAATTCAGGGTGGCACTCCGCTTTAAGAAGAAAGAACTGATTTTATTTTTGTAGGTTTCAGCTTTCCATAAAACCAGAAACATTGAAAAGGCAGCTGGCGAATTTGTTCTTGGAAAGAAAAAAAATGTGTCCCAAGTTTTGCCATTATAATAGGATTCTTATCAAATCAGTATAGCCATTATTGGATCAGCGTGAAATAGAGGATATAATGCAGAGCCAGCGGCCCTCGCACAGCTAAATATCACCCACTGCTCACAAACAAGCCGAGATGAGAGCCACAGCCTGAGGCATCAGTACAAGGGACTGTGTGTATGTGGAACAGACAGATTAGATATTAGAAATCGTTCTGGGCCCTGGACTTCATAGGGAAGGCTGGGAAGGCCAAGATTGCACATAATAATGCCATTTGTCTTTTTTGTGGCAGAGACATAAAAGAGGACAAGCACAACAGGCAATTTTTTCTGTGACTTTAAAGCGAATGGGCAGTTCAGCATCCTAGCTGAGGGGGACCTGGGCCATGAAACAAATTGGCACACTTAAAGGAAAGCTCTGCTTATCTCCAGGGTGGTCTTTTTGTGATTCCTTGACATCTACCGTAAACTGTCAGCCAGAAATATGGGCTCTCTTTTCTCCCAGCAGCAGTTTAGAGTATGTCACTGTGTGATATTTCAATAAAGTTTGTTATAAAAAATAAAAATAAAAAGTAAACAATGCACTGCAATCGGCACATCAGTACTGCTGTCATCCTACAGCACACCAGCGGCTGCATTCCAATGAAGCCACTGTTGTGAAGCAGTCCTTAGGCTGGCCATACATTATACTATTTTTTTTAGGCTGCTTTAAACTGAGGAGCTTTACAGGCACTATAGCGCTAAAAATAGCGCCTGCAAAGCGCCTTTACTGTCACTCAAGTATGAAAGCCCGAGGGCTTTCACACTGTGGCGGTGCGCTGGCGGGACATTAAAAAAAGTCCTGCAAGCAGCATCTTTGAGTATACACTGCTCCTAAAGCGCCCATGCCCATTGAAATCAATGGGCAGCACCGCCAAAGCGCCTGCAAAGCGTCATGGCAGTGGCACATTTAACCCTTCATTCGGCCGCTAGCAGGGGTTAAAGTGCCTCGCTAACGGCCGAAAAGTGCCTCTAAAACGACGGTTTAGCATCGCTAAAAATAGCAGCACTTTATCGCCGACGCCCCCGCGTCTCAGTGTGAAAGTGTTCTTATAGATTTACCAAAACTAGAGATGCACCAATACAGATATTGGTGCCAATATCAAGACTCCCGATACGGAAACTTAGCGGTGCTTTTTGCGGTCATCAAACGCAGCCACCGTGCCCTCAATTGTCACCACTGTACCATGCCATCAAATGCAGTCACTATGCCATCAATTCGCACCACTGTGCCATGCCATCAAATGCAGTCACTGTGCCATGCCATCAAACACAGCCACTGTGCCATCAATTGTCACCACTGTGCCATGCCATCAAACGCAGCCACTGTGCCCCTCAATTGTCGCCACTGCGCCATATGTCACCACTGTGCCCTTTAATTGTCACCACTGTGCCCATTGATGCCACTGTGCATGTCACTGTGCCCTTTAATTGTCACCACTGTGCCCATTGATGCCACTGTGCCCTTTGTCGCCTCTGTGCCCATTGTCGCCGCTGTGCCCTGTAAAATGCACTTACCTTTCTGCTTCCATGTCCCTCAAATGTCTTCTCCTGCCCTCGATGACGCTTCAGCCAATCAGGTTGCCGATAACCAGAATCCGGGAACCTGATTGGCTGAGACGGCCGTCAGTCTTATCCAAGGAATGCACCCCCCGTGCGTTCAGAGGATAGACATATGGGAGACAAGGACTGTACTCGGAAAACGCTGGCTCTGATAGGCACTTCCGCACAGCCAACCAGCTGCCGTTATTCAGGTAGCCGGCGCCCAAGGTCCAGCCATCTGAATAGACCAGCGGCAGCTGGCAACAATAACATACATTCATGCAATGCATGACCTCCATCACTGCAGTTAGTATTAGTTTTTTTGTGACTACAGGAGGGGGGGCGGCGCCCAGGCGCCCCCTATGGGTGGGCCGCCGAGGTTGCCTATCCCTGGTGTACACCATAAGTGCCATTTCCTTCTTGTATGATTGGCTCACTGGTTTCCCTAGCAGTCTTCACCAAAATAAGAGGCACCCTTTGCTATAGGAGTTAAAAAAAAAAAAAGGATTTTTAATAAACAGCTTACCTGTAAAATCCTTTTCTTGAAGTACATCACGGGACACAGAGCGCATAGCCATTACACTTGGGTTATATGGGTACCTTCAGGTGTGGACACCGGTGTATTCAATTTCACAGGAAGTTTCCTCCCTATATAACCCCCTCCCACTGGGAGTGCTTCAGTTTTGTAGCAAGCAATTCCTCCGAGGTTACACAATGTTCCCCAAAAGAGGTGTGGGAGCTCTGTGTCCCGTGATGTACTTCAAGAAAAGGATTTTACAGGTAAGCTGTTTATTAAAAATCCTTTTTTCTTTATCGTACATCACGGGACACAGAGCGCATAACCATTACACTTGGGATGTCCTAAAGCAATGCTCTATGAAGGGAGGGAGACCGTAAGGCCAAGAATAGCCAAACAAAAAATTATCAGGAAGTAAAGTAACTCCACCAACAGAAAAAAGGGGGCGTGACCCGGACCAGAGGATTCTATACTGCTGCCCGTAGGACCGCCTGCCCAAATGCTGCGTCCGTACCCTTTTCAACGTCCAACTTATAAAATTTAGTAAACGTATGTACGGAAGACCAGGTTGCCGCCTTGCAAACCTGTGCCATAGAGATCTGATGGTGTGCCGCCCAGGAGGCACTCATGGCCCTCGTAGAATGGGCTTTAACTGATAAGGGAGGTGGAACGCGCTTCAGACCATAGGCCTGAAAAATCAGCTGCTTAATCCACCTAGCCAAGGAAGACTTGGCAGCCGGCTGACCCTTCTTGGGGCCATCCGGAAGAACAAAAAGCACATCTGTTTTCCGAATCTTCTCTGTAACCTTGAGATAGACCCTCATGGCTCGAACCACGTCCAAAGTATGAAGCAGTCTTTCCTCTCTGGACTGGGGAGTAGGAAAGAAGGATGGTAGGACTAGGTCCTGATTCAAGTGAAAACTGGATATGACCTTAGGAAGGAAAGAAGGTTGAGGCCGCAGAACCACTCTGTCCTTATGCAGAATAAGGTATGGCTCCCTGCATGACAAGGCTGCCAGCTCGGAAACCCTTCTGGCCGAAGCCATAGCCACCAAGAAAACCAACTTTCGGGTTAGTAGCACAAGAGGGATTTCTGCCAGAGGTTCAAACGGCTGCCTTTGTAAAGCTGACAAGACCAGATTTAAATTCCAGGGGCAGAGGGGAGCTCTAATGGGGGGATTCACATGCAAGACCCCCTGCAAGAAGGTTTTCATAAGCGAATGGGTGGCCAAGGGTCTTTGAAACCATATCGATAAAGCCGACACCTGCCCCTTTAGAGTACTAAGAGCCAACCCTTTGTCAACGCCAACCTGAAGGAATCGCAAGATCCTGTCAATAAAAAACTTTCGAGGATGCCATTTTTGAGACTCGCACCACTCCGCATAGGTTCTCCAGACTCTGTAATAAATATTTCTGGAGACCGGTTTCCTAGCCTGAATCAACGTAGATATGACCTGAGCTGAGAGGCCTCTGCCCTTAAGAATTAGGGATTCAGCCGCCAAGCCGTCAAATTTAGCTGCTGTGAAGCAGGGTGGCAGATTGGGCTCTGAGACAGCAGATCTGGGCGCAGGGGGAGCGGCCACGGCGCCCCGACTGACATCTTCACGATGAGTGCGTACCAAGCCCTCCTGGGCCAGGCTGGGGCCACCAGGATCACAGGCCTGCGCTCCACCCTGATCCTCCGTAGAAGGCGGGGAATCATCTGCAGTGGAGGGAACGCATACAGGAGAGAAAACTGGTGCCAAGGGCAAACCAACGCATCGGTCCCGTAGGCCGAGGGATCCCTGGCTCGGGATATGAATTTGTCCAACTTTTTGTTGGATCTCGTTGCCATAATGTCCACATCTGGGACTCCGAATCTTTGGCAAATCTCTTGGAATACCTGGGGGTGAAGAGACCACTCCCCCGGGAGCAACTGTTGACGACTCAAAAAATCTGCTTGAGAATTGTCTATCCCTGGGATGAACACCGCCGAGATGCAGGGTACATGGGCTTCGGCCCATGAGAAAATCAGGTTTACTTCCCTTTGGGCTGCTAGGCTCCTCGTGCCCCCCTAATGGTTTATGTATGCCACCGCAGTGGCATTGTCGGACTGTATCCTTACTGGCAGACCCTGAAGGGGGAGAGTCCAGGCGATCAGGGCCAGCCGAGCAGCTCTGATCTCTAGGATATTGATGGGAAGCAGTTTTTCTGCCTCCGACCACTGCCCTTGCTGGGTCTGTCCTTCTAGAACTGCTCCCCAACCTGACAGGCTGGCATCCGTGGTTACTATCTTCCACGTGATGGGGCAAAAGGATTTCCCCTTTGACAAATTTTGAGGGACCAGCCACCAAAACAGGCTGCGCCGGACTCCTGGGGAGAGCACTAACGGACGATCTAACGCCTGAATGGACTTGTTCCAAGCAGAGAGAATGGCTGCCTGAAGATATCTGGTATGGATCTGGGCGTAGGGCACTGCCTCGAAGGCGGCCACCATCTTCCCCAGCAGTCGCATACATAGGCAAATAGTCGGCCTCTTCTTGCCTAAGATCACTTGAACTGCTTGAGTTATTGATCTGACCTTTGCTTGAGGTAAAAATATCCTCTGGCAGTCTGTATCTAGCCAAAGGCCTAGATATTCCAACTGCTTTGTGGGTTTCAATATCGATTTTTCTTGGTTCACAATCCACCCGAATTCCTCTAGATGCTGAACTGTGCGAACTACTGCATGATTAAGGCTGGAAGCTGAGCTGTCGATAACCAGAAGATCGTCCAGGTATGCCAGGACCAAAATGCCTTCTGTCCTTAGGACAGCTAGCACCGGGGCTAACACCTTTGTGAATACCCGCGGAGCTGTTGCCAACCCGAAAGGGAGGGCTACGAACTGGTAATGACGGTGATCTATCATAAAACAAAGAAACTTGTGATGTGCCGGGTAGATCGGCACGTGCAGATACGCATCCTTTATGTCTATAGATGCTAGAAAGTCGTCTTGATGTAGGCTGGCTGCCACCGAACGTATGGACTCCATACGAAAGGTCTGAATCTTTAGAAAGCGATTTAGGCGTTTGAGGTCTAAGATAGGCCTGACGTCGCCATTGGGCTTTGGTATTATGAAAAGGTTGGAGTAGAATCCCAGACCCCATTCCTGGGTTGGTACTTCTACAATTACTCCTTGGAGCAAGAGACGATCCAATGCTTTTACAAGAGAGGCCCTCTTTAATGGGTCGCTTGGAAGACTTGACCCCTGAAAATGAGGAGGGGGGACTTCCCGAAACTCTAGCTTGTAGCCCGTGGCTACCACGGACAGTACCCAAGAGTCGGGAATTCTGGCCTCCCACACTTCGGAGAAAAACCGAAGCCTTCCCCCCACCCAAGAGAGTGGGGGCGCCCCTTCATGAATCTGACTTGATGACTGGTTTAACCGGCTTGCGAGACCATGGCCTCTTGCCTGCTGTGGCTTGTCCTTGTGGGCGGCTATTAAATGCTGAACGCCCGGGAGGCCGTCGATACTGACGGGAAGTTGAAGGGGCCGAGCCTGCGAAGGCCTGTCGCTTAAACGCGGGCCCACGCGATCTTTTCTTGACAGGCAAGAAAGAACTTTTACCACTTGATATGGTCTGGATATATTTATCTAGGTCTTCACCGAATAGTCTCCCACCATGAAAGGGAAATCCTGCTAAAAGCCTTTTGCAGGGTGCCTCTGCTGACCAGTTTTTCAGCCACAAAAGGCGACGCATATGAACCAACAGCAGAGATAAACGGGACGCCTGTTGAATGGAGTCCTTAATAGCATCTACTGCAAAGCAGAGAGCCCTTGGGAGGTCAGCCAATTCACGAGCTTGCTGAGCCGGTATGTCCCTTAATATCTGTTTAGTCTGATCCTTTAAAGCCTGACAAACGCCAATGGCTGCCACTGCTGGCTGAACCACGGCACCTACTGTGGTAAAAGAAGCCTTCAGGTGGGTCTCCAACTTTTTGTCGACTGGATCTTTAAACATCTGGACATTTTCAACCGGACAGGTCAGGGATTTATTTACGCAGGAAATGGCTGCGTCCACGGTAGGGAGTGCCCATTTCTTTGCAAATTCTTCTTCCCTAGGATAGAGAATAGTGAACCTTTTAGGAGGGATAAAAATCCTATCAGGTCGAGCCCAATCCTGAAAAATCACGCTCTCCAGAAGGGGGTGAACCGGAAAAGACGCACCACTCAACGGTGCCTTCAAGGAACCTAAAGAGGATACCGCGGGGGCTAATTGTTCTGACACTGGAAGTTTAAAAGCAGTGCGAACCATATCTGTCAGAGACTGGATCCACAGGCTCTCTGCTTGAGAAGCAGAAAAAATTTCATCTATAGTGGAACCTTCAATGTCTGAACCGTCGGGACTCGGGTCCGCTTGATCCCCCTGTGGGTCCAATTCCTACGAAGAGAGGACCTCTGCATCTGAAAACACCAATCTAGGTGACGGGGATCTAGCCCGTTTGCCACCTGGCAAAGAGTGGGCAATTAAAGCAGTTAACCTTTCCTCTAGCCCACCCAGGGTGGTCGCTAGCATTTCTTCCGTAACGTAAACGGGAATGGGTTGATTGGGGGCCGCCTCTGCCCCTAGCACCCTCAATGGCTCCTGCAACATGCTGTTCGGTGGTCTATCTGGTGAGGGTGGGACCACTAGAGCCTGGCCCAAATCCTCTGACCCCGATGGAGACCCCTTTAGTTTTTTGGTACCTTTTGCAGCCTTAGCTGGTCCTGATCCCTTGGGAGCCATTGCACAACCTTGAGACACCCCTAAAGCCAACACCCAACTGTTGTAGCTAGAAGTGAACCATTAATAAGAACAGGCTATGGTAAAAAAATTCCAAATTTTCATACGCCCGAGAAGGCGGCAATACCGAGGAAGGTCCTGTGAGTATTGCCACACCAATGCCCGTTAGCTGGAGCCCAAGGTTGCACCGACTCAGATACTGCCAGATCTAAGGCTGAGTCCCTTTAAGGAAAAAAACTTTTTTTTTTTTTCTGGTCAGTATGGAGCTAAGTCCAGATCTGAAGATCCACAAACCCCCACTGGGTGTCACTGTTAGCCAGAAATAGCTCAGCTACGCGCTCTGTGTCCTCAGCCTCCTCTGCTTTCAGAAGGGAATGACCAGCCAGGAAATGCTTTGCTGCTTTAATTGAGACCTGACGCTGCTGGCCTGCCCCCCCCACGCACGCTGACGCTGTAAAAGGCGGCGCGCACGCGCGCGCGCCCCCCCCCCCCCCACGCTGAAACCAACATGGAGGAAGCAGAAAGCAGAGGAGAAGCCTGGACCAGCGCTAGCAACCCAACAGACACCAGGCAAGACACTAATCTTTATTGTAGTGCACACATAGGAAGCCTATGGGGACAGCTTCCTCTAAGAAACAGGAGTTTTGTCAGCATTTCCTCCCTATAGCACGTGGGGCTGCAGTATCATGCTAACAGGCAGATCTGGGGGGAGTAGCAAATACATATCTTTAAAAGCATACATATACCTACATGTTATCTGGGTAAACATTAGTACATCCCATCCTGCCTCAAAAGACATAGTGGAGATAGTGGCTGATGCACAAGCATACCATTAGCCAACCCAGAACCCCCAGGGGGATACCTACTGTCGAACCAAGTCCCGCAGGTTCCCTCTTACCTGCTCCACGCCGCAGGGTATTGCAAAATGCAAGAGGCCCAACCTTCCCCCATCTCCGTGGGTATTGTCTTAGACCTTCAGGGACCGGGGTCCTGTGTTAAGGAACCCACACACCTGGACCTATATAGCATCCTGGCATCAGTAGCGTTTAGTTCTTGGAAGAGACTAAGGCACTGGAGCCCAGAATCCAGCCCTCCAAGGAGAGGCATTATAGGCAAAACCCCACTCCAGCAGCGCCCGGGTACCATACACCTTGGCTTTGAAGCACTTCGGACGGATCCGGCTAGCTATCCTGGGTCCCGAGACCTCCGAGGGACAGCTAGACGTGACCAACACCTAAGACACTGGCGAAAAAACTGAAGCACTCCCAGTGGGAGGGGGTTGTATAGGGAGGAAACTTCCTGTGAAATTGATTACACCAGTGTCCACACCTGAAGGTACCCATATAACCCAAGTGTAATGGCTATGCGCTCTGTGCCCCGTGATGTACGATAAAGAAAAATGTAATAGATACTCCCTAAGGGCCCATTCACACCTATGCTTTGAAGCAAAGTGTGCTTTCACTAGCGCATTACCGCAAGGGAAACACACGTACCATACACACACATTCATGCATTGCAGTTTCATAGGTTTTCAAACACCACTGCAGCATAATAAATACTTTGAAAGAGATGCAGGAGGTGAAATAGCTTATAACGGTCATAAGGAAAGGATCTCCAGGCTAGCTGTACTGTGTGACAGGTCTGTATAAATATAAGAGCTGGGTGGACAGAAAGGCTGGTATAACAGCTCCAGTACTAGATATGTATTTCAATGCTTTATGTAGCTGTGTGGAGCTTCAATGTTCATTAGCAAAGCAAAGATTCTACCCTATAAATAAAGAAAGCTTCAAGGTGGTATTTAAAATTGTTTGCAGTGGTAGTCTATTATTAAACCCTCCTGGCATCATTGCAGCATTAATCCCCTGCTATATAGGTCATGGTAAAAGTGTTTAGGACGGGGACATATACTTCTTTTTAGTATGAGGTCAGACTATAAAACTGATTAACATCATGCAAAGGGGCACAGATAGATGGTGCCATGTCATGGACTCTGAAATGTTATAGATTGCTGTCCATGATTTGGGACTTTAGCACTAATGTATTGCTGCCCAGTACAACCATTACCATCTGTGTTAAAGGATAAGTTCACCTTTAACCACGTGCCTACTGGGCACTTACACCCCCTCCTACTAAGGCCACTTTTTAGCTTTCAGCACTGTCACACTTTTAAGTAAAAATATTTTTTTTTCAAGTTTCTGTTAGTAAATTTTGTAAATAAGTAATTTTTCTCCTTCACTAATGTGTGATGAGGCGACACTGATGGGCGCTGATATGCTGAACTGGTGGGCATTGATGAGGCGGCACTTATAGGCACCAATTAGGTGACATTGATGAGGAGGCACTAATATGCCGCACTTATGAGCACTAATAGGCCGCACTGATGGACAGCAGTGATGGGCTTTAATGCACAGCACTGACTGGCATCACTAATGGGCACTGATTGGTGGCACTGTTGGCACTATAATGTAATCAGGGCACTGATTACATGTTTTGTTGTCCCCTACAAGGAGATGTCGCTGATCGGCTCTACTTACCACACACTCTGTCAGTGTGAGGTGAGGAGCGCTGATTACCGGCATCTCCATGTTTACATGTGACCAGCTGTGATCGCACAGACATCACATGTGATCTTAACAGCAGTGCGGTGCAAATCACTTGCGATCTCGCACAGGGCACCAATGTGAACCAGCCCTAAGTTCATTCAGCCTTACTGGGTGCAAGTATAAAAAGTGAGAAATCCACCCCTCCCCCACATAACACATCCTGGTAATATAAAGAACTGTTGCATATGTGATCAGGTGACCTCAGACACACCACATTGCAATAGAACAATAATAATAATAAGATCATCACTCAAGCTCTGACTAAATACATCTTCCCTAATCACTTGTCTATGTATATTCTGCTCGCTGTTCACTGCACCATACATTTCTCACAATGAACTGTGGATCACCTCATATTATGACAAACATCCAGGAATGTGCATGTGTCCCAGCTAGTGCACGAGATATGTAAATAACCTGTCACTCGAAGCAAGGGGACAGAAAATACTTTTTATTTAGACAGGTCTTTATCTGGAAGTCTGTTAATTTTCACTGAACAATAAAAGAGGATTGCTCAGAGCTGCATTAACTCTGTGTGTCAAGACTGGGCACAGATGATAGGAAATCGTATTCTCTACATTGTGACATCAAATTAGCCATTTTCACTCCCCGGTTTCATTTGACTCCTTAATGTTACAGGGTCTCAGGTGTGAATGGGAAGCAGGTGTGTTAAATTTGGTGTTATCGCTCTCACTCTCTCATACTGGTCACTGGAAGTTCAACATGGCACCCCATGGCAAAAAACTCTTTAAAGATCTGAAAAAAAGAATTGTTGCTCTACATAAAGATGGCCTAGGCTATAAGAAGATTGCCAAGACCCTGAAACTGAGCTGCAGCACGGTGGCCAAGACCATACAGCGGTTTAACAGGACAGGTTCCACTCAGAACAGGCCTCGCCATGGTCAACCAAAGAAGTTGAGTGCACGTGTTCAGCGTCATATCCAGAGGTTGTCTTTGGGAAATAGATGTATTAGCACTGCCAGCATTTCTGCAGAGGTTGAAGGGGTGGGGTCAGCCTGTCAGTGCTCAGACCATACACTGCACACTGCATCAAATTGGTCTGCATGGCTGTCGTCCCAGAAGGAAGCCTCTTCTAAAGATGATGCACAAGAAAGGCCAAAAACAGTTTGCTGAAGACAAACAGACTAAAGACATGGATTACTGGAACCTGTGGTCCGATGAGACCAAGATAAATGTATTTGGCTCAGATGGTGTCAAGCGTGTGGCAGCAACCAGGTGAGGAGTACAAAGACAAGTGTGTCTTGCCTACAGTCAAGCATGGACTGGTGGGAGTGTCATGTTCTGGGGTTGCACGAGAGCTGCCAGCACTGGGGAGGTACAGTTCATTGAGGGAATCTTTTTTTTTTAGATACAACATTAACAGATACAAATCCATACTTAGAAAATTTGCAAATAACAAGCTAACGTAAATAGGAGACAGCATCGTCGATATGTTTTTGTTGAAAGGCAGTAAAAAATATCTGTTTCCTCTTGTATCCCCTTGTGTCATCCCCCTTGTGTCACCCCTCCCTTCCCTCCCCCCCTCCCCCCCCACGGGAACGCGTTCTTCTTATGTTGCCTTATCAGAAAGGTTCTAGATTGGGATGGTGTATTCGATACTAATTCAAGTTATTGGCTAGGGGAGGCTTCCTATAAGTCGATAAGTGGGTTAGGCTCTTAGCTGTAAGTCTGCTATAGGGGGATAGCCAAGCAAAAAGTCTCTGGCCGTCTTGGCCAGTAGGGGTTAGTTCCTAGTGAGCCGGTCTAGTTTTCATTGTTAGTTCTCCCTACGGGGGGTCTCGCCCTGCTCTTAGCCATGGTCCCCACAGTTTCGCAAATTTACAAAAGTTCCCCTGTCTAGTGAGACACACTCTTTCGCTGGAAATGGTTTGGTTTATGGTCGCCGTCCAGTTTCCTACGGACGGAGAAGCGGGGGCCTATCATTTTTGAGCGATTATTTTGCGAGCCTGAAAAAGGCATCTCAGTACTGCTTCCCGGCTGCCTGGCAGGACTCGGGTGTCCTCCATGTAGCCTAGTAGGCAGGTCAAAGCTTCTGGTTCAAGAGAGGATCCAAAAGCCTTGTTAATCCTCGCAATTATCTCTGACAAGTAGCAATAAAGCTTAGGGCACTTCCAAACCATATGGATAAGATCACCCTTGCCTTTGCATCTTGGGCATTCGTTATTTTGCCTCCATCCTAGTTTGAGCATCTTTTGGGGAGTATAATATACTCTGTACAGTAAGAACAAGTGGGACAATCTTTGCGATGGAGCCATCGACACCAATGCACTCTTTGAAGATCTGAAAAAAAGAATTGTTGCTCTACATAAAGATGGCCTAGGCTATAAGAAGATTGCCAAGACCCTGAAACTGAGCTGCAGCACGGTGGCCAAGACCATACAGCAGTTTAACAGGACAGGTTCCACTCAGAACAGGCCTCACCATGGTCAACCAAAGAAGTTGAGTGCACGTGTTTAGCGTCATATCCAGAGGTTGTCTTTGGGAAATAGATGTATTAGCACTGCCAGCATTTCTGCAGAGGTTCAAGGGGTGGGGGGTCCACCTGTCAGTGCTCAGACCATACACTGCACACTGCATCAAATTGGTCTGCATGGCTGTCGTCCCAGAAGGAAGCCTCTTCTAAAGATGATGCACAAGAAAGGCCAAAAACAGTTTGCTGAAGACAAACAGACTAAAGACATGGATTACTGGAACCTGTGGTCCGATGAGACCAAGATAAATATATTTGGCTCAGATGGTGTCAAGCGTGTGGCAGCAACCAGGTGAGGAGTACAAAGACAAGTGTGTCTTGCCTACAGTCAAGCATGGTGGTGGGAGTGTCATGTTCTGGGGTTGCACGAGAGCTGCCAGCACTGGGGAGGTACAGTTCATTGAGGGAACCTTGAATGCCAACATGCACTGTGACATACTGATGCAGAGCATTATCCCCCCCCCCCCCTTCGTAGACTGGGCCGCAAGGCAGTATTCCAACATAATAACAACACCAAACAAGCCTCCAAGATGACCACTGCCTTGGTAAAGAAGCTGAGGGTAAAGATGATGGACTGGCCAAGCATGTCTCCAGATCTAAACCCTATTGAACATCTGTGGGGCATCCTTAAACAGAAGGTGGAGGAGCGCAACGTCTCCAACATCCACCAGCTCTGTGATGTCATCATGGAGGAGTGGAAGAGGAGTCCAGTGGCAACCTGTGAAGCTCTGGTGAACTCCATGCCCAGGAGGGTTAAGGCAGTGCTGGAAAATAATGGCGGCCACACAAAATATTAACACTTTGGGCACAATTTGGACATTTTCACTTAGGGGTGTACTCACTTTTGTTCCCAATGGTTTAGACACAAATGGATGTGTGTTAAGTTATTTTGAGGGGACAGCAAATTTACACTGTTATACAAGCTGTACACTCACTACTTTACATTGTAGCAAAGTGTCATTTCTTCAGTGTTGTCACATGAAAAGATGTGAGGGGTGTACTGACTTTTGTGAGATATGTATTTTTAAAATGTACAGTTTGATAAACAGCCATATGGTCAATGTGTTGCTATTATTTGGAGTAGCTGAAATGTTTAGAAACCATATGTCATGTACAGCAAGCTGTATTACCTAGGGGAATATTTGTAAAAATATAATGAAAATTAATGGATTCAGGCTGAATTCACACCTCTGCATTTTTGAAAATGCATCGAAATGCATAAAATAGGACCCGTGTCAGCGATTATTGTGACACGGGCCTAAACATCATATAGCGCTACCCCAGCAGGAGCTGTTGGTATTATTGGGTCCTCTGTTCTTTCTCTAGCCCTAGGCAGAACCTCACTCCCAATGACACCACCAGAATACCTTGGCTGGGAACTCCCAGCAGTCACACATTCATGGCACGCACTGACCTTTAGAGAATAAGCAGACTGTATTGACAGACCAAAGTTGACGGGTAACACAGCAGAATAGTAGTGCAATCATAGGTGTGCGCAGCCTATTGCATTAGGGTGTGCACGCCAAAGCTCAAATACATATGCCTTTCTCTGCAGCCTTAGCTGCATGGGGCAGTGAATGAATGAGAAGTGCTTTGTGCTGAGTGTCTTCTTGTTCATTCACAAACTGAAGCATAGTAAACGCAGTTTACTATGCTTCCGTAATGAATAAACAGTGAACGAGTGTGTTCACTGTGTTCATTTAGAAAAGGGAGGCAGCAGTAGATTATATATTTACTAACCCAGCAGCTGGGTGGAGAAGAGGGAAGCCAGCAGCACTGTGGGGGTGGGGGGGGAAGCACGGGCAGCAGGGGGAACTGGCACTGCACATAGTGATTAGGGTGTGCCCAGGCACACCTGGCACACCCCCTGTGCACGCCTATGAGTGCAATACAAATACAGTGCATTTTTGCTGGTTTTACATGTTCTGCCCAGTCCTCTCCTAAAGGTGGCGATATAACCCTAAGGTCAAGATTTAAGTGCTGTGTCCATCAATGAATGAAAGAGAAAATGTGTTTACTTCCATCCTTTCCCAAACCTGTCCTCAAATCCAGTCTAATGAGAACACGTTTAGAAAACGTTATTATGGTAGTTTGTAAAACCAAATGAACATCTAGGAGCGCTTGGTAGCATGCGTGAATAGAAGCCCCTGGTCTATCGGAGGAAATGTAAATAAAGCATACTTTGTAAATGCATTAAGAATAGATCCCAAAATGTAAATAATGTACTCACTGCGCGCCTTGGCTTTAATTTTTTCATACGGTATAACAATAGGAAAATGGCGCATGTCAACAGAAAAGACAAAACGAAGGCGATGACGAATCCAGCACCGTGCAGACCATGGTTGGGTAAAACCTGCAGGGGAAAAACAAAGAGGATATAACACTGACACTTCCCATGAAATGTTAACGCTATCGGGGAGACAACAAATGCCACGCTCAAGTCAGAATGCACTCTCCATTTATTCCTATGAAGTTTCCGGGATCATACTTGAAGACAACATTGGAATACATGGCTAGATTAAAGTGGAGTTTCACCCATTTTTTTATGTTTGTCTGTGCTGCATGTCCTAATCCCATAGTGTTCAGAATGGACAATTTTTATTTATTTTGTTGCTTGTAAATACCTTTATTTTGTAGTCCTTCATTACTTCCTCCTCATTAGCCTAGGCCAGGGGTAGGCAACCTCGGCCCTCCAGCTGTGGTGAAACTACAAGTCCCATGAGACATTGCAAGACCCTGACAATCACAGGCATGACTCCTAGAGGCAGAGGCATGATGGGATTTGTAGTTTCACCACAGCTGGAGTGCCGAGGTTGCCTACCCCTGGCCTAGGCTATTAAGTCACAAGGCTATTTGCAAGGGTTTCTGGGATAGGCATCATGTTTCCCAGTAGTCCTTGCAAACCTGACTGAAACCTATTACATTGCTTGAGCAGCACTGAGCATGTGCGAAATATTCAAAGCTGAAATCCAGGAAGTCATACAGTCTGGCTTCATGATGCCCACACTTAAGATGGCCACGGTCTATTTCTAGATCTAAATGCTGTAACAACCTAACAAAACGGACCTTAGTTTACAGACTAACTTTAATAGAATACATTAAGCTTTTGTATTACATGGGGTATTTATATTTAAAAAAGTGAAATTGTGGGTGGAAATCAGAGAAGACTTGGTGGACTGGAATAAGGGCAGACTATCATGGTTTGGGAGGGCGGCAGCCTTGAAAATGAATGTCCTCCCGCGTCTACTGTACCTCTTACAGGCCATCCCGATAGCCTTACCACAAGCCTTCTTTAAGCTTTTCAAGAAAAGCTGCAGAACCTTTTTATGGGCGGGACGCCCGCCCAGGCTGAGTTGGGATAAACTCATAAAGCCGAAGCTGAAGGGCGGTCTGGGGCTACCTGATATAGCACTATATCACACAGCTTGCCATCTTGTGAGGGTAGCGGACTGGAACCACCATGCTAGAGACAAGGACTGGGTTAATATAGAAAATGCTTTCCTCAACTACCCGATCTCTCACATTCCCTGGGTTTCACCCCGCTCGGTTCCGACTTCTTGCACCAGCCATCCATTCATTGGCCCCACCCTTCACAAGTTCAAGTCAGCTTGCCGAGCTCTTAAGGTCACCCCATCACCGGGCCCCTTGACTCCTCTTCGGCGCAACCCTGATTTCATACCCGACTTACCCGATCCAGACCAGACTACTCGATCTACAACCCTGAGGCTACATGCCTCTCAATTCTTCCGACATGACATTCTCCTCCCATATCAGGAGATGGTTGCCTCATTCCCTTATTTGAAATTGTCCATTTTCAAGTACCTTCAGTTGAAACACTTCTTTGATAGTGCCCAGTCCCCCTCGGTGTGGTCTAGAGACCTTACGCCTATGGAACAAATCCTTGCATCTCAGGAACCCCAACAACACCTGATCTCCACCTTCTATTCAATGCTAATCTCCACAGTTGTCCCCCCCACCAATATCCGTACAGCCTGGCAGGGAGACCTATCCCTTAACTTATCTGACACAGATTGGGAAGCGATATGGGAACACACACAAAGGCTCTGTCAACGTCTCCGCACAGGAGAATAGATACAAACTCAGCACAAGATGGTACAGGACCCCTGATAAGCTGCACAAAATCTTTCCCACGGTCTCTCCCTTGTGCTGGAGATGTGGCAAGGAACCGGGTTCTCTCCTCCACATCTGGTGGGATTGCCCTGCCCTACAGCCTTTCTGGAAAGAGGTACACGAGCGTATTATAGACATCACCACCAATCACATTGAGTTCTCCCCAGCGCAATACCTACTACATCACTCAGTCCTTCCTAGATCGCAATATCGCAAGTCCCTGACCCTTCATTTAATAAACGCAGCCACCCAATGTATCCCTCTCCGCTGGAGATCTACAGCGCCGCCTACATTACAAGATTGGCATTCCCGAGTCAATAAAATTGAAGACATGGAACGGCTGATCCACCAAACCAAAGAAACTCCTGAAAAATTCAGATTCACATGGGCTTGTTGGTCACATTATCGAGAGTCACTGGACCCATAACCCACTGCCATCCCCTCTGGATCCCCACAGGTAGCCACCACGGACCCCACTTGATTTGGCGCACTGCCACTAAGTCAACTACCCCTTCCCCCTAACCCCACCCTGACCCCGACCGACCACACTTCCTCTGCATCCCGCTCCGTTGGGCCACGGCTATCCTCTCACCCCTGAAACGCGCAAGATAAACTCAATCTCCTGTACAGGGTTTGACACATGGGGAGACCTGTGTGGCATTACACACATGCTCCCTACCAGACACTGGGGGGGAGGGCTGTGACCCATGCGTTAATAACATTCAAAGTTTTTCCTGCCCCTGGTGATCCGCCGGGGTTGCGTCCCATGACAAGATACCCGCCCCCCCTCCTCCGTCCACAGAGTGTGCCCGATAGGGGTGGACGGGCTGGGGGGGGCTCTCAATTAGCTTACTCATGTAGTACAGGAGCCCACCCCGGACGCCATCATAGGAGTTAAACGAAGAGAGTCTGGACTTCCCCACTCCCCCACCCTCCCCCCCCATACCCCCTCACGTTGGATGTTTACATGGTCTCCTATTCCGAGCATCACTCAACAGATGGGGTTTTATTTACTTATTTTTATTCTGTGAGGTCTATTGTGCTTCTCATGGCTCTCCCTGTGTGTTCGATAAGCTGTTACAGATGTTTCTTTAAACACCGTTCACTGTATATCGCTGTCATGTTACCCCAATTTTGCATTACTGTTTGTAACTCTTTCTTTATAAACTCAATAAAAAAATTGTTTTAAAAAAAAAAAAAAAAAATTGTGGGTGGAACTCCCCTTTAATAGGTGCAGAAAGAGCACATGTGTGGCCCCAGTTGTGAAGATTTTAAGAAAAGACTCTTTGATCTGGTCAGCTGGATGTATGGCTAAGCCTGGAGAGTGGGCCCAACATAAAAGTGGTGCACCTTCCTAATAGGATCACAGAAAAATGCAATATTCCCAGTGCTTAATTAAACAAGAAATAATTACATATGCAAGCTATATAAAGCACACAAATCTGTGAACATAAACTCACGGAAGAACTTCAAACGCATACACCATGTGTGATGCCCTGCAGAGCACAACAAGGCGCAAAGTGCATTTCTGAATGTGTGGTGGCTTTGAACAAACCCAGAGATTAATGTTTGATGGCAAATATAAAAATCTGGACATGTCTAGCATCTTCTACACCTGAGCACTACACTACATAATTCAAGTAACCGCATTAATTATAAATTGGTCTCTCCAAGTTCACTTTGCATCAAGAAAGGAATACCAGCAATAAGCAGCTGTCATGATTATTACGGCATATTTAAAGAATCCCGGTCCAACTTCGTAAAGGTAACTACATTTTCTGAGATTTCTATAAAGATTACTTAAAGGAGTTGTAAAGGAATTTTTTTTTTTGCCTAGAATTAATGTCTGCAAGGTAGACAGACAGAATAGTGTAATGATTCTGTTAACAAACAAGTAAATACCTATTAAATTCCTTCATCTATATCACCTCCGGCGTTCTAGTTTCTGTTCTCTCATTCACTTCCTGGTTTGCATCACTTGTTCATGTAAGAACTAAATTTTCCAGTATGCATTGCGGCACGCCCAGTAATTCACACCTCCTTGAAGTCTCGAACATATAGAAAGCGGCCTGCCGCACAAATGTAGTTCCCAGGAGGGGGCGAGCACATCACTGACCACCGCAGTAAAGCCTCCCTACACGGTGGTGAGTAACAATCCGACAAGCAGGAAGTGAACAGAACAGAGAAGAAATAGAGCAACTTCTGAGCAAAAATGAACAATGAAGAAGTGAAAAGAGGAAGGTCTGCAGGTAAAGGATGCTTATTATGAAAAAAAAAAATCCTTTACAACCCCTTTAAATGTAGTTTAAGTCCATTTGTCTATACATGCTGCTTAGTATTTTATGATGCTATTTTATACAGATTGCTGGTGCGCTCTCTAGTAACGATCTCTGTGACTTACATTTACGATCGCCACTTAGCTGAAGGACCGCTGAGATTGTGCCGTTTTCAGCCAGTCAGACAAGACAGATGGATTTGACTGAGAAAAAGCAAAAAGTAAGTGCACCTACTGTGCAGCACTGATCACCGAGGCCGCCTGCCTGTACATACATACTGCAAATACATAAACTGTCTATAGACACAGATTTAAAAAATAATAATACAGATATGATATTTCGATTGAGCTAAACACACAAATCCAAAAACTTAAAGAGAGTCAAGCCTCGTACACACGCTCAGTTTACTTGGCAAGAACCAGCAAGAAAACTGCTGGCAGAGCTTTCTTGCCGAGTATACCGAGCGTGTGTACGAGGCTTTGAGGTTTCTCGTCAAGAAAACTGCCTAAAATCTCGACAAGAATAAAAGAGAATCTGTTCTCTATTTTCTCGTCGTGAATCTCGGAAACCTGGGAGTGTGTATACTTACCAGTCACCGTGGAAACCCGCGCATGCTCGAAATGACTGACACATGCGCGGTAGCTTCCTAGGCATAGGTAGGGTGCAGAAAGATGGCGGCCATGGCATCGAATGTGACAAGTGCATGCTCGTCGTACGTGATGACGTCACTGCCTTTTTGCCTTTCAAAAGAACCGTGGTTCTTTTGAAAGGAGTGTCTGTATACTCGGGCGGCAAGAGATTCTTGCCCAGAATCTCGTCAGGAAAAACAAAGTTTTTTTCCGGACGAGATTCTGGCCCGTGTGCACGAGGCTTCACACTTTTCCCTTTAATATAGAGGTAGACCATTTTATTATTTATAAACATCAGACATCCAGAAAGTGTAAGGCTTCATTTCCATGGACGTTTTTACAGCCACTTTTCTGAGCGTGTTTTGCAGCTTTAAAACAACTCTCCGTGTTAGTCTATGGCCTCATGCCCACCATGACGTTTTTGAGCTGTAGATGGCTGAGCCATTTTTAAGCTGCAAAAAAAAAAAAAAAAACAGGACCAGTGCGTTCTGAAGCTCCAGCAATAGAGCTGTAAAAACGGCAGACATTAAAAAACGCTCAAAAACGTGCAAAAATGCTCCTCCCCTTTGTTATTCTTTTGTATTCTTCTGGTAGTACGAAGAGCTTAGAGAGGGAGCCTCTCTTTTTATTAATTTCCCCATTTTTTTTTTTTTTTTAATGGCAGCAACTCACTCCTCTATAGCATCTCTGAAACTTTGTACCTACAATGTTAAAGGTTTAAATAATGAATCAAAAAGAGGCCAGATTCTATATAGTTTGCACAAAGCCAAGGTAGATATTATACTCCTCCAGGAGACCCATTTCCGTATAGGTGGTGTTCCCGCGTGTCCACGTAAACATTACTCTCAATGGTTCCATAGTTCTACACCGGGTTCAAAAGCAAGAGGAGTGTCAATAGCACTTCATAAACATATGCCAATACAATATCTGAATCATATAGCTGACCCAAATGGTAGATACAATTTTCCTTAAAATTCGGTTATGGAATAAGATTATCACCATTGCAAACCTTTATATTCCGAACTGTGACTAAACGACAACAATCTCACATTATCTTAATCTTTTAGCAGATTTTGCGGAAGGAATTATTATTGTGGGAGGAGACCTTAACTTAGCCTTAGATCCCATATTAGATAGTTCCACTCAACGATCGAACATCTCATACTCTCGCCTGAGGGCTCTCAAAAAAAAATTCTATGAAAAACATAGGCTACTGGATCTATGGCGGATCTTATATCCCAAAGACCGTAATTACACATATTTTTCATTGGCCCATAAAACATATAATAGACTGGACTATTTCTTAACTGGACAAAAGGTATTAGAATGGGATCCTTCAATGGAAATAGGCTCATTTACCTGGTCTGACCATTCACCAGTATTTCTAACAATAAATCCACCACAGACTCACGGAACAAATTGGTCTTGGCGTCTAAACGATACACTTATGTTAGATCCAATATGTCATAAGGCAGTTATAGAAGCAATTAGTAACTTTATCTCTGACCATGCCCAAGATGAAACCGCACTCCCCTTAAAATGGGAAGCTCTAAAAGCAGTATTACGGGGTCTGTTTATTCAACATGGCTCACGACTTAAAAAGAAAAAATCCATAATTATCCAAAATACTCTATCAAAGCTTCACTCTTTAGAAACTTTACATAAAACCAGTCATCGTGCAGAAATATTAGCTAATATTTCATCCACAAGGGCCTCTCTTTTGAAGCTATTTGAAACATCTCATAAATCATACAAACAGAGAAGAGCTCTGGAAAGATATAAATCGGGGGATAAATGCGGGAGAACATTGCATCCCCGTTCATCCCAGACCTTTATACCCAGTATAAAAAAGCCATCTGGAGAAATAACGTCAGACCCACAATCTATTCAACATGTTTTTAGAGATTATTTCTCAGGTCTCTATAACTTGGCTCCATCACCATCTTCAGAAGATGTAGTTGGAGCCAATCAACAAATTGAAGATTATGTACAGGAAACAGCTATCCCAGTATTAGATGATGACAAAAGAACATTGTTAGATCGTCCTTTTCAACTTGAGGAATTATTGGATGTGATTGCCGATATTCCATCAGGAAAGAGTCCAGGCCCAGATGGATTCACTCCAAAATTTTACAAAACCTATAAGGAATATCTATCTCCATTTTTGCTCCAAGTATTAAATTCTATTTCCCCTAGGAATCAATTCTCAACTCAGACATTAGAAGCTCATATTACTCTGATTCCGAAACCGGAAAAGGACCTAACTTTATGTTCCAGTTTTCGCCCGATCTCGTTAATTGGGATAGACTTAAAAATCTTTGCTAAATTAAGTGCATTACGTCTCCAACCTCTTCTTCCATACCTGGTACACTTAGACCAGACGAGTTTTGTACAAGTTAGAGAAGCACGGGACAATACTATAAAAACCTTTTTATTAATGAATTATGCTCAAACAGCAAAAATACCAGTATGTCTCCTTTCAGTTGATGCAGAGAAGGCCTTTGACCGAATTGGATGGCCCTTCTTAAAACAAGCATTAATGCAAATAGGTCTGGGCCCGAATTTACTGCACAAGATTCTGGCATTATATACTAAACCTGAGGCTAGGATAAAGATCAATGGATCGTTATCAACAAGTTTCACCATACAAAATGGTACCCGACAAGGATGCCCACTATCACCTTTACTTTACGTCCTGGTAATGGAGCATCTAGCAATAGCAATTAGACAGAACCCTTTAATTGGGGGCATACAGATAAACCAAACGGAAATAAAATTAGCCTTGTTTGCTGACGATATAAATAGAGCTTTCTTTTGGTGGTACTTGATCGCCCGTGCGGTTTTTATTTTTTGCGTTATAAACAAAAAAAGAGCGACAATTTAAAAATATATATATATTTTTTACTTGTTGCTATAATAAATATCCCAATTTTTTTTTTTTTTCTCAGTTAAGGCCGATACGTATTCTTCTAAGTATTTTTGTAAAAAAAAATCACAATAAGTGACTGCTTTGCGCAAAAGTTATAGCACCTACAAAATAGGGGACAGAATTATGATTTTTTTTTTATATATTTTTTTTTACTAGTAATGGCGGCGATCTGCGATTTTTATTTTGACTGCGATATTGCGGCGGACACATCGGACACTTTTGACACAATTTTGGCACCATTCACATTTATACAGCGACCAGTGCTATAAATATGCACCAATTACTGTATAAATGTGACTGGCATTGAAGGGGTTAACACTAGGGGGGTGAGGAAGGGGTTAAATGTATTTCCTGGGTGTGCTCTAACTGTGTGGGGGGAGGGGGGTGACTGGGGGAGGTGATCGATGCTGTCTCCCTATGTACAAGGGAAACAGCATCTGTCACCTCTCCCGGACAGGACGTGGAGCTCTGTGTTTACACACAGAGCTCCACGTCCCTGCTCTGTCACCGACGATCGCGTGTACCTGACGGACATTGCGGCCGCCGGGTACACGCATCGAATCCTCGGTGATGCGCCGGGACTGTTTTTCCCCGCCGCGCGCCACAGGGTAAAGGCGGGGAATTACAAGCAAATCACGTCCGCGCTGCTGACGTATTATGTCAATAACGCGAACCGGAAGTGGTTAAAGTAAATATATCAAAATCAGTTATTCTCAATGTGTCACTCAGTTCGGTACCTTACAGGATTTAAAAAAATATGATCACAATCAATATTCGTGGTTTGGGAGGATTAATATTCTAAAAATGGATATAATACCGCGGTTTTTGTATCTCTTCCAAACCATGCCTGTCTCTATCCCTAGACCTTATTTTTCTACTTTACAGTCGGCCTTTACAAAATTTATTTGGAGCCATAAAAAACATAGATTGAAAAAGAAATTACTATCACTACCCAAAGTGAATGGAGGAGCGGGTGCATCTGATCTTTACCATTACTATGTAGCAGCAGTATTAACAAGGATAGTGAACTGGTTCCACTCCTCCAATACTAAACAATGGGTACTAATAGAGCAATGGCTAAATCAATTTGATCTTACCGCCCTCCCTTGGTTAGATTTTGAGAATAGTGATATCTATCGAGATTTATCTTCTACTATGCCCTCCCTAACATCCCACCTATTAAAAATTTGGACCAAAACAATTCTACAATTAGAACTTTCCTCATTAGTGGGACCTATGACACCTTTATTTGGTAACCCACGATTTCCGCCGGCTTTAAAACGTAAAGATTTCCTCATTTGGAACAAAGAATCACATCGTAGAGTGTGCCAGATTACTTGCCAGGCAGCATTCCCACCTATACTAAACCTAATCTTTACATCGAAGCCCTCACTTACGCAATGGTTGGAATATCGGCAACTATTATCTTTCTTGTCCTCTCTTCCCTCAAATACATTTTTGTATAGAGACACAACTCAGTTTGAACTTCTGTTGCTACAAGACTCAAAACCAAAACATGTCCTATCCTCAATCTATAAGATATTAGCTATAAAAAAAACACCCTGAACTCCCAGAATACATAAGGAAATGGGCGAATGAGTTAAAGCGGGTGGCCCACTATAAAAAAAATATTAAAAGCCAGCAGCAACAAATACTGCAGCTGCTGACTTTTAATATTAGGACACTTACCTGTCCTGGAGTCCAGCGGCGTCCGCAGCAGAGGATGAGCGATCGCTCGTCACCCTGCTGCTCCCCCCTCCATCCACAGTGAGGGAACCAGGAAGTGAAGCGCTGCAGCTTCACTGCCCGGTTTCCTACGGCGCATGCGCGAGTCGCGCTGCGCCCGGCGATTGGCTCCCGCTGTGTGCTGGGAGCTGAGAGTTCCCAGCACACAACGGGGGGGCGACGGGATGTCGCCAAAAAACCTGTCTTTTGCCCGAGACTGCGGGCCGGTAACAGGTATCTGCACCCCCCTCCCCCCTGAAAGGTGTCATTTGTGACACCGGAGGGGGGGAGGGTTCCAATCAGGGTGGAGATCCGCTTTAAATGTTCAAATTGAAGATGCAGAGTGGAAGAAAGCATTTAATTTAACACATTGTATGTCACTAACAATTAAAGCACAAGAGACAAATTACAAACTTCTTTCCAAGTGGTATTGGAGCCCAATGTCATTAAAGCGTATATACCCAAATAAATCAGACATATGTTGGAGATGCCATATATTTAAAGGTTCATTGCTACACATTTGGTGGGAATGTCCCCCAATCTTAAATTTCTGGGAAAAAATTATGCAGCTATACACTTTAGTTACTGGGGAACCAATATTAAATACACCACAAATCACTTTGCTCTCAATACTACCAGGATCATATAAGAATATTAAAAGGGGTCTTTTGAGACACTGGTTGACAGCAGCAAGATTAGTTATACCGCGGCACTGGCGCTCAATACAAACTCCATCAGTTAAGGAATGGGCCAGTGAAATGGATGGTATAGAAAAGATGGAATCACTTTTAGCACTTGAATTGGATACATATGAGGAGCACCTTCGGACTTGGGTCCCCTGGAGAGTATATAGAGAAACAACAAGAATTTAGAAATTACTTGTAGGAACAGAACAAATTAGTGGTGGGTGGTGGGGGTTGTTGCTGCCAATCCTTAACCTCCCTGGCGGTATTCCCGTGTGTGGCACGGGGTGAGATTTTCAAGCTAAGATCGGTAACCCCGTGCCACACACGGGCTTGCCTCGCTGGATGCAGAAAATAGTTTTCTTACCTTTTCTCTGCGATCCAGCGATGAATCCCCGCAGTACACGGCGGCCGGATGTCCGCCTGATGCTGTGTGTACCTCCGATTCCCTTCCCTGCGAGCGTCGCGACGTAGGGGGGGGGAACGGCGCCAAATTTAAAAAAGTAAACAAACACTATACATACAGTACACTGTAATCTTATAGATTACAGTACTGTATGTAAAAAATACACACCCCCCATGTCCCTAGTGGTCTGCCCTGTACACTACATGTCCTTTTATATAATAAAAACTGTTCTTTCTCCCTGCAAACTGTAGATTGCCCATAGCAACCAAAAGTGTCCCTTTATGGCAAAAATTGTTTTAAAAGCAGCTAAAAAACTGCGATAATAAATCAGAATCACTTGCAAAATTTAGCGATAGCGATTAATGGGGAAATTCGTCATAAAAAAATAAATAAATAATGACAGCAAAAATTCTGCAACTGAGCAAATTTCAGTGATTTTGATTTGATTACATTATTGAATAATTTTTACTATAATTATATTATTATTTGTTATAATTTTTTATAATTATTTATTATATTATCATTTTTAATTAAAAAAAAAAAAAAAAAATCATACCCGGGATGCCTATTAGACTCTTGTTTTGATAGATTTCAGTGAGTTATTCCTAAGAAGTACAAGCTACAGTATAAAACGCCAAATTCCCTTGCAAATAATGGTACCGCTTTCAGCACCTAAAATCTGAAAGAATCATACCGCCAGGGAGGTTAACCTTGCCCTAAATTTTATTTTTTTTCTCTTTGTTTTTTGTATTTGGGGATGTTGTCTTGTCCAGTCTTGACTTGTCTTGTCATGTCTAGTCTTGTCTTGCCCAGTCATGTTTTGTATAGTCTTTTTGAACAATATATGGAAACAAAAATATATCAGAAATTGATTAGATGAAATAACTATATTACTTATCTGAACACATCAATGTCTGTATCATATTCTATAATGTATTGTCATAATATAATAAAATCAGAATGAACAGGAAAAATGCTCAAAAATGCTGCCGCTGCGTTTTTGAGCTCCAGCTCAAAGAAAATGTTTTGTTTTTTTCTAAAATAAACATGGACAGGCTGTAAAAACGTCAATGGAAATGAAGCCTAATTGTGAATATGTGAGGCTTAAAACCGATCACAAGAGAAATACAAGTTGCCTCTCTGTAATGATGGCTCACACACAAACTTTCCTATTCTATGTGTAACAAAAGTTTAATGCTTTCCAATTTCATGTCCTGTTTTGTAAAAGGATTTTATATGTTTCGGCAGAAGCTCCAGAGAAAGGGGCCTGTCTGGTTTTGGCCAGATGGACCAAGTGAGTACCTCAGTGCCCGTCTGGAGCCCCGGGGGATCAGGGTAAGGTCCTTCCTAGTGGAGGATAGATCGAGGATCCCATTGCACGTTTTGTGTCACTCTTTATGTGTGTGCACTTTTTTTGGCACCGGGTAAAGTTTTTGGGTATGTTTCACACGCCACTGCCTTAAAAAAATAAAATAAAACACATCAACTATGTGTTGTCAAAAGATTCTTGGAATAAAGTTGTGGACAGGCACAAGTCAGGAGATGGATACAAAAACATTTCAAAGGCTTTATCAATGCGTAGAAGCACAGTGAAGTCGATCATTAAGAAGTGGAAGGTATTTGGTACAAAACAGACCCTCCCTGGATCAGGATGTCCCTCCAAACTGGTTGTAAGAGCCAGGAGGAAACTGGTCAGAGAGGCTACCAAGAGGACTACAGCAATTCTGAAGCAGTTGCAGGAATTAATGACTTGTGTGTATGTGACAACAATAATCACAAATTCTCCACATTCCAGTCCTCAGCTCCACCCACATTCCAGTCCTCAGCTCTCCCCCACATTCCAGTCCTCAGCCCCACCCACATTCCAGTCCTCAGCCCCACCCACATTCCAGTCCTCAGCTCTCCCCCACATTCCAGTCCTTAGCTCCACCCACATTCCAGTCCTCAGCTCCACCCACATTCCAGTCCTCAGCTCCACCCACATTCCAGTCCTCAGCTCCACCCACATTCCAGTCCTCAGCTCCACCAACATTCCAGTCCTCAGCTCCACCAACATTCCAGTCCTCAGCTCCACCAACATTCCAGTCCTCAGCTCCACCAACATTCCAGTCCTCAGCTCCACCAACATTCCAGTCCTCAGCTCCACCAACATTCCAGTCCTCAGCTCCACCAACATTCCAGTCCTCAGCTCCACCAACATTCCAGTCCTCAGCTCCACCAACATTCCAGTCCTCAGCTCCCCCCACATTCCAGTCCTCAGCTCCACCCACATTCCAGTCCTCAGCTCCACCCACATTCCAGTCCTCAGCTCCCCCCACATTCCAGTCCTCAGCTCCCCCCACATTCCAGTCCTCAGCTCCCCCCACATTCCAGTCCTCAGCTCCCCCCACATTCCAGTCCTCAGCTCCCCCCACATTCCAGTCCTTAGCCCCTCACTTTCATGTCCTCAGCTCTCCCCATCACAGAAATCTTCGGACATCCCACCCCCCGCATTCAGTCCTAAGCCCGGTTTAACTTCACCCACCTTGCACAGACAGATCGGAGGGAAGCACAGCATGTCTGGATGGAGGTAGGATTTGCAAAATAGTGATTGGCCGTTAGGACCACCCTTCATCCTAGCAGCCAATCACCTGCTTGTTAGCCTTGGACAGCTCTGTCCTCCCTCCAGGACTGTCCAAACTCCCGCTGTTGGCTCTGTGGGGATTCCAGAGCGATGGCAGAGAAAATAAAAGGCTCTTAAATGGCTGAACCAGGGCAGTTTGAATGGGAGAGTGACTTGTTCCGCATTTGGCCCACGGTCTGCCATTTAGTGATGCCTGGTCTATAGGGATAGCAATCAAAAGGAAAGTACAGTTTCCTTACAAACTCAAATCTCTCCCTAAGAAGTTTTCCTATCCTTTCCTTATCCTTGCTCTGTGCCCCCACTCCTTTAAAGTGAGAGAGCTGGCTTATCCAAAATACCATGCGATTATGGTTTAAATACAATTCTCCTGGAGTAGCTGCACAGAAATTCACCAGGACCTCTGTGCAGAGACCCCCCAGCCCCCCCATTACTTATCTCAGCCCCATCGCGATTCAGCGATGTGAATCAGAGCCTCGGCTCACCAGGGACTGTCCTTACTCATTGGCTAATCAGCAGTTAATCACAGCCAGCGAGTCAAATCGGAGAGACAGGGGGTGGGGCCAAGCTGTGGCTCTGTGTTTAAATGGACACGCAGAGCAGCGCGAGTGAGCCTGCTAGGGTGCCCCTATTGTAAGCAGCTTGCTTTGGGGGCACTTGGCAAAAGAGGGAAGGCAGGAGTGCAGACAGGGGACCCAAGAAGAGGAGGATCGGTGCTGCTCTGTGCAAAACTGCTGCACAGAGCAGGTAAGTATAACATGTTTTTTTTTTTATTGCCTTAACCACTTGACCACTGGGCACTTAAACCCCCTTCCTAACCAGACCAATTTTCAGCTTTCGGTGCTCTCACAATTTGAATGACAATTACTCAGTCATACAACATTGTACCCATTTGAAATTGTTGTCCTTTTTTTCACACAAATAGAGCTTTCTTTTGGTGGTATTTGATCACCTCTGTGTTTTTTATTTTTTGCGCTATAAAAGAAAAACGACTGAAAATTCTGTAAAAAATAAATAAAAAATCTTGTTTCTGTCATATTAGTGGGTTATTTCTCACACACAGCATATGCATACCACAATATATACCCCAAAACACATTCTGCTATTCCTCCCGAGTATGGCGATACCCCATGTGGGAGACTTTTACACAGCGTGGCCACATACAGAGGCCCAACATGCAGGGAACGCCATCAGGCGTTCTGGAACACCCAGACCAATTCTGACATTTCTCTCCTACATGGAAAAATCATCATTTATTTGCTAGAAAATTACATAGAACCCCAAAACATTATATATGCTTTTTTAGCAAAGACCCTAGAGAATACAATGGCGGCCGTTACAACTTTTTATCTTGCACGGTATTTTCGCAGACATTTATTGAACGCGTGTTTTTAAAAAAAAAACAGTTTTGTGCTTAAAACAAAACAAAACAGTAAAGTTAGCCCAATTTTTTTTCATAATGTGAAAGATGAAGTTACGCCGAGAAAATAGATACCAAACATGTCACACTTCAAAATTGCGCACACTCGTGGAATGGCGCCAAACTTCCCTACTTAAAAATCCCCATAGGCGGTATTGCAGAGTATTGGGGTATTGCAAAGTATCATGCAGAGTATTGGGGTATTGCCGAGTATTGGGGTATTGCCGAGTATTGGGGTATTGCCGAGTATTGGGGTATTGCCGAGTATTGGGGTATTGCCGAGTATTGGGGTATTGCAAAGTATCATGCCGAGTATTGGGGTATTGCCGAGTATTGGGTTATTGCCGAGTATTGGGGTATTGCAGAGTATCGCGCGGGGTATTGCAGAGTATTGGGGTATTGCAGAGTATCGCGCGGGGTATTGCAGAGTATTGGGGTATTGCAGAGTATCGCGCGGGGTATTGCAGAGTATTGGGGTATTGCAGAGTATCGCGCGGGGGATTTGCAGAGTATCGCGCGGGGGATTTGCAGAGTATCGCGCGGGGGATTTGCAGAGTATCGCGCGGGGGATTTGCAGAGTATCGCGCGGGGGATTTGCAGAGTATCGCGCGGGGGATTTGCAGAGTATCGCGCGGGGGATTTGCAGAGTATTGGGGTATTGCCGAGTACTGGGGTATTGCCGAGTACTGGGGTATTGCCGAGTACTGGGGTATTGCAGAGTACTGGGGTATTGCAGAGTACTGGGGTATTGCAGAGTATTGGGGTATTGCAGAGTATTGGGGTATTGCAGAGTATTGGGGTATTGCAGAGTATTGGGGCATTGCAGAGTACTGGGGTATTGCAGAGTACTGGGGTATTGCCGAGTACTGGGGTATTGCCGAGTACTGGGGTATTGTTGAGTATTGGGGTATTGCTGGGTACTGGGGTATTGCAGGGTACTGGGGTACTGCAGAGCTGGGATGGATTGAGGGATGGCTGGATCTGACTGCATTTGTCACAGATCCAGCCACAGCTCAGCTGCTGACATCCCGCCCCCCCCCACGCCCTCTCCTTGCACACTGTACCGAACGGTACAGAGAGGAAAGGGAGGAGAGGGAGGAACCGGCGTCATCAAATGACGCCGGTTTGTTTACAAGTGATCGCGCCGTCATTCGACGGTGCGTTCACGTGGTAAACGGCCGCTATCAGCGGCAATTTACCGTGATGCGCCGGGTCTTCTAGACCCGGCGAGCACGGACACTTCCGCGAGCACGTCCCAGGGGACACGCAATCGCGGAAGTGAAGGACGACGTCCCAGGGACGTCGTGTCACAGTAGCTCGACCGCGCTGTAGCAGTATTTTTGCTATAGCGCGGTCGGCAAGTGGTTAAATATCACTTTAAAGGCTGGTTCTTGCTCAGTGAACTTCAGTCTGGGCCTACTGATAGTGGACGAGTCACCGTTCTGTGTATAAACTTTACACATTCTACCAGTCTATTTAACATGTAGGAGGGCAAATATAAAAAAGGTGTCACGAGTATTTGAACAAGAGCCTGAGTCTTTTTCAGGAAAACAAAGGGGCAAAGTTGAGTTTTACTAGTGTCATCCCCCATTACACACCACCATCCCCATTAGGACCATAAGAGACAAGGAACTGGAAATGATGGAGAACCTGAGACACTGCAATACTTACATTTGATGTTTCCTCTGATGTGATTGTAAAGGGAGCCACAATACTGAAGGTTGTTCCAGGCACCTGTGGTGAGAAAAAGACAGGTGTAAACACGGTTTTAGCTGCAAGACAAAACACAAAATTAAGGCAGGGTTGCCAACCTCCCGAAAAAATTTTTGGACAAAACATGGAAAATTTACTGACAGAGCATGTATTTTACTGCCATATATGTAGCTGCATAGCTCATGTACTTCACTGGGGGCTGTTCCCTTTGTCTCTGCAAGCACAATATGGAAACAATCTTTGCCACTTGTATTTCTGCCTATAGGCCGACTAGGCTTCCACGCCTGGCCTCCCAGGAGCCTCCATGATGTGTGCAATATGGGATGGTATTCAAGTACACATACACATTGTGAAAATAGCAGAAAACGGATGGACGGCCGCACACCAAAAAACTCTTGAGTTGTCTTTATTGAAGAAACATAGGCAAACACCGCAAATACACAGCAAAGAATCGTAAAACAGGCGACGCGTTTCACACCTGGTCAGTGCTTATTCATGGCTCTGACCAGGTGTGAAACGCGTCGGCTGTTTTACGATTCTGTGCTGTGTATTTGCGGTGTTTGCCTATGTTTCTTCAATAAAGACAACTCAAGAGTTCTTTGGTGTGCGGCCGTCCATCCGTTTCCTGCTATTTTTATGATTGCCTAGTGCAGGGGTAGGCAACCTCGGCTCTCCAGAGGTTTTGGAACTACTGTACATTTCCCATGATGCTCAACTACACTGCCGAGTGCAAGAGCATCATGGGAAATGTAGTTCCAAAACATCTGGAGAGCCAAAGTTCCCCATCACTGGCCTAGTGCATTGTCGGCACGCATACTCACCTGGATCTATCCATTATTGCATTCGGGACTCACCTGGAGCGGTGAACTTTCTTGCTCTGTTTTTTGGATTCCTACACATACACATTATAGGCTGGGTGTGAGCATGCAGAAGGTCATCTGAGTCTCACAGTGGGCACTCATGTGCATTATGGGCCAGGTGTGAGAACACAGGTGGCCACGTGTCCCGGATTGCCCGGGACAGTCCCACATTTTTCAGGTCTGTCCCGGGCACCTTCATTCCAGGACAACACGGTGTCCCAAAATGAAACTGACACAGCCCCCCCCCCCCCATATTTGCAACGTGGAGAGCGTCCTGACTCTCCTGCTCGCCCCCTCCCCCCTCAAAGAAGGGGGCGAGCACGACACTCCACACCAGGGAGAAAGCCTCGCATGTGTAGTTACAGACAGAAGAACAGGAAGTGAGGATTTCTCAGAAGAAACAAGGACATTTAAAATCAAAATGGAAGGAGGAGGTAGGTGAAGGAGGACTGCACTAAAGTAAAGGAAGCTATTTAGGATTTTTTTTACCTTTACAACCCCTTTAAGACCCAAATTTGCAATGGATAGATGATATCAACCAAAAGGATTAGTATGACATGTCAATCTTAATGCATGTCTATATATATTTAATTAGGGTGTTGAAGGATTCAACACCCCAATTAATATAGGCATGCATTAAGATTGACATGTCATACTAATACTTTTGATCGATCTAAAGGAAATATTGATTTTACAACCTTACACAAGTCATTGCATTATACCCTTCTCTGTGGGTGATCGGCCTAGACGGGAGGGACAGTCGGTGTCTAGAAATTTGCTCTGATATCATCTATCCATTGCAGATTCGGTTCTGAGTCTCCAAAACATTGGGGCTAGAACCTCTGGTTGGGAAATTCCTGCTATCTACACGAATGCATCGATGTATGTATGAATCAGGGCTTTTTTTCAGGGGGAACTTGGGGGAACTCAGTTCCACCACCTCTGGCTCAGACCCTTTGGTGCCTGCTCACCACAATCACTTGTAAACACAGAAGTCTGGTTTCTGTGTTTACAAGTGACAGCTCTGCACTCTGTATGTAATGCAATCCTGATATTTAATGCCCATATAAGACCCTTCTACTGTTTTTGAAATCTAAACGGGGTCGTGGTTGAGTTCCTGCACCTATTTTCTGAGAAAAAAAGCTCTAATGAAAATGCACACTTTAATATATTTCTATGTATTTCTTTTTGCCCCTCCTTCCTTAGTTATTTTTCTTTTGCCCTGTTTTATATATGTATAATTTCTATGCTGATTCATATTTGTATCTATTTAATAAAAAGAAAGTCCATGCATTTTCCTGAAGAAGCCGTAAGGCGAAACATGTAGAATGATTGCGTGGAAAACTGTATGAAGGAAATTACTCTTTTAATGTTATTTTTCTTTGTGTAATTTTTTTTTTTTATCAAATGTATTGCGATATATCTATTTCATCTTAACAAGCACCCTTCAAGTCCCACATTCCCCAAATATAGTTTTCCTTCATTGCTCTTTTCAAGGGACGATGGTGCCTAGCATTTGAACCTGTGTCTTGATCACTTTAACCCTTTACATGTAACTAAGGGCTCTTTCACACGGAGCGGTCCGTGGTCCGGAGCTGTCAGGTGGACAGGGCGGTCCCCGCACACTGTGCAGGGACCGCCCTGTCTCTCCTCCGCTATCCCCTATGGGGAATCGGATGGAAACGGATCCGCTAACGGATCCACTCCCATAGGGGCCCATTACAAGTCCGTTAACGGACTTGTAATTAGCGGACCGTTCGTCCGCTAGTGTGAAAGGGCCCTAAGGGGACAAAGCTTTATGCAGTGTGGGTACTACTTTAGCAAAGAGATGGTCAGAAAGGTAAGCAGACATTCTCTTATTTTACAGGGTGGCTATAACTAAGGCTGGGGATCCTAAAAAAAAAGGTTTATTTTAAAGTAAACTTGTCATACAATGAAAGTCTAACCAAACAGATTAAACTAGCAACATGTACAGTAGGTATAGAAAGAAAATCACCCCCTTTAAAATACTCACATTTTGATGCTTTGCAGCCTGAAATGAAGACAGACACAGTTTTTGTTTTATCCAGCTGTGTTTACTCAGTGCAACTTATAACATCTAAGTGAACATGTCAGAAAAAAAAAATCAAAAACAAAATCACTGAGTTGGTAAAAAAAAGATCCCCCCCGCCCCCGTCAGTATTTTGTTTGACCACCTTTTGCTTTAAATTACAGCTTTTAGTCTGTTGGGACTAATTTGGTCTCATCTGACATAACACATTTTTTCATGTGGCCTCAGAATCTTCAAGGTGCGTTTAAAGAGGAAGTAAACCCTCCTTAAAAAAAAAAAAAAAAGACCCTGCAAGACAAAGGCATAATGAGCTAGTATGCATAGCATATTAGCTCATTATGCAGTACTTAACTCTGATCGATGCGCCCGCAGCCATCCACGTCTCCCCCTTCAGCCGCCGACATGTTGTCCCGCAGTGACTTCCATGTATCGCGTCTCCGGCGCTGTGATTGGTCGAAGCCACGATGACGTCACTCCCGCGCATGCACGCGGGAGCGGCACAGTACAACTGAAGCAATGGCACATAGTGCCATTGCTTTAATTGGCTTAAGTGTGCATGTGCCACATGACGTTGGCACATGCAAATACATGGATATCTCCTAAACCGTGCAAGGTTAGAAGATATCCTCGTGAGCTACAGGTAAGCCTTACTTTAAGGCTTACCTGTAGCATAAAGTTGTAAAACCAGGGTTTACAACCACTTTAAGGTGGTCAGATGAGACTAAAAATTAATTATTTGGCCTCAACACCAAATCATATGTCTGACGGAAATCCAATACAGCTCACCATCCAAATAACACCATTCCCACAGTAAAGCATGGAGGTGGTAATATCCTGTTTATGGGGGTGTTTCTCTGCAGCAGGGACTGGAGCACTTGTCAGGATAGAAGAAAAAATGGATACCAATAAATACTTGAGGACAATCTGCTGCCGTGCCGACCACCACACAGTTGTCGAAGGAGAAAAAGATGAATGTCCTTGCATGGTCTAGTCAGAGCCCAGACTTAAATCCCATTGAAAATATGTGGAATGACTTTAAGACTGCCGTCCATAAATGGTCACCATCAAATTTAACTGAACTTGAGCAGTTATGCAAAGAAGAGTGAGCAAAAATTGCAAAGTCTACTTGTGCAAAGTTAGTAGAGCCAAATCTCAACAGACTAAAGGCTGTAACTAAAGCAAAGGGTGGTTCAACAAAATATTGACGTATGGGGGCGATCCTTTTTCCAACTCAGTGATGCCGTTTTTGAATTATTTTAAATTTTTCTGGCATGTTGGCGTTCTATCTTTCACTTGGATGTTATAAGTTGTCACTCAGATGTACACCCTGGGACACGGACCTCACGTTTAAACAACCACTTGAAAACCTGGCTTAAATCTCTAAGCCTCAAAAAATAGACGTGTCTAGCGGTGGTTTATTACACCTGGAAGATTTCAAGTTTAATCTACACTGGTTATGTGTCCCAGCAGGCTTCAGGAACTTCCATTATTGAATGGAGGTTGCCAATAGTGTCACGTTTCGCATGAATCTTAAAGCTATTTCTACCTTGACTTTGTTGTCGATTAAAGATCTGTAACAAGATCTGAGGACTTTTTGAAGCAAGTACCTACCTTACCTTTGACTACCCGATTGTGGTGTGTGCCCTTGAACTCATTCGATATAGGATCATCGGCAATATAACTATTTTGTTTTCCGACTATACATCGTCTTACAAAATCCTTAACAACTGTCCTGAAGAAGCCCCACGGCGAAACGTGCGTCGGCAACTTTAGGGATTTTGTACACAGCGGTTTTCCCATGTATATGTATTATTGTTTTTTCTATATAATTGTTACTATGCATTTATACTGTTATGTTTAATTGGTAATATTAAAAATTATATTTTTTACCTACTTCCTTGGCCTCAAAGTCCGACCATCAATACCTTTCCACAGTTATTGTTTTCTTGTTTTTTGATCATATATACGGATGTGGCCCATGTGAGTGCAATTCCCTTGTATTTTCTTATCCCCCTCTATTCCCCTGGCCCACCCTTCCCCTTACCCAATCACCCCCCCTTTCTTTACAATTATAAGTTGCACTAAATACAGGTAGATAAAACAAAAACCGTCTGTCTTCTTTTCAGGCTGCTAAGCAACAAAATATATAGTTATATAGTTAGCGAGGTTGAAAAAAGACACAAGTCCATCCAGTTCAACCATAAAAAAAAATAAACAAACAAAATAAAACACAGTACAATCCCATACACCCAACTCCATACCTACAGTATGATTATTTTAAAAGGGGGTGGTTATTTTCTATACTCCCTGTATAAAAAGCTGGCACTAGAGCTGCACGATTAATCGTCAAGAATCGTTATTGTAATCTTTATTTCCCGATCTTTCTATGCAGAGAATTCTCTATGCTCTGCTGAAGCCACAGCTGTAAAATCGGGGCAGCCTGCCAAGAATCAAAACATTCTTTACCAGTAGAAAGATAAGTGTAAACATTGTAACAAATTGTCTTTTACATCAAAGGAATAGACTTCTGTGTGTAAATTAGGAAAGTGTAAAGGGGTTGTAAGGGCCCTTTAACACGTGCGGACGAACGGTCCGCTTTTTCTAAGTCCGTAAACGGACTTAGAATGGGGCCCTATGGGAGCGGATCCGTTAGCGGATGATGCATCCGCTAACGTCCGCCTACGATCCACGTCCGTCTGGATTCGTTTTGCGGACGGAAGAAAACCCTATTTTTCTTCCGTCCGGTGGATCGGATCGGATGCAAACGGACAGACGGTCCGTTTCCATCCGATTCCCCATAGGGAATAGCAGGGGAGAGACAGGGCGGTCCCTGCACAGTGTGCAGGGACCGCCCTGTCCGCCGACAGCTGAGCGGGACCCCCCGCTGAGCCGACGGACACACACGGAGCGGACCGAAAAACGGTCCGCACCGTGTGAAAGGGCCCTAAAGGTTTGTTTTTTTATTTTCTAAATAGGTTACTTTAAGCTAGTGCATTGTTGCTTTACTTACCCTTTCCTTTAATTTCCCTTCTAAATGATTTTTTTCTTTGTATTCTTTGTCTGAATTTCTCACTTCCTGTTCCTCCTCAGTAAGCTGTTCTGGCTAACTAACCCCCAGTCAGATGATGGGGGTAAGCCTACTGAGAAGAAACAGGAAGTGAGAAATTCAGACAAAGAAAAAAAATCGAAGGAAAAGGTAAGTGAACCAACAATGCACTAGCTTAAAGGAACCTATTTAGAAAATGACTTATAACCCCCAAACATATATATATATTTTAGTAGAGACCCTAGAGAATAAAATGGTGGTTGTTACAATATTTTATATCACACTGTATTTGCGCCGCTGTCTTTCAAATGCAATTTTTGGGTAGAAAATGACTTTAATGAATAAAAAAAAAACTAACCAGTAAAGTTAGCCCATTTTTTTTTATATAATGTGAACAATTTTACGCTGCAAGAATCGTGATCTTTATTCTAAGCCAAAAAATTGCGATTCTCATTTTGGCCAGAATCGTGCAGATCTAGCTGACACCCTACAGACCTCCCTACCCCTTTTCCGACCAGCCATTTGTAGATAAACTTCTTCTTTGGGCACCACTTGACAGTTCAGCTCCCCTTCAACAGAATTTTCAAATATGAATAATAGAGCACACTGGGTTTTAGGGATCTGAGGTGCCTATGAAGACAATTTAGTCTACTTTCACACCGATCTGTTGAAAAAACATTATTTTGTTTGTGGCGCGACTTTTTAAAGGACGTGTGACTCAAAAAATGTGTTTTCCATTGCTTTTCTTGGGAAGGTGCGTTTTTGGTACATTTTTTTTTTTTTAACATGCTTCAGAAATGGAACGGAAGTGCACAACCCCAATGTGAACACATTCATTGATTTTTAACCACTTCATTACCGGCCTATTGTAATATGACGTCCACAGATGGGATCTTCCATTCTGGGTAGACGTCATATGACGTCCTGGGCTTTGTGGGGGGATATCTAAATGATGCCTGCAGCTAGAGGCATCATTCAGATATCATTCTTTCGTGCCAGCGATTCTGGGCACGATAAGAATGATCATAGCGGCAGTTCCGCCAATTGATCATTCTTATAGGAGGCGGGAGGGGACATCCCCCCTCTCCTGGCCATCCAGTGCTTCTCCAGGCTCTCCCGTGCCATCGGGGGCCCAGAGAAAGAATCGTCTGAGGCCGGATGGGAAGCATAGAGATGACTGGTGACCAGATGGTCACCAGTCATCTCTATGATCGGAGGCCCAGGCGGGATGTGATGACATTACGCCCAGGTATCTGGAAGTAAACAAAGCTGCGATTCTGGCTAGTAAGCATGAGATCGGTGAATTTTTTTTCACGATCTCATGCTTTCCAGCATGGAGGAGAGATGTTTGGCACCATTCCACGAGTGTGCGCAATTTTAAAGCGTGACATGTTAGGTATCTATTTACTTGGCGTAACATCATCTTTCATAATTTACAAAAAAATTGGGCTAACTTTACTGTTTTGTTATTTTTTAATTCATTGAAACCATTTAAAAAAAAAAAGGCGTTTGAAAAATGATTGCCCAAATACCGTGCAAGATAAAAAGTTGCAATGACCGCCATTTTATTCCCTAGGGTGTCTGCCAAAAAAAACATATATAATGTTTGGGAGTTATGAGTAATTTTCTAGCAAAAGAATGATGATTTTTTACATGTAGGAGAGAAGTGCCAGAATAGGCCGGTATGGAGGTGGGTATAAAAGCCCGGTATTGAAGTGGTTAAAGCAAAGCGCTTTTCTGGTGCTTTTTTTTTTAATAAAAAAAAAGCTCTAAAAACTCCTCAGTGTGAAAGCAGCCATAGGATACATTCATTTCATTCGTGTTCCTAGATATATCACTCAAATGTCAACAGGTTTACGTTATATAAAGGTCTGGCGGAAAACAAGCACATAGAGAGGTGTAAAAAGAAAGGAGAGCAGATGCAGCTGATGTATCAAAGGTTCATTTTGTAGATCTGCCTTCGGGGAAATGTGTATTTAGCAAACTGTACCCCTGAAGAATTCTGAAAGGTTAGCACAGCCGGTAGAAGATATTTCAGTCCGTTCTTGGCATCGGTTGTGTTCAGCGAAGCCGTGTACGATACAAGGAAGGTATCTCCAGCTGTAAGGAAAAGAAATACACTGCTTAGATGACATCCAGAGATGTAGGGAGAACTCAACCCAATAATTAAACTGCATCTGAAAGTCTCGCTTCTTCCTCACGCTTCACAGACATTTAAAACAGAAAAAAAAAAATGTGTCAAATTATCTTACATGATAGTTTTTTTCATTAAAATTAGGGTTTAAGTTCACACACAAGCAAAGCCCTCCTAACCCTCTTATCTTTTATACCATTGTAACTGGACTTCCTCCCTTTATATTGTAAAGAGCTGTACAAACTGTTGGTGCAATATAAATCCTTAATTAAAGTGGATGTAAACCTAATTTTTTTTGATGTAGAGTATAAGATTTCCTTTCATCTGTGCCCAGTCTTGCCACACAGAGTTAATCCAGCTCTGAGCAATGCTCTTTTATTGTTCAGTGAAATAAAACGGACTTACAGAGAAAAACCGTAGTCCGTTCCGCCCCCTTGCTGTGAGTGACAGGTTATTTACATATCTCATGCACTAGCCTGAGGCAGAGGCACATCCTGTGTAAAAAGTTCACAATTCACATCCCTCTCTCCTCTCCTCCTCTCCCTTTCAGCTCTCCCAGGATTGGCTGCATTTACTGTGTTTTGACTGGATGTTTCTCATCATGGGGTATGATCCACAGTTCTGTGTGACGAGGAAATGCATGCATATTGCAGTGAAAACACAGAACAGAAAGCAGAATATACACAGACAATTGACCTGATTTAGGTTAGAGCTGGGCAGAATTGCAGTGTGTGTGTGTGTCTAAGGTCACCTGATCACAGTTTCTATCCAAAGGGGAAATTTCTCGCGCTAAAGGTGAATGAATTAATTAATATAAAATCAATTAAGAAAATAAACGAATTACTTAATTAAATAATTAAAGTAAAAAAATTAATTATGAATAAATAAATAAATGAACAAAAGAATGAACCCAGGTATCCAGCAGCAACAATAAACATGTGATATACACGAAAAAACAAAGATAAAAAGGAAAAGTTGCGCTCAGAAGGCACAATGTGACATTGTGAGAAAAATATTAAACGTATCAATATAAGTGAATAAACAAATGAATAAATAAGTAAATAAATGGATAAACCACATCTAATTGGAAAATAAAGTCCATAAATGGTGATGAAAACAAATGTAATAAGAGTGGCTTACACTACAACCCAATCTTAATTAGTCCATTTGAGCTGGTATCACAAAGGTGTAATTAAAATGGTATAATTAAATGATTGTCCAAATTTCAACAAGAGGCAATAATGATCGTAGATTACAATATCCTGGATGGAATTCACTACCGATCTCACAGAATTCTGCAGACACATCAAAAGGTGAGTAAAGATGTACTCTTACCAGATCCTGGTGTAATTCAGGCATATCAATCCACTGGCATCTGAAGGGGGAGATCTCCTCGACCGCGGTGTCATGGGGTCACGTGGCCACGCACTAACGTCACCGCGTTTTACGTGACCCCGGAAGCGCGGGCGCACGTAATTATTTTCTACTGCTGTTTTGTTTTTATACCTTTTTAGCCGCGAATTTTAAATGTATAATTTGCTGCACATATTTAAATAAACTTCCTGGAAGTATTTCACCATTGCGAGCCCTCGTTTCTTCTCCCCCTCGGTTCTTTGAACTGGACGAGGAGTCTGTACTAGTGGGAAGTATTTTGTTCCAGTGAAACTTATCAGTCCTATGTGGAAGTACTGTAAGCGGTCGAGGAGATCTCCCCCTTCAGATGCCAGTGGATTGATATGCCCGAATTACACCAGGATCTGGTAAGAGTACATCTTTACTTACCTTTTGATGTGTCTGCAGAATTCTGTGAGATCGGTAGTGAATTCCATCCAGGATATTGTAATCTACGATCATTATTGCCTCTTGTTGAAATTTGGACAATCATTTAATTATACCATTTTAATTACACCTTTGTGATACCAGCTCAAATGGACTAATTAAGATTGGGTTGTAGTGTAAGCCACTCTTATTACATTTGTTTTCATCACCATTTATGGACTTTATTTTCCAATTAGATGTGGTTTATCCATTTATTTACTTATTTATTCACTTATATTGATACGTTTAATATTTTTCTCACAATGTCACATTGTGCCTTCTGAGCGCAACTTTTCCCTTTTATCTTTATTTTTACCTGATCACAGTTGCAATATCAGGTTATTTACATATCTCATGCACTAGCCTGGAGACAGGCATTATTTTTTTTAAATTCCCACCCCCACTCCTTTTCTGAAGTCATGTGGTTACTTTTCTGGATTTTGACTGGATGTTAGTGATCATAGCAGAATTTAGTGTAAGGAATACACAGGAAAAAATGTATGTTAACAAGGGGAGTGTAGAGGAGGGCGGGGAGTCTACTGACATCACAACTGCACCCACCGAGCTCCAGACAACAGACTCTCCCACAGAATCTGACGTTTTTCAGTTCTTATAACAGACAGAGGGGAGACATTTGACAGGTAAGGATACATGCCTGTCTAATAATAGTCACTATTCGGGGGATTTGTATTATATATCCCTCTTGAGCTATGGATCTCAGCCTACTGATACTTTGAATTATCTCTTTGACTTCCTATATTTGGGCTTGTTGGCTAAAAAGAAAACATTCTTCTTATATCAATTTTCTCCATATGTGATTTTTGTGTATATATATATATATATATATATATATATATATTTCCAAATAAACTATATATATATATATATATATATATATATATATATATATATATATATATATATATATATATATATATATATATATATATATATATATATATTAGTTTATTTGGAAATTACAGCTGGTTTCCCCGTTTCTGCTCTGCCTAGCATTGCACCTTCTTTACATGGCTCGTATTTTCTCCTTTATTGGATGTCTGGTTTGAGCACATGCTAACCAAGAAACTGATTTGTAAGAGTGAGATCCCTTTCTTGCCTCTACAATTACTGTTTTTCTTGAATTTGCGTCCTAAAGAAGCCCCCAAGGTGAAACGCGTCGATGCATTCGAGTTCTCATCATTTATATGTATGATTTTTAATTCTTGTATTGTCCTTGTATCCTATGTCATGTATATGGTTTTCTTTTTCTATTAACCACTTCCTGACGGCCGTACGACTATATACGGGCGCAGTGTGGTTCTAATTCTCTGGGATGCTGTCTTTTTATGGCCGCCCCTATTTCTCGCTCCCCGCGTGCGCTCCCGACCACGCATCGGGGAACTTCTGTGCTGGCCGTCTCCCTTGGACAATAGCCAATCACAGTGGCTATTTCCAGCTCGATCGTCGTGGCCAATGAGAGATGATCTCAAATGTAAATATATGAGATCATCTCTCATTGCCGGCTCTCCCTCCTCACAGACACCGCCTGTGAGGAGGGAGAGCATCTGTGAGTTTAATACAAAGTGATACACAAAGTGACAAAGTGATATAAATTTGCAAAGAGCCCAATCAGTGCCCAGTGCCCGGGAAACACTTGGTGCCCACCTGTGCCAGCTCATCAGTGCCCACTTGTGCCACAGTCAATCAGTGCACATCTGTGCCGCCTCATCGGTGCACATCACTACCCATCTCATCAGTACCCATCTCAGTGCCATCTGTGCCGCCTCAGTGCCATCTGTGCCGCCTCATCAGTACCCATCTGTACCACCTCATCAGTACCCATGTGTGCCACCTCAGTACCCATCTGTGCCACCCCATTAGTGCCCATCTGTGCCGCCTTATTAGTGCCCATCTGTGCAAACAATCAGGGCCCATCTGTAACACCTCATCAGTGCCCATCTGTGCCGCCTCAACGCACATCTGTTCCACCTCATTAGTGCCACCTGTGCATGGCTTGTTAGAGTCTCAAGAAATGAGAGAGGCCTTCAGTACATCAGGTGTGATCATATGTGATCATTTTTTATGATTTCCACTTTAGCTTGTAGACTCTAAAACTTTCACACAGACCAATTAATTTCCAAAAATGTTGGGTTATTTTTATCAAAGGCATGTAGCAGTATACATTGTGCCCAAAATTTATGAAGAAAAATTTATAATTTGCAAAATGTTATCACAGAAACTAAGAAAAATTTTTATTTTTCAACATTTTCTGTCTTTTTTTTTATTAATAGCGCAAAAAATAAAAAACCCAGAGGTGATCAAATGCCACCAAAAGAAAGCTCTATTTGTATAAAAAAAAAAGACAAAAAAATCATGTGGGTGCATGACTGAGTAATTGTCATTCAAAGTGTGAGAGCGCTGAAAGCTGAAAATTGGTCTGGGCAGGAGGGGTGTTTAAGTGCCCAGTGAGCAAGTTGTTAAACATTTATATATTTTTTACACATCTCTATTGTTTACTGTGCCGCTAAATGTCCGATTAGAGCCCATACCCCTATTTTCTTTCTCTCTTTTTCTTAACCACATTATTTAACGTTGTGGGTAATGCGAGTGCTATTTTTCTATTTATATCCTCTTTTTAGATCCAAGGAGCTTGCGCCGGAGAGAGGAGGGGGAGACCAGCAGGGTTTTTGTACGCCCGCATCGCTGGAACCTGGGACAAGTGAGAGTCCAATTAATAAAAGTCAGAAGCTACACATTTTGTAGCTCCTGACTTATGTATTGGTGGAACTCTGCTTTAATAGTAATAATAATAATAGTACAATAGATTTTCTATTTGAAAGCAAACTTTCCTGTTTGCTGACTCTCTGACTTCAATATATTGAAGGCCATTTATCAAATTTGTCACAAAGCAGAACAAGAGCAGTGAGACACGTTGTGCATCAGATTTACTACAAGGCTGCAGCTTAAAGTGGAGCTCCACGCAAAAGGGGAAGGTCCGCATGTTTGCACCCTCAGCTCCTCCACTGCTAAATTTTTTTGGAGGGGGGGCGGGTACCTGGTTTTGACAGGTACCCGCTCCCACTTCTGGTTCAGACTGCCACGGTGATACACTGAGAAGGGGAAAGCAGACATCTTGTTACATCCACCAGAGTTTTCCATTTTACACTTATTTTTAACAGGAAAGTAAGTATATATATTAGTGCTGTTACTGATTAAAATGTTTGTGTTCGATTAATCGATTTCTTTTTTAATCGATTAATCGACTAATTTCGATTAATTATGACGCACATACAGATCCAACTACTTTTAGCTGATCTCCTTGCATTGCAACTCTGCATTAGTCAGTGATAAATGTGGTATACACTATATACAATCACCCGACACGAGACATAATCGCATGTTATTGACATAATACCCCGAAGAACTGAACAGTCTTTCGCATGAACAGATGTTGCCGATACACAAAGAATTGTCTGCACAAAACTGCTTAGGACAGGAAAATTATGGTTATTTTTGCCCCCTTCCCCTGATGGAGGCTGATGCATCCCCCTGCTCCACAGATGCAAAGGTACCTGAATCCAATGGGTGCAGTTTGCTCGCAACCAGCAGGGTAATGCTCACTGTCCAGGCTGTCCGGTGACGTCAAGAATTTTGATCGATCAAAAAAATTTAAGATTAATTGAGGAATTAATCTTTAATTTCCCCAGCCCTAATATATAGTGAAATGCAATGCTTACAACTCTGTGTGACTGGTTAGATATTGAAATTTAAAAGCAGCCTACTTCTGTCAGATTACCAAACCTGTGAGACGAGCAGGCTTGCCGCTGCTATTAAAATTCAACATCATAACAGTCAGACGGAGTTCTAAGTACTGGATTTCAATATATAAACTCACTTTACTGTTAAATACAAGTGTAGAATGCAAAACTTCCGGTGTAATAAGATGTCTGCAAATGTACACTGTTATACAAGCTGTACACTCACTGCTTGTAGCAAAGTGTCATTTCTTCAGTGTTGTCACAAGAAATGATATAACAAAATATTTACAAAAACGTGAGGGGTGTACACACTTTTGCGAGATACTGTGTGTATAAAAAAATATATAAAACCAATTCATTTTAGATAAAATACATGTACCGACACCATGTCTAATTCCTCTACAGAACACTGTAGGGTAGGTAGATCATGTTATATCTTGTCTAGGATTCAATATACTACTGTTTTAATTTCACATTAGGCAATTACGGCAATAATTGCGTAGAGAACAAAGTAGTGTGATTATACCCGTATGCCGCATACACGTTGGAAAGTCTATAAATTGCGGCTTTCTTTCACATCAGCGATCTAGATTTAAGAATTCATGGAAAGCTTCTGTTTTGACGTGTAGGAAATGAATCTTCTATTGTGGGCACGACTCCTACCTACGCTTCACGTCAGCTGTGGCATACGGCATGCTCACAGCCCTTTGCGCTGATGTGTGACAAGAATTCTAAAGTGTAGTCTGCAAAAAACTATCACAGCTTTACCTCCAAGAGATTCTTTTCCGAATATCTGCACTCCGGAGGTTGGACTGCTGCTGTTATAGCTGGGGAACTGGATGAGCAGGCCGGTGATGTTGTCAGAAAGGCTAAGATTGGACAGGTTCATTGCTGAAGATGACACCCCAGTGTTGTTTGTGAGCAGAGTGATGGAAGCCTTGTTCTGGTTTCCCTGGTCACTTATCTGGAGGGAAAAAAAATATATATATATATAAAATGAGAGACTGTTCCAATCTTTGTTATTTTAGGAGTTAAAATTAATAAAAAAACAAAAAATAAATATGTTTATATTGACCCATGTCATTATTTTTGTTATTCAATCAAAGAGTACCTATGTATAGAGACTGTTGTAAGCTCTCTTATGTCACAGCTCTCTAACCATTGATGAAGATTGATTAACCCCTGACTCAACTTCAGGGTAAAACCCATTCTACCGTTGACCCAAATTATGAAAGCATGCAGAGAGCTGAGGATCAGACTGCTTCTTTCGGTGTTCAGCGTCAAGAGAGAGACCAAACCCATTTATTGATATTTTTATAAACAAAATGACATCATACACATGAGCACACTGATAGGCCAGTTCATATAAGGTCAGTCCATATAAGGTGATCTTCCTGTGAGTTTATTCTAGGCATGCTGCACACGTTCTTGCCATGTGGCACAAAAGTCCCTCGTGGTACACAGGGTCCCATTCTGAAGCTGACAGGGGTTCTCTTCTCAGAGCCATATATGTTCATAAGGTAGGAAGGAGGGGGGTTTTTGGAGTGAAGAGCGAGGAGGGATGACAGCTGAATAGCTCTTTGTCTCCTTTCAAGCCGATATGCATTTGTAACTTTAAAACATTATAATCTGTTAATCTGTTTCTTCATTTAAGGACAACAAACACTTGTAGTATATATTTTCACACATGCATATGTATATATCTTATATAGATCAAGAAATAAAAGTAAATACAACAATATAAAAGAAAAACAACCTTTCAGTGGTTCTAATAAAAGAAATAGCTCAACACAAAAATAGGAATTTTAGTAACTTCCATCACACCATCCCAAGATAGCAGCTGTGAAAACTCTGTGTTGACAAAAAAATGTTTTATTTTTTTGCCCTGGAGGTGCATTGTCACCTTACTGAAAATGAATGGGCTGCCTTAAGCAAATTATGTTACTTCAGGGAATACATGAAGGGTATAGCTAATATAATAAAATGTATGTATGTATGTGTGTGTATGTATATATATATTATACACACACACACAATTGTGTGTGTGTGTCACATGTTATAACTTAAGCCATGTTATAACTTAAAGTAGAACTATCAGCAAAACTTGTTTTATTTTGGATAGAGTAAGGTAGGGTCATAATCCCCATCGGATAATTTTTTGCCATCCTCTCCCAATCTATATATTTCCCTTCACTTCCTGTCACATAGCTAAACAGGAAGTTAGAGGAAATCCCTGCAAATTAACGTAATCCCTTGGGGACCCCCAGGTCACCAGAACTAGTGTTCCTATCTGAAGATTTCCACTCTATTACTTTTCTGGGGACAACCCAAAATGTGGGATTTTCTTTAACTTTCACCGTCAATGATAATGGTAAACAGGACAAGTAGAGAAAGTGAATCTCCATAATAGTGACACAGAAAACAATAAATCGGACAGGTGTTCTAATCCATTTCCACTCTATCCAAAGCTAAAAAAAAATAAAAACTTCTGCCTTTAGTTGTACTTTAATATATAATTATTTTAAATATCCTTCCTTTTCAATCTGGAGCGCAGTAATTTTCTGTAAAATTCAACGCAATATGGCAACCTGGAGGAATTCTGTACACAGCCAATATACAGAACGCCCCAAGAATTTTCTGCTTGTGTGATTGGCTCACTAATTTTCCAGAAGTCTGCAGTAAAATACAAGTCACATTTTGTGCACCCCCTGCAATAGGAATTTTAGTTTTGGAGAGTTAGGCTGTTTCACACGGACGTTCTATTTTTTTGTTCAGTTACGTTTTTTTTTTTTTTTATATCCGCTGATATCCATTTAAACAAAAAAAATCACTGAACTTCAAACACTATATATAGATAGTTTCTAAGGAGGGGGTGGGAGGCCAGCCGACGTATTCTTAACCACTTAACCCCCAGACCATATTGCTGGTCAAAGACCAGAGCACTTTTTGTGATCCGCCACTCCGTTGCTTTAACTGACAATTGCGCGGTCGTGCGACGTGGCTCCCAAACAAAATTGGCGTCCTTTTTTTCCCACAAATAGAGCTTTCTTTTGGTGGTATTTGATCATCTCTGCGGTTTTTATTTTGTGCACTATAAACAAAAATAGAACGACAATTTTGAAAAAAATTCAATATTTTTTACATTTTGCTATAATAAATAGCCCCAAAAAATATATAGGTTCAAGATCAGGCGGAATTTGCCTGAGGGTTTTTTGACCAAAAAAATGTGGGAATAAAAACCCTGACCCTCTTGATGTTTTGGGACCTGCACTATCACTCTCTGACTCATCAGATCCTGTAACAGGTTCGTCATTGCAGTGGCTTTTTCTTTGTCCCGGGGAAGGGCTGTGACATAGAACCTCGTTGGGGGACACTCTGAAAATTCCAGACTGTACCCCTCCGTAATGATTCTTTCCACAAAGGGGCTTACGGTCATCTGTTTCCACTGTGGGAGAAAAGCAGCCAGTCTTCCTCCCACCGGAAGCAGATCGTCACTTGCTTTTGGTAGTTGGTTCTGAGGGGTTTTTAAATAAGATACCTCCTCTACCTCTCCCTCTTTGGGACCCCCATCTCTTTTTATTTTCTTCCTTACTCTTCTGGGACTGTTGAAAAGGACGAAATTTTTTCCTAGGGGTCTGACCCTTTTTAGGGGGGAAAGCCTTCTTCTTATCCGCCGTTCTGTCAAGAACCTTTTCTAGGTCCTGACCGAACAAAAGGTCCCCTGAGAAAGGCAGACCACAAAGCTTGACCTTAGAGGGGGTATCACCCGACCAGGTCTTTAACCAAACTGCTCGCCTGACTGAGTTCACCAGGGCTGCTGACCTTGCAGCCATTCTAATGGACTCGGCCGAAGCATCTGCCATATATTTGATGGCTTTCAAGATTAAGGGGAAGGAATCTAATAGATCCTTTCTTGAGGTGCCTGCCTCGACATGACTCCTTAATTTCTCAACCCAGCACTCTAGATTGCGGGCTACTATTGTGGCGGCCATGGCTGGTTTCAGACTGGTTGCAGTAGAATCCCAGGCCTTCTTTAGGAGGGAATCTGCACTCTTGTCCAACGGATCTTTCAGGACCCCCATGTCCTCAAAAGCCAGGTCTGTATGACGAGACACCTGTGAGAAAGCTGCGTCTACTTTAGGCTTTTTGTTCCACACCTCTGTCTCACCGCTTTCAAATGGAAACCTTCTTCTAAGGGTCTTTGAAAGAAAGGGGGCCCTTTCAGGGTCCTTCCATTCCTTCTTGATGGTGTCCGAGAGGACTTTGTGGACCGGGAAAACCCGGCTTTTAGACTCATCCAGCCCCTGATACATTTTATCGTGTATGGATAACTGAATCTTCTTTTCCTGGATACCCAGGGTAACATAAATTGCCTTAAGTAAGTCCTCCACTTCGTCTAAGGACAATTTAAACTTTGAGCTTTTGCTACTATCTTCTTCCTCCTCCTCCTCATCTGAATCCCTGAGAGAGGGGAGAGTACTAGTCCCTTCATCTGCCGAATCCCCCTCTGTTTGTCCCGAAACTGGGATTTTTGGACTAGGTGGTGGCTGCTGTGGCTCCCCCAAACTTGCGGAGCCTTGTGTGATCAGATCCTTCACTGAGCCTAAAGAGCTTGCCAGCTCCTGGACTGAGGAAAAAAGGTCCTTATACTGTTGTGAAGTTTCTTCTTCCACCAGATTTTTAATGCAGGATCTGCACATTGGCTTTTGCCAAGAATCCCTTAAAGGATTTTTGCAAGACGGGCATTTCCTGGTTGTATCCAAGTGCCTAGCTTTGGTTGTAGATTTTTCCTGTAACGAGATGAAACCAAAGTTACCATCTCCATTTTTTTTTTTTTTTTTTTTAAAACACCCAAGTGCCGCCACCAGAATAAACCAAAGGCCTGGACTAAGTGCCACCACCACTAACGGTTATACAGACCAAGAGCGTTAACCTGGACTGGTAACCACAGGCTCCCTCAGGGAGGAACAACAAAACACAAAATTAGGCCCAATATAGTAAGAATAAAAAGGCACTGCTGTACCCCTCTTACCTGGGCCTGACCGGTGCTTGCAGCGCCTGTATCCGCCGGTGTTGTCTGTCTCTCCTCCATTGTAGAGCGCAGTCACACAAGTAGCTGGAGAACGACTCCATTTTAAATTTTCCCGGCCGCCCGCGTCATCATCGGGGGCCGGAAACGGAAGTACCGGTCACCTGACCCGCCCCACAGATGCTGCGTTCCAGGCGCTGGGAACCAGCAGCGCCACGCCCCCCCCGGAAACGGCGTCACCGTGCGTGACGCGGTCGCCAGCCGGGACCCGGAACTGAGAATGCGGAACACCGCCGACCCGCGCCGGTTACCGCTCGGTCACCTGGACCTCTACCGCAGTTCCTGGGCACAACGACACCGTCCCCTGGGAGGCCGAAAGTTCTGCTGAACCGGAGCGTCTGGGGACTCCTGAGCGCCCCCTCCCCGTGAAGAGGGGTCAGGATGGTCGCCGCCAACAATATACAAACAAAGGTAAGCTCAAAAAAAAACCTCCGCCTGGAGAGAGACAGCTCCCTGGTTCCCTGTGATGCTTCCACCATGGCGGAGGAAACACAATAACTGAGGCCATGGTGGAAGAGGAGGGATCTTAAAGGATCACGTGTGTTTCCTGGGAAATGGGCGGAGCTGCGCTCTCTCCAAGGTTGTCCTGAAAGGCGACTGGAGAAAATCGCAATTAGCGTTTATTGATTAGTTTGCGCAAAAGTTATAGCGTTTACAAAATAGGGGGTAGTTTTATGGCATTTTTACAATTTTTTTTTTTTACTAGTAATTAGCGGCGATCAGCGTTTTTTTTCAGTACTGCGGTATTACGGCGGACACTTTGGACACTTTTGACACATTTTTGGGACCATTGGCATTTTTTTAGCGATCAGTGCTATAAAAATGCATTGGATTACTATAAAAATGCCATTGGCAGTGAAGGGGTTAACACTAGGGGGCGGGGAAGGGGTTAAGTGTGTTCCTGGGTGTGTTCTAACTGTATGGGGGGCTGGCCTCACTAGGGGGAAACCACTGATCTTCTGTTCATACATTGTATGAACAGAAGATCAGCGTTTCCCCGCTGACATGAACGGGAGCTTTGTGTTTACACATATAGCTCCCGTTCCACAACCGAGCGAGCGATCGCGCGTGTACCGAGCGAGCGATCGCGCGTGAACCGAGCGAGCGATCGCGCGTGAACCGAGCGAGCGATCGCGCGTGAACCGAGCGAGCGATCGCGCGTGAACCGAGCGAGCGATCGCGCGTGAACCGAGCGAGCGATCGCGCGTGAACCGAGCGAGCGATCGCGCGTGTACCGAGCGATCGCGCGTGCCCGGCGGCCCCCTAGTGGCCTTTAAAGTGCCGACCTACAGCTACGGGCTCTCACCCAGGCGTGCCGACCTGCCGCAGTAATATGACGGCGGCTGGTCGGCAAGCAGTTAAAGTGGAGGTCACCTAAACAAAAAATATTAAAAGCCAGCAGCTACAAATACAGCAGCTGCTGACTTTTAATAAATGGACACTTACCTGTCTAGGGTGCCCGCGATGTCGGCAGCAATCGCTCGGCTCTTGGCTGCCCCCATGGCCATCCTTGGTAAGGGGATCAGGAAGTGAAGCGGTTATTTACTGCGCATGCGCGAGTTGCGCTGTGCATCTTCACTGGTCCCCGATGTGTTCTGGGAACTGTGCGTTTCCCAGAAGACAGAGGGGGAGAGGGGAAGTGGCGTAGATACCTGCCTGTGGCTATCTATGCCCGGAAGTGGGTGCAAATATCTGTATTATACAGGTTCACTTTTTGTGTGGACCTCCGCTTTAACCAATGAGTCATCAGCTGTCTACGAGGTTACCTGCTGACAGCTAAATGTAAAAACAAAACATTGCTGGGGGAAAAAAAACGGCGTAGGGAGCCTACGCCATTTTTTTTGCCAGCAATTTTTTTTTTGCTTGAATGGGTAGGGCTAGTATGTACCGATACCCATTCACATAGGGGGCCGTGTCTGTTTTTTAAAATTTGACCTGAAGGGCCTAGTATAGAGGGGGGCTCAGGTCCATACTAGGCCCTTCGGGTCAAAATCCATACCAGACCGTTAACTGAGCATTCAGCCCAGCAAGTCAGGCAAGGGAAGGGAAAAGTGAGCGCCCCCTCCCTCCTCCTGAACCATACCAGGCCACATGCCCTTAACATGGGGGGTGCTTTGTGGCAGGGGCCCCCCACCCCAAAGAACGTTGCACCCATGTTGATGGGGACAAGGGCCTTTTCCCGACAACCCTGGCCGGAGGCTGTCAGGGTCTGTTGACAGGGGGCTTATTGGAATCTTGGGGCCCCCTTTAACAATGGATTAATGAAAACCAGACATACGGAACGGTTGTGTAAAAGGGGCCTTACTCCCCAAAAGACAAACAATTCTAAATGGATGCAGACTCTTCAGATTTTCTCATTAGACCACTGAAAGTGCGCCTGGTGATTATAATGAACCAGATTCTACAATTCAGCATCAGTCTGAAAAGGATATGTTTAAACAAACTGCCATTTCTTTAGGGTAACACAATGTAGGAATCTGCTACATCATTTGTTAAAATCCCTGTAATGTTCATTAATCGCCCAGAGGGGGTGTTTTTTTTTGTTTGTTTTTTTAAATGAAGTTAGCCCCTGTTCACACTGGTGTCATTTGTCATGCAATTTGACAGCTCCAAATCACAAGACAAGTCACACCTCATGGCCTGCAATGGAACTGTTCAAATCGGCACAACTCATGTCCTGCAATACTTATTTCCAATTTCACTGCAACTTGCATTGACTTCTGTTAAAGTAAGTCACAAGCTGCTGTGAAATCGGATGTACAAATCACACTGATGTGCAGTTCTGAAGTGTCCATCACCTTGCTGCAGGTTGACTTGTATACATTTAGTAAATAAAAAGGTCAAAACGATTGAGGTTGGCCAGTACAACATTGGAAAATTTACTGGCGGAGCACATATTTTTCTGGCAACCTGAGAAATCACCTTACTCCTATTGAAAACTAACAGTAAATATTTGAACAGTATAAACATGATATGGAAACACTGACAAGACCTATGACAAAGTAAATTGCTTGATTTCCACTTAAAAAGTCAACACAGCATGAAATTGTCAGCCCCTGATATTTACTGGCAGATCACAGATTTTTACAAACTGTCAGAAAATTTACTGGCATTTGGCAACCCTGCCACAAATTTTAACATGTGTGGCTGCAAGTGTGAAAATGTTCACTTTTGAAGTGAGTTGGCACAAATAAGTGTGAAACACAGCTGTGAGATGAATGCAAAAACACAAACATTTTATTTGATGGTGTATCTGTTAACAGAAAAGCAAACAGCTAATGGGAGGTGTAAAAATAACCTCTGAATACAAATGGTCTCTTGCATGATGATGACTTAATCAAAGGTGTTCTGATGCATCAGAAGTAAGTGAAGAAGACAAATTAACAGTGACATGTAATCAGCATTGAATTGTACAGACTGTGTAGATGTCAGGGTAACAGAAAGCAGAGGCCCAAAACACACAAAAATGTTTGTGCATTAAAGAGGACCTGTCACCATCAAATATACATTTTTTCATGTGTAGGATTCAAGTTATGAAAGATTATATATGTGACAAGAAGTCAGGTACATCTGTGGGTGTTGTCACAGACAGGAGATACATTTCTGCCTTGTTTAGACAATTCACCAATTACTATTAGGTGTCGGCTGCAGAAATAGCCAGAAAGGTTTAGGGCGTTAGAAAACTTCAGCTGTTCAGAATGAGGCAATTAAGGACTCTATGAAGACATCCAAAAGGATGACTACTGATTGCTGCATCCTGAGGCTTTTTAAGTTAAGGAGAGCAGTCAGAAAGACTTCTGAAGAGGTGAGGTGGTTGTTGATTTTTCTGTGTGATAAAAATCAAAAAGACTATTTTTTTTCTGCTGTATGACCAGCAGTGTCTGCCCAGCAGTAGGCTGTGCCAGACTCCATAGGTAGGTTCCTGTGTTGGGAAGGTAGATGCCCCAAGTGGCCAGGGTTTATTTTATGTTTTGTTTTGTTTATGCTGTTTTGATGCTTTGATGTTTTGATGCTTGCACTTGTATCCAGAAATATGGAAGAATAAACCATATACTTTGTTTTCAACCATCCTCAACTGCCTTTCTGTATAGTTCAGCGTGTAGTGAACCCATCCAGCGGGTCACACACACCCTCTACCGAGCTAATCCCTCACAATATATATACAGTGCGGAAAATAAGTATTTGAACACCCTGCTATTTTGCAAGTTCTCCCACTTGGAAATCATGGAGGGGTCTGAAATTGTTATCGTAGGTGCATGTCCACTGTGAGAGACATAATCAAAAAAAAAATTCCAGAAATCACAATGTATGATTTTTTAACTATTTATTTGTATGATACAGCTGCAAAGAAGTATTTGAACACCTGTCTATCAGCTAGAATTCTGACCCTCAGCCCAGGTTCACACTGGGTTCGATTTGAGATGCGATTTCACATGTGAAATCGCATCTCAAATCGGCGGCAATTGCCGGCAATGACACCGTCCTAATCGGTGCGACGCCGCATCTGCGGTGCTGCACCGATTTCAAAAAGTAGTTCCTGTACTACTTTTTGCGATTTCAGGACGCAATTTACATTGACATCTGTGTAGAAACCTGCACAAATGTCTCCTAAATCGCGCCGAAATCGGGACTGACAGAGGGAGTGAAATCGCGCGATTTCAGCTGAACTCGCGTGATTTCACTCCCGCAGCCCAGTGTGAACCAGGGCTCAAAGACCTGTTAGTCTGCCTTTAAAATGTCCACCTTTATTATCCTAAATTAGATGCACCTGTTTGAGGTCATTAGCTGCATAAAGACACCTGTCCACCCCATACAATCAGTAAGAATCCAACTACTAACATGGCCAAGACCAAAGAGCTGTCCAAAGACACTAGAGACAAAATTGTACACCTCCACAAGGCTGGAAAGGGCTACGGGGAAATTGCCAAGCAGCTTGGTGAAAAAAGGTCCACTGTTGGAGCAATCATTAGAAAATCGAAAAAGCTAAATAAACATGACTGTCAATCTCCCTCGGACTGGGGCTCCGTGCAAAATCTCACCTCGTGGGGTCTCAATGATCCTAAGAAAGGTGAGAAATCAGCCCAGGACTACACAAGAGGAGCTGGTCAATGACCTAAAAAGAGAGGGGACCACCGTTTCCAAGGTTACTGTTGGTAATACACTAAGACGTCATGGTTTGAAATCATGCATGGCACGGAAGGTTCCCCTGCTTAAACCAGCACATGTCAAGGCCCGTCTTAAGTTTGCCAATGACCATTTGGATGATCCAGAGGAGTCATGGGAGAAAGTCATGTGGTCAGATGAGACCAACATAGTACTTTTTGGTCATAATTCCACTAACCGTGTTTGGAGGAAGAAGAATGATGAGTACCATCCCAAGAACACCATCCCTACTGTGAAGCATGGGGGTGGTAGCATCATGCTTTGGGGGTGTTTTTCTGCACATGGGACAGGGTGACTGCAATGTATTAAGGAGAGGATGACCGGGGCCATGTATTGCGAGATTTTGGGTAACAACCTCCTTCCCTCAGTTAGCGCTTTGAAGATGGGTCGAGGCTGGGTCTTCCAACATGACAATGACCCGAAGCACACAGCCAGGATAACCAAGGAGTGGCTCTGTAAGAAGCATATCAAGGTTCTGGCGTGGCCTAGCCAGTCTCCAGACCTAAACCCAATAGAGAATCTTTGGAGGGAGCTCAAACTCTGTGTTTCTCAGCGACAGCCCAGAAACCTGACTGATCTAGAGAAGATCTGTGTGGAGGAGTGGGCCAAAATGCCTCCTCCAGTGTGTGCAAACCTGGTGAAAAACTACAAGAAACGTTTGACCTCTGTAATTGCAAACAAAGGCTACTGTACCAAATATTAACATTGATTTTCTCAGGTGTTCAAATACTTCTTTGCAGCTGTATCATACAAATAAATAGTTAAGAAAATCATACATTGTGATTTCTGGATTTTTTTTTTTGATTATGTCTCTCACAGTGGACATGCACCTACGATGACAATTTCAGACCCCCCCCATGATTTCCAAGTGGGAGAACTTGCAAAATAGCAGGGTGTTCAAATACTTATTTTCCGCACTGTATTATATATATATATATATATATATATATATATATATATATATACACATATACACATATACACACACATAATATATCTTTGTTTATTTGCTAAAATGGCAATTTAAAAAAATATATACCGTATTTATCGGTGTATAACGCGCACTTTTTTTCCCCTTAAAAAACAGGGGGAAATCGTGGGTGCGCTTTATACGCCTATCCCCTGTCTCTGAGGGTCGCCGCCGACATATACCGAGTGCAGTACACTCGGCTAGGCTCGGTTCGGCTCGGCTCCGCCCGTGGTCGCGCCCTGCGAGAGGAGCCAAGCGTAACCGAGCCTAGCCGAGTGTACCCGAGTGTACTGCACTCGGTATATGTCGGCGGCGGCGCTCGGAGACAGCACAGGAGATGCAGGGAGGACACCACGAAGACCGAAGACGGACGCCGGACTGGACAAGGCTGCCGATGGATGCCGGGCAAGACACCGAAGAGGGACATTTAAACTGCAAGTCATTTTTTTTTCCAGGAAATTTCCCTCCAAGAACTGGCTGTGCGCTATATACGCCGGTGCGCGTTATACCCAGATAAATACGATATGTAATAATAATTTTCTCACAGAAATAGAGGCAGAGAGCCTGGCCTATAGCGCTGTTTTCCAAACAATGCAATGTGTACCTTCAGGGCTATGAATATATATATTTATTACACACATACACACGTCAATACAGTTCTCACATCTACATGTCTGCCACATAGTACAGCCCTGCCTGACAGGAGAGGAAACTGGATATTTGCTGCAGTTTGACTTTTACTTACAGTTATATAGTGGGGTTGATTTAGGTCAGATTCCCACCTATGCAGGTTGCCTATTTCAGGTGCATTTAGCGTTTTTCAATACACGCTTTTTATCCATGGAACCAAAAACCAGAAAAAAAGTCTCTGGCCCTTTCCATAAAATGTACTGATGTGAACTACATCCATAGGAAACCATGTTAAATAGACTGTAGAGTGTTTCTGCACAAGTGAAAATGCGCAAAAAAAATGAATAGGTGTGAACCAGGCCTGAACAAGGCCACTTTCACACTGAGGCAATGTTCAGGCATTTTAGCACTAGAAAAAGTGCCTGTAAGGCTCCATACACACCTAGGCGTTTTAACGCCTTAAGCACGACGCTACAATACGCCGGAGGGTCGAAATTACATTATTCTCAATGGAGACTGTTCACATCTCCTAACGCAGAACGCCGTACTGCGAAAGAATGCTGAACGCCAAATTTCAAACAAGTCGCGGACCCTTTTTCCACGCGCGTATCGGGCGGCTTTGGCGTTCGGCATAGCCAACAATGACTGTAAAAAAAAAGTGGTTAAAAACGACGCGTTTTGTCGCCGCAAATCGCGGTACAAAACGCCGCAATTTGTCGCCGCAGTTCGCGGGACAAAACGCCGCAAATCGCCTACGCAAAGGTGTGAATGCAGCTTAAAGCAGTAGTTTGGGGGTGGTTTTGCAATAAATGGACAGCACTTCGGAAGCGCCGCAACACAGGAGTTCTTAAACCCTTTTTTGGGGTTAAAGGCATCCCGCTAGTGGCCATGCTATGTTATGTGCTGCTGAATTTACACCTGTATTTAATTCATGATTATAATCTTTTCTACTGTTTAATGAATTATGTTTATTATTATATGTATATGTTTATGTAGGTTTTATCGTGTGCACTGACACATGTCACCTTCCATGCATCAATACATTAATGGTTTATATATACATTAAACTGGATTATTTTCATTTTTACTACCCACCTGTGAACTGCTTCATTTAAAGTCCCACTGTCCTTCCTATGTTCCCCGCTAATGGCCAAAAAGCATCGCTAAAGCACTGCCAAAACGAGCTGCGCTTTACCGCTAATGGCCAGCGCTTACAGTGTGAAAGCAGCCTTAGGCCTGGTTCACACTGGTGCATTTTCAACATGTCAAATCAACGGCATCTGCCGGCAATGTCACCGACCTAATCGGTGCGACGCAGCATGTGCGGCGCTGCAGCAATTTCAAATATACATTTCTGTACTACTTTTTGCGATTTCAGGCCGAGATTTACATTGACATCTGTGCAGAAACCTGCACAGAGGTCTCTGAAATCGCGGCTGAAATCAGGACTGACATGCGGGATTGCAATCGCGCGAGTTCAGCTGAACTTGCACGGTTTCATTCCTGCAGCCCAGTGTAAACCTGGGCTTAAACTGGAGAGTGAAAAGTGTGGTGCAGCTGTGCATGGTAAAGAATCAGCTTCTAACTTCCGCTTGTTCAATTAACCACTTAGGCCCCTTTCACGCGTGTGTGTCTTTTCCTGCGATTTGGGACTGCAAAGTCACATGACAAGTCATATTCCATGATTTCCAAATAATACCATTCATATCTGTGTGACTTCAAAATAGTCCCTGTACTACTTTGGTCCAACTTTGGACCTCAAGTTTACATGGGCATTCCCTGAAATGGCGTCAAAATTGTGGCCGCAAAATTGCAGCGAAGTCTCAGTAGCGTGAAATGGGCCTTAAAAGTGCAGTGTAGTGCAAAGTAAATTTGCCTTTAGTAAATAAACCCCAGAGTTCAGGGGTACGCTATGTACAAAGTGCAGAGTTCAGAAGTGCGTTACGTATAGAGTGCCGAATTCAGGAGTGTGTCACATACAGAGTGCAGCGTTCAGGCGTGTGTTATGTATAGAGCGCAGATTTAGGGAAACCCTATGTATAGAGTGCAGATTTCAGGGGTGCATTATGAACAGAGTGCAGTTCCAGGGGTGCCCTTTGCACAAAGTTTAGGGGTGCACTACGTACAGCGTAAAATGTTTAGGAGTGCACTGTGTACAGAATATAGTATCACACTAGTTCTAAAACTAGTGCCATACTAATAATAATAGAATAAATGAAAACAGTGTATATTCAAAATAAATGTTCAAAAATATGAAAGACCAAGAAAATAATATATATAAAAATATAAAAATGGCAAAACAAAATAAAATTTAAAATAAAATCAAATAATGAAACATGAATGATAATTGTCGAATGTATAAACTCCAACACCGTGATTCCTTGTTTCCATACCCTCTTCTGTCCTCCAAAGCGCATTGTTGGTTCAATACCCTCTCCTGTCCTCCACAGGTCATTGTTGGTTCAATACCCTCTCTTGTCCTTCACAGCTCATGGTTGGTTCAATACCCTCTCCTGTCCTCCACAGCTCATGGTTGGTTCAATACCCTCTCCTGTCCTCCACAGCTCATTGTTGGTTCAATACCCTCTCCTGTCCTCCCCAGCTCATTGTTGGTTCAATACCCTCTCCTGTCCTTCACAGCTCATGGTTGGTTCAATACCCTCTCCTGTCCTCCACAGCTCACTGTTGGTTCAATACCCTCTCCTGTCCTTCACAGCTTATTGTTGGTCCAAACCCTCTCCTGTCCTCCACAGCTCATTGTTGGTCCAAACCCTCTCCTGTCCTCCACAGCTCACTGTTGGTTCAATACCCTCTCCTGTCCTCCACAGCTCACTGTTGGTTCAATACCCTCTCCTGTCCTCCACAGCTCATGGTTGGTTCAATACCCTCTCCTGTCCTCCACAGCTCATGGTTGGTTCAATACCCTCTCCTGTCCTCCACAGCTCATGGTTGGTTCAATACCCTCTCCTGTCCTCCACAGCTCATTGTTGGTTCAATACCCTCTCCTGTCCTCCACAGCTCATGGTTAGTTCAATACCCTCTCCTGTCCTTCACAGCTCATTGTTGGTTCAATACCCTCTCCTGTCCTCCACAGCTCACTGTTGGTTCAATACCCCCTCCTGTCCTCCACAGCTCATTATTGGTTCAGTACCCTCTCCTGTCCCATACAACTCCTGTCCAGTTCAGTACCCTCTCCTATCCTCCACAGCTCATTATTGGCTCAGTACCCTCTCATGTCCCATACAACTTGTTTCCATACCCTTTGCTGCCCTCCACAGCTTATTGTTAGTTCAATACCCTCTCCTGTCCTCCATCATCATTATTGGTTCAATACCCTCTCCTGTCCTCCACGGCTCACTGTTGGTTCAATACCCTCTCCTGTCCTTCACAGCTTATTGTTGGTCCAAACCCTCTCCTGTCCTCCACAGCTCATTGTTGGTCCAAACCCTCTCCTGTCCTCCACAGCTCACTGTTGGTTCAATACCCTCTCCTGTCCTCCACAGCTCATGGCTGGTTCAATACCCTCTCCTGTCCTCCACAGCTCATTGTTGGTTCAATACCCTCTCCTGTCCTCCACAGCTCACTGTTGGTTCAATACCCTCTCCTGTCCTCCACAGCTCATGGTTGGTTCAATACCCTCTCCTGTCCTCCACAGCTCATGGTTGGTTCAATACCCTCTCCTGTCCTCCACAGCTCATGGTTGGTTTAATACCCTCTCCTGTCCTCCACAGCTCATTGTTGGTTCAATACCCTCTCCTGTCCTCCACAGCTCATGGTTAGTTCAATACCCTCTCCTGTCCTCCACAGCTCATTGTTGGTTCAATACCCTCTCCTGTCCTCCACAGCTCATTATTGGTTCAGTACCCTCTCCTGTCCCATACAACTCCCGTCCAGTTCAGTACCCTCTCCTATCCTCCACAGCTCATTATTGGCTCAGTACCCTCTCATGTCCCATACAACTTGTTTCCATACCCTTTGCTGCCCTCCACAGCTTATTGTTAGTTCAATACCCTCTCCTGTCCTCCATCATCATTATTGGTTCAATACCCTCTCCTGTCCTCCATCATCATTATTGGTTCAATACCCTCTCCAGTCTTCCACAACTCATTGTTGTTTCCATACCATCTACTGTCCTCCACCTCTCATTGTTGGTTCCCTACCCTTTTCTGTCCTCCATAGGTCATTGTTAGTTCCATATCTCATATACACACATATATTACCCGTTAATATGAATGAGCTATAGAAATGCTAGGCCCAGAATTTGTAATAAAATGTTGGGCTCGTACATCTTTTTGCTATACTTACATAAATTTGCATGTAACTTCTAACACAAACATTAATATGAATAACCTCATAGCATTACACACATATTTATGTATAGACCTTGCCATCAATTTCAGCGGCATCCATGAGATTCCCTGCGGCCCGAGAACAGATTATGAATAGCTGAGCCACAGTACACAGTTTAGATATAAACCCTCTCTAAAAAAATATATAATGCTCATAACAAACTAATTCTGCACGCAAATTAAAATCTCTATTGTGCAATTCACAACGTCTATCTAGGAAAAACAATCCCAGCTTAACAGATTTGATAAAGCTTTGCTATATTAAATTCGGTTTCTCATGGGCTGTGAGAGGCGCCGGAGGTTAGCGTCGTCTCTGCAATCCAAGTCATTGTGTATTCATAGAATTATCTGTACACAGATTGAGAAATAGGGGTCCGGTGCCACAGGCTTCTATTTAACATCCGACAATGCTATCTATATTATGAGGAATAATTTATGGGCAGCACATGTTATAAATAGTAAACACTTTGCACTTGACCTCTACCTAGTACTACCTAGCAACTGGGAACATACAACATTAAAATGCCAAAGTGGACACGAAATTACTACAGGAGGGGCTTTGACAACAGGACTGCATGTATGATTTAGTACCTGTGAGATTAAAGTAAGTATCAGCAACTATGTGTGTATTTTAATTATTAGTATTATATTAGTATTTTAACATATGTTTCCCTGAAAATAAACCGGGGTCTTATATTAATGTTTTTTTTTTCATAATAAGCATCATTTACCCGCAGACATTCCTCTTTTCACTTCCTTATTGTTAGTTTTTGCTCAGAAGTTCTATTTCTTCTCTGTTCTGTTCACTTCCTGCTTGTCTGATTTTACTGACCACCGTGAAGGGAGACTTTACTGCGGTGGTCAGTAACGTGCTTGCCCCCTCCTGGGAACTACATCTGTGCGGCAGGACGCTCTCTACGTGTTAGAGACTTCAAGGAGGTGTGAATTACTGGGCGTGCCACAATGCATACTGGGAAATGTAGTTCTTACACGAACGAGCACCGCAAACCAGGAAGTAAATGAGAGAACAGAAACTAGAACGCCGGAGGTGATATAGATGAAGGAATTTAATAGGTATTTACTCGTTTGTTAACATAATCATTACACTATTCTGTCTGTCTACCTTGCAGACATTAGTTTTAGGCAAAAAATGTTTTTCCTTTACAAATCCTTTAACAAGCATTTTTAACTAGGGCTTATTTTCAGGGTAGGGCTTATATTGCAGCTCTCCTGGGAAAAAAAGCTTATTTTCAGCGGAAAACACTGTAGTAAACGCCACTCAAATGGTAAACTATTTATTGCCAACTCAATACACAAATTTAAAGAGTAAGCCCACTCAAAACTGATATTTCATTTTTTGGTAGATGCTAAAGAGTTAAACCACCTTCGTGTCATTAATCTCTCTATTAGCAAGACCTTTGTTGCATGAGTTCCTAGATCTGTGCACCTGCTGAAGTCATTATGAAGGGTTGAAATCTCTAGGTTGGAATATTTATTTTATATTACACATATTATAAAAATCAGGTGTGCAAAGACGCTATGATGGAAAGGTAGAGAGCCTGGAATGATTGCTGTGAATCTCACTACACAAATATCCAAGGCATAAAGGAAGCCAGAGACTTAGGGCCCTTTCACACGAGCGGACGAACGGTCCGCTCATTACAAGTCCGTTTACGGACTTGTAATGGGTCCCTATGGGAGCGGATCCGTTAGCGGATGATGCATCCGCTAACGTCCGCTCGATCCGCATCCGTTTTTGCGGACGGAAGAATGTCCTATTTTTCTTCCGTCCAGCCAAACGGATCGGATGGAAACGGACAGACGGTCCGTTTTCATCCGACTCCCCATAGGGGAGAGCGGAGGAGAGACGGGCGGTCCCTGCACAGTGTGCGGGGACCGCCCCGTCTGCCCGACAGCTCAGAGGAGACCCCCCGCTGAGCTGACAGACACACGGAGCGGACCGAAAAATGGTCCGCTCCGTGTGAAAGGAGCCTTACACAGTCTACCAGGCTTTAATATCATTTTTAAGTGCCATCGAATCCAAGTCCTAGAGACTTTATGAACGAAAGTTCCACCAGGCTTTACCTTTAACCATTTTGTTTTGGAAGGACCGACCTTTAAACCCTCTAGGATTGTGGTGTTTAGTGACTTCATACAATCTGGAAGGCTTTATTAAATGTGTTCTTTTAATTCTACATGGGTACTATGTACCAGTCTATTGCTCTTTGTCCCTTGGCCTTAAAGGGTTTGTGTTAATGGAAGGGCCCCCCCAATGGGGTTTTTAGGCAGCAAAGTGATTGAAGGATTCGACAAGATGCAGAAATGATAAAAAGTAGAAAAGTTTAATTGATGGACAATTGTAAAAATGAACTCTGGTATGGTATACATTGACAGCGTTTACACAAGGAGTAAGCACCAAAACATGTGACATCAATTAACATGAATGGTTAACATGTGAGTCAAGTGAAGTACTGACGCGTTTCAACCCGTATTGGGGTCTTCTTCGGAGGAGCCGAGGTGCTACTGTAACAGAAATAAATGTACAAAGACAAATCAATCTTTACAATTTCCACTAAGTATTGTGGGACAAAGTAGTATTTATATATATAGTTACCCACTCACAGCGTGTAAACTCAATTGTGTCTAGACCAGGGTTGACCTGAATCCACAGAAGGACCCCCGGATGAACATTTCCACAGAGAGGGCAGACCCCCAACCAGCACCCCAGGCGGGAGAGCGCCACATGGACGGTCTACAGGGGCCCACAGACACATAGGGAAAGATCCAAAAAGATCCGGACGGGGCAGGGGGGGGGTTGGGGGGGGAGACCCAGCGGAGAGATTGCCAAAGAAACACCTATTGGAGAATGTAAATATATATTGATATTATATTAAATTGAGTATAAATTCTGTCATTAAGGTCACTTGGGGCACTGAGCATGTACATGATCCCTGCTCTGTCACAGACTGACAGAAGGGTATCAAATGGGCAATGGACTATCATAGTTAAATTTAAAAATAAATAAAGTTGTGTAATATATTACACACCTTTTCACATTTTTCCCACACTGTGCACTTACCACATGTCTCCACCCAACCCACACTTTTATTCACTTCCTTTCTTTTCATATCCGCATTATTTTGCCTTACATTTCTTTCACTATATTTCTCCCTCACTCTCACACCCACACTCCTCATTACCATTACATGGTATCTTACTTATTTCACCTTTTTTTTTTTTTTCTTTTCTTTCCTTTTTTTTTTCTCATTATAATAAGTCCAACAACCAAATCCATTTAGTCAGTTATTTTATTTATTTAATTATTTATTAATATACCTGGGAAAATTACTTTTTAAAATAAAAATAAATAAAGTTACAAAGTAATTTTCCCAGGTATATTAATAAATAATTAAATAAATAAATAAAATAACTGACAAAATGGATTTGGTTGTTGGACTTATTATAATGAGAAAAAGGAAAGAAAAGAAAGAAAAAAAAAAAAAAAAGGTGAAATAAGTAAGATACCATGTAATGGTAATGAGGAGTGTGGGTGTGAGAGTGAGGGAGAAATATAGTGAAAGAAATGTAAGGCAAAATAATGCAGATATGGAAAGAAAGGAAGTGAATAAAAGTGTGGGTTGGGTGGAGACATGTGGTAAGTGCACAGTGTGGGAAAAATGTGAAAAGGTGTGTAATATATTACACAACTTTATTTATTTTTAAATTTAACTATGATAGTCCATTGCCCATTTGATACCCTTCTGTCAGTCTGTGACAGAGCAGGGATCATGTACATGCTCAGTGCCCCAAGTGACCTTAATGACAGAATTTATACTCAATTTGATATAATATCAATATATATTTACATTCTCCAATAGGTGTTTCTTTGGCAATCGCTCTGCTGGGTCTCCCCCCCCCCCCCCTGCCCCGTCCGGATCTTTTTGGATCCTTCCCTATGTGTCTGTGGGCCCCAGTCTGTGGCGCTATCGCTGGGGTGCTGGTTGGGGGTCTGCCCTCTCTGTGGAAATGTTCATCCGGGGGTCCTTCTGTGAATTCAGGTCAACCCTGGTCTAGACACAATTGAGTTTACACGCTGTGAGTGGGTAACTATATATATATATAAATACTACTTTGTCCCACAATACTTAGTGGAAATTGTAAAGATTGATTTGTCTTTGTACATTTATTTCTGTTACAGTAGCACCTCAGCTCCTCCGAAGAAGACCCCTATACGGGTTGAAACGCGTCAGTACTTCACTTGACTCACATGTTAACCATTCATGTTAATTGATGTCACATGTTTTGGTGCTTACTCCTTGTGTAAACGCTGTCAATGTATACCATACCAGAGTTCATTTTTACAATTGTCCATCAATTAAACTTTTCTACTTTTTATAATTTCTGCATCTTGTCGAATCCTTCAATCACTTTGCTGCCTAAAAACCCCATTGGGGAGCCCTTCCATTAACATTTTTTAGGGGTGAGCAGCACTTTCCCCACCCCCATTGTGTCCTTTTCCATTTAAAGGGTTTGTGAACCCATTTGTATAAGTCTATGCCAGACCCTGTATTAGAGCCTGGCATAACACACTGACACTATATATGTCATTTTAAAAAAACGAGCAGTGTAAATACTGATTTTCAGCGGTCTTCAGTTCAGTCACATGACTCATGGCCACTTTCCAGCTCCGATAGATTGCTTCTGCTGGAGGAGACGTGATCTCCCTCAGACTTCAGTCGGGGAGATCACATGGCCATTCGGCTCCACCCGCAGAAGCCCTGTCTCGTAGCTGTAACGCGGCCACGAGTCACATGACCGGCCTGAAGACAGCTGAAAAATCGGTATTTACACTGCTCATTTTTTAAAATGATTTACACAGTGTGGTATGCCAGCCTCTAATGAAGGCCAAAGGGCCTGGTATGGATTGGGGGATTGGGATGCATTGTTCGGCGGGCGAACATCCCGCCAACCACAAATTCGGGTGTTTCCCGAAAGGGCAATGTTCGGGCCAAACCTATGCTTGGTCTGAACCGCTCGCCGAACACTAGTAGTAACCATCATCCAAAATTTTAATCTATAAGGCCTCATGCACATTAGCGCCTGGGACCTTATGCAGGACAATTCAGGCATATTTCCCAACCAAAGAAGTCAATGGCTGTATGCGGATATGCATTGGTACTTGTGTAAACAGGTATATGGGTACAAACATAAACCTAGGGACAAAGGCTTATGGAGGAGGAGACGTGCCGACTTCATCGCGTTTTAGTCCGAGCAGATGGGCATTCCCTTAGCTTCCATATACATGCTGTTTACTCGTTAGTGTTTTTTTATCTTCATTAAAAAAATGTATATATCCAACGGAATTTCACTATGGCGAGTCCTTTTATGCTTTTGAGTACTTTATCTGCTTGGGTGACATCCGCACATGTGTTTGAGGATTCGAACGATCCCCTAGTTACTACTGGCAGTTGCTGCAGTCCACTGTTAAAGGCCCGGGCTGGGGTTTTTAGCCACAAGCTATCCTTGCTTGCCATCTGGTAAGCGTGTATTCCTCACAGTGCACTCACTTTTTGGTGGCGGATTTTCTTCATTTGAATCACTTAAGAAGATTATTTGGTGTTGTTTCTGGACTTCTTTGAACTTTGTTTTACATTTTCACATTATTTGTCACTCATTAAATATTATTTGTATATTCATTTATGCATTAATATTACTCACATTTGTATTTTTTTATATATAATCATTATATACAATCAGGGGAGGACTGAGCATTCGGGCACTGCCCGAGGGCCCCATGCCACTAGGGGTCCCCATCAGGGCTGCCAGCCTCAGTAAAACCAGGGATAGTATGTAAAAATCGGTGTTTTTTTAACATCTGTCCCTGAAATGTCTCTTACCTACATCCTTTTGGTCTAAAGCTCCCAACATATAGCTGCCCCGCCTCTCCAGTACCTTCTCAGTGTGTGTATGTATACTGTGTGTGTGTACGGTGTGTCTGTATGTGCATTCTGTGTGTATACTGTGTGTGTATATTGTGTATATACTGTACTGTGTATGTATACTGTGTGTGTGTGTACGGTGTGTCTGTATGTGCATTCTGTGTGTATACTGTGTGTGTATATTGTGTATATACTGTACTGTGTATGTATACTGTGTGTGTGTGTGTATATTGTGTATATACTGTACTGTGTATGTATACTGTATGTGTGTGTATATTGTGTATATACTGTACTGTGTATGTATACTGTGTGTGTGTGTATATTGTGTATATACTGTACTGTGTATGTATACTGTATGTGTGTGTGTATACAGTACTGTGTGGCCCCATAAATCTCCTATTGCCCGAGGGCCCCATGAGTTGTCAGTCTGCCCTCGTATATAATTTATATATCACAGCACAGCTACATCCCTTTTTATTGTCATTTTGGTGTGTATTTTCACCTTTTAGTTGCGGCTTATTTATTTGTTCACATATAGCTCTGTATTTTTTCCATTTATTATGTACACAACACCTGTTGCTCCTGGGTGGGGTTATACTCCTGAACGTTACATCATATGGACCGAGGCCATAGCGTATTTTTTTCACACTTGTCAAAACTTTTGCATATTATTACAGGCATTACACTCACTGTTGCACATTTCTGGAACGTCACACCTCCAGGAGAAGCAGGGACGACAGCTCTGGACTGTAAAAAGTTAAATTACAGGAACAATTAAACATGCATAACAGCAAACGCAGCATAAAAACACAACACACTGAACAAACCAGGCAATGCATTTATAGAAAACGTATCGCCATAGCAAGTAATCATAGTCCCCTGGCAGTGCTTAACCACTGGAGATCTTCACTGTGTACTCCATGAGTAGAGACCATTGTGGGATTTACAAAAAGGTGAAAAGTAAAACTATCATGAAAATTTTTATTTTGTAAAAACTGCAATGCCGCGTACACACGACCATTTTTCATGACGTGAGTGTGGGCTGTGTGGGCTCCAGAGCATTTTTAATGACGTGAAAAATGGCTATTAAAAATTTAGAACATGCTCTATTTTTTCATGTCGTGAAAAACGGTCGTGTGTAGGCTTTAACGACGTGAAAAAAACATGCATGCTCAGAAGCAAGTTATGAGACAGGAGCGCTTGTTTTGGTAAAACTAGCGTTCGTAATGGAGCACATTCATCACGCTGTAACAGACTGAAAAGCACGAAGACTGAAAAGCGCGAGTCGTCCCTCACCAAACTTTTACTAACACGAAATCAGCAAAAGCAGCCCAAAGGTGGCGCCATGCAAATGGAACTTCCCCTTTATAGAGCCGTTGTACGTCCCCGCGCTTTGCTCGAGCATTTATTTTTCACGATCGTGTGTAGGCAAGGCAGACTTGACAAGAATCACGTCCAATTTTTTTTCTTTTTTTTCTAGACCATTAAAAATGGTCGTGTGTACGCGGCATTAGTAATCTTAGCGGCCTTCATCTATATAGAACTGATAGATTTGCTTTAAAAGCGAATTCTGAGCACAAAACTTCTCATTTAAATATTTTCCATAACCACTTAAGGACTGAGCCTCTTTTTCAGATGTGTTGTTTACAAGTTAAAAACAAGTTTGTTTGCTAGAACCCCCAAACATTATACATTTTGTTTTCTAACACCCTAGAGAATAAAATGGCGGTCATTGCAATACTTTTTGTCACACCATATTTGCGCAGCGGTCTTACAAGCGCATTTTTTTTAAAAAAAAAATACACTTTTTTTTTATAAAAAAATAAGACAACAAAAAAAAAATAAGACAACAGTAAAGTTTTTTTTTTATTGTGAAAGATAAAATTGCGCCCTCTTGTGGAATGGCGACAAACTTTTACCCTTAAAAATCTTCATAGGCGACATTTAAAAAATTCTACAGGTTGCATGTTTTGAGTTACAGGGGAGGAGGCTAGAATTATTGCTCTCGCTCTAAGGATTGCAGCGATACCTCACAAATGGTTTGAACACCGTTTTCATATGCAGGCACTGTTCATGTATGCGTTTGCTTCTGCAAGCTCGGCGGGACGGGGCACGTTTAAGAAATAAATAAAATTATCTTATTTATTTTACCTTTTATCGTGGTGAATCCGCCGCAGAGACCACCATCATCTGAAAACCGGACCGCTAGCTGAAGACGAGGATACCTGGGTTATGGCAGCTTTTTTTTTTTTTTGCAAATGTGTAAATATGAGATCTGAGGTCTTTTTGACCAAAGATCTCATATTTAAGAGGTCCTGTTGCAAGGGATGTTTACATTTCTTGTAATAGGAATAAAAGTGACCCACATTTTTTTATTTATTTTTTAAACAGTTTAAAAAAAGAAAAGCCAAAATAAATAAGAAAAAATTAAATAAAACGCGCCCCGCTGAGGTCGGGTGCAGGAGCGAATGCATAAGTGAGCAGCACCCGCATATGAAAACGGTGTTCAACCCACACATGTAATATATCGCCGCGATCGGTAGAGCGAGAGATATAATTCTCGCCCTAGAACTCCTCTGTAACTCAAAACATGTAACCTGTAGAATTTTTTAAACGTCGACTAGGGAGATTTTTAAGGGTAAAAGTTTGTCGCCATTCCACGAGCATGACATGTTGAGTATTAATTTACTCGGCGTAACATCATCTTTCACAATATAAAACAAATTGGGCTAACTTTACTGTTTACAGTGTGACAGAAAGTATTTCAACAACCGTCATTTTATTCTCTAGTGTGTTAGAAAACAAATATATAATGTTTGGGAGTTCTAAGTAATTTTCTAGCAAAAAAAAATGTTTTTAACTTGTAAACACCAAATCTCGGTAAGAGGCTCCGTCCTTAAGTGGTTAAATTTGCTTGATTTTCAGCTTTAAGGCCGTATTCTTGCATAAGTCCAGTTGTGATCGATTGTCTTTACGTGCCAAGCTGTGTGTAGATAACATGGTAAAAGGGGTTACCCCAGGTGAAAGTCTCTAAGTGATTTGGTTAGACCTGCTCATAGAATGAGAATTTACTGTGATCTCACGTAGCAAATGACAGCAGACAAAACTGTGATGGCATTTTCAATTTCAGTCTGCGACTACCGCAAAAAGATAAAAAGCGCGGGGCCATTAAATTCCAAATCAAAGGCTCAAATATGGAACCATAAAGACTCACTTGAAAGCCGCAATGTAAATATTCGCATTGTAAAAGCAGCTCTGTCCAACCACCCATGAAAGAGAACGGCAGAAAATTACTTATTGATTTCCACTGACGAGAACACAAATTATTCGCTTTGACAAGAAAATGCATTATTTGGTTCAGGATCAAAGAGGAAAGGATGAGTGCAGGTATTCCTATTAATCTGTTTTTTTTTTAAGAAGCTTTATGGAAAATGGAAGTTGGATTTATAGGCAAAGTATCTCTGCAGAATAAACTTTTCATTTTGAACAGAATGGGGAAGGGGTAGAACACATGTGTCCAAATAGTTGAGAGGTCTTTTAGGCCGGGTTCACACTGGTACGACACGACAGTCGTACTACTTTGGATCCGACCTTGCGCTGCGACTTGAAGTTCAACTTCAATGTACAGGCATCCGCCTTCGATCCCGACAATACCAGACACTGTTTCTGGTATGAATCTTGAGGGGGAACAGTGTGGAGATCCTCCCAAAATCCGTACAAGACCCTTATCCGAGCACACAGCTGTTTTACCTTAGTGCAGTCCTCCTATACTTACCTCATCCTTCAATTTTGCTTTTAAATGTCCTTATTTCTTCTGAGAAATCCTCACTTCCTGTTCTTCTGGTCTGTAACTACACACCGTAATACAAGGCAAGCAGGAGTGTCAGGACGCCCACTAACACACAGTAGATTGCGATGCGATTTAGACTGCCTCTTTATTAGAGAAAGCTGGCTTACAGCTGACTGTAACACCATTCTAGGTGAGCTGGTGCCAGAAAATTATCACATGTTAACAGAAAACAGAGTGGGGCAAATCATGAGGAGGACTGGCGGTGATCTACAAGACCCACCTCGCGATCACTAAACCAGTCCTTCAAAACCCACTTCCATTCATGGAAACCCTCTCTCTACAACTCCAAACAAATCCCCAGGAGACCACTCATATTCTACTCTGCTATAGACCACTGGGTCCAAAATTGCAGCTTCTCTCATCTTTAACAGAGTTCATCTCCACTTGCACCCTAAACAGCAAACATCTTCTGCTGCTCTGGGATTTCAACCTCTGGGCCAGCTTCTCACAGGATCCCGTGGCAGACACCTGCATTGACCACCAGGAAGGATTAGGTCTGCAGCAACTAGTATGTGGGCCCACACATGCTTCTGGTCACACGCTCGATCTTATTTTCAAACAAGATTTGGAAGAAAAAAAATTCTCAAAAATGAGCCGTTACCATGGACAGACCACTATGTAATCAAATTCATTATTATCAAAAATGCCCCCTTAACAAAAACAGCAAAACCAGTGACAACACACTGGACTAAATCTCAGAAGAAGCTCCATTCTGAGCTCTTGAAAATAACATTAGGGAACAAAATAAAAACAATCCAATCACATCAAGCAGCCACAGAAACCCTGGACGCCATCAACACAGCTCTACTACATGCAAAACCTGCATCCGGAAAAACAACTCCAGCTGGTTTAACGACGTTGCTGAAGCAAGAGCGCAGAAGAGCGGAAGCCGCCTGGAAAAGAAGCTCTTCAGAGGAAAACCACGCCATCTACAAGGCAATAACAAAAAAAAAAATCACAAAGAAATCTTCAAAGCCAAAAAAAAAAAAACACATTTCCAATGCCATCACCAATGCCCTAAACCGCCCCCGCGAACTCTTCAAGCTTGTCACCCAGACCATGAATCCAGTCTGTCTTGAAGCCCCCAATTCTGATACCCAAGAATTTTGCAATGAATTATCGGATTATTTCATTAACAAAATTGAAAGAATCTGTGAAAGCATTCAGCAAAACAGTACCCCCCTCAACCCCCCCCCCCTCAACCATTCACCCAATACCCACATAAACTCACCGCAATCAACGAAGTTCATTCTGAAACACATCCCCATCGAGGCCACTAAAAATATCATCGGTACCCTGTGTAATAGTACAGCACCCAATGATATTATCCCCACCAAACTGCTGAAGGAATGTGTCGATATCCTGGCACCGTCTATCACACAGCTTATAAACCAGTCTTTCAAGGAAGGCATAGTGCCCGCCCAGCTGAAACAAGGCATAATCAAACCCATTTTAAAGCACTCTGTCTGACGCATAAGTGTATTCTGGGAAATGCCCCCCAATATCTATGCGAAAAACTCAAAACCTATAACCCCAATCGCATTCTCCGATCCACCAATCAAAATCTGCAAAGTCCAAAGGAGAGCGAAGATTTGCGGTCATGGGTCCCAGACTATGGAACGCTCTACCAACCAGCATTCGGTTGGAGGAGAATCACTTGACCTTTAGGAGAAAGATCAAAACCCATATCTTTTGAGTTCAAAGGAGAAATGAACAACGAGCGACCAGAGGCGATTCAGTTCGCATGTGCAGCGCTATATAAGTTTTTCACTCACTCACTCACTAGAGAGCATCCTGACCCTCCTGCTCGCCCCCTCAAGAGGCTTTCTCCACGCCTTGCATTACTGTGTGGAGTTACAGACAGAAGAACAGCAAGTGAGGATTTCTCAGAAGAAATAAGGACATTTAAATGCAAAATGGAAGAATGAGGTAAGTGAAGGAGGACTGCACTAAGGTAAAGGAAGCTATTTAGTGATTTTTTTTTTTTTTTTTACCTTTACAACCCCTTTAAAGTGTGCAGTTGAGCATTATGAAGATGGCATACATTCATTTGTGTATCTACATGTGAATAAATCAACATATGCCCTTCAGAAATAAAGATCGTACTTTGGGGAAAAAACAATATAGACAAAGCTCCGAACTTGCCTAGCTTTCAACCGATAGTAGCATGATAAATGTCCTCTGAAATCTAGATCAAGGCTCAGTGAGCTGTGTGAAAGATGTTGGCGTAACGCACAGAATGTCTGTCATAAAACGTCCGAGTACTGAGAACATGGAAAAGTAGAACATGTCTCAGGAGAAAGGTGAAAATGTGAAGCAACATGGAGAAGAACACCATTACCACGGAGCAGACAGTGTAGCATGCTAGGTCAGTATATGTGATAGAATAGAATCATGGAACCACATCCCCACACTAATATATAATAATAATAATAATAATAATAATAATAATAATAAATAAATAATATCTTAGATCAGCAGAAGATAGGAAATGGCTTTAATTCTAAGGTTGTCCCCCATAAAAGGTCCACTCCATCCAGCTGCTGTCATAGTTACAGTTAGTCTGGTTGAAAAAAAAAAAAAAAGACACAAGTTTATCCAGTTCAACCAATACCGTCACTGGTCTTCAGTGTTGAATGCCAGCCAACATCATTCAGACCACTTCTGCAAGCCCAGGATGTTCTGTACACACCCCCGAGAGGCCAGGATGTTCTGTACACACCCCCGGGAGAGCCAGGATGTTCGGTACACACCCCCGAGAGAGCCAGGATGTTCGGTACACACCCCCGGGAGAGCCAGGATGTTCGGTACACACCCCCGGGAGAGCCAGGATGTTCGGTACACACCCCCGGGAGAGCCAGGATGTTCGGTACACACCCCCGGGAGAGCCAGGATGTTCGGTACACACCCCCGGGAGAGCCAGGATGTTCGGTACACACCCCCGGGAGAGCCAGGATGTTCGGTACACACCCCCGGGAGAGCCAGGATGTTCGGTACACACCCCCGGGAGAGCCAGGATGTTCGGTACACACCCCCGGGAGAGCCAGGATGTTCGGTACACACCCCCGGGAGAGCCAGGATGTTCGGTACACACCCCCGGGAGAGCCAGGATGTTCGGTACACACCCCCGGGAGAGCCAGGATGTTCGGTACACACCCCCGGGAGAGCCAGGATGTTCGGTACACATCCCCGGGAGAGCCAGGATGTTCGGTACACACCCCCGGGAGAGCCAGGATGTTCGGTACACACCCCCGGGAGAGCCAGGATGTTTGGTACACACCCCCGGGAGAGCCAGGATGTTCGGTACACACCCCCGGGAGAGCCAGGATGTTCGGTACACACCCCCGGGAGAGCCAGGATGTTCGGTACACACCCCCGGGAGCCCAGGATGTTCGGTACACACCCCTGGAAGCCCAGGATGTTCGGTACACACCCCTGGGAGCCCAGGATGTTCGGTACACACCCCTGGGAGCCCAGGATGTTCGGTACACACCCCTGGGAGCCCAGGATGTTCGGTACACACCCCTGTTGGGATTCCTGCACTAATGTATAACTGCCATTCTGTCTAGGAGGAAAGGCACCAAACCTCCAAGGAATTGGACTGAGCAAAAGGGCCACAGAGCTAGTGGAAAGGGGGGGGGGGGTCAAAAACAAATGGAGTTAAACTCTGAAGTCAAAGCCAACAATGATGGAGCACCAGCCAATATACTACCATGGGGACATTGATGATCTTTCTAAAGCTGACCATGAACCTGTAGTACACAGACCCGCAATGGGTCCCACTATTTGTCCCCAATTTTATTCCCTAGTAAGTGCAAGCAGCCAGGCACAGAGCTTCCCAGTCTCTCTTCACCAGAGTCAGACAGAAAGTGTATTTTTTAGATTTATTGTTTATTAAACTTGGGTAGGGTGCATGGTGAACCTTGGAATACTCCAGAACTAGTACAAAAAGTTATGGTGGACACTCTCTAACTGTACTGTCTCTTAAGGGTGCAACCACCCTCTTGAAGTTAGTTACTAGTGAACTACAGCTCAGCGGACTCCATTGCAAAAGTAAGACCTGAACCGGCAAAAATTTGCTTTCCCAAAGGTTGCCAAGGAAGTCTCTAGGACCTTTTCAGCTTGTACTCACTGTTCCCCGGGTACTTGCATGCTTTCCTGCAGTACCAGTCAGCTTCCATACCGAGTACCTCCAGGTTAAATCTAAATCACAGGTGTCAAACACAAGGCCCGCGGGCCGAATCCGGCCATCCAGGCCATTTAATTCAGCCCTCGCACCTCTCCTGCAGCTGCTTTATTTTCTGCTTTCAAACAATGTATCCAGCTTCTTCCCAGCATCATAAGGAAAGGGGGGTGCACTGTGATGTAAGGGAGAGTGGGGACTCAACTTTTGATGGTGGGGTGGCTCTTGACATCGAATGTAAGGGGAGGAGATGCTCTGGACATCTAATCTTACAGATACAACCGGCCCTTTTGAGGGCAATCATAATGCTGATGCGGCGGCCCAGGATGAAATTGAGTTTGACATCCCTGATCTAAGTGGTGGATCTAATTGGAGCTGGGACCCAGGTGGCCCCTTTAAACTGTAGCTATGTGCCCAGAGGACAAGGACACACAGGACAAGGACCCTTCTGTTTTAAGTCCCCAAACCCACTTATACAACCCTCAGCCCCCTCCTATGGACTACAGGAGAGTCAGGACGCTCTCTACATTGCAGATAGAGAAAGGAGCTGTGTGTTAGTGGGCATCCTGACGCTTCTGTAGTCCAAGGGAGGGGGCGAGCATGACACTCCACACCAGGGAGGAAACCTTGCATTACTGTGTGGAGTTACAGACAAAAGAACAGGATGTGAGGATTTCTCAGAAGAAATAAGGACATTTAAAAGCAAAATGGAAGGATGAGGTAAGTGAAGGAGGACTGCACTAAGGTAAATGAAGCCATTTAGGAAAAAATAAACTGTACCTTTACAACCCCTTTAAGTGTCTTTGGTGAAGTGAAATGTGTTAGGATGTTTATCATATTGGGTGGACTTTGTGACTCCATCCATTTGGCTTCAATAACCTCATATTTTTAGCTTTTATGGTTAGTGGATCTCTTCCCTATTTGCGAAGACGTGATTGTAGCTGTATTAGTGCATATGTAATAGAGAAAATGGAGTACTGTCCGTGATACTTTTTTTATTTGCACGAACATACAATTTTTCAGGACAAGCTTTCGGGGTAGTACTGCTTGGACCTTGAAGAAGGAGCATAGGCGTGCGCACAGGGTGTGCCAGGTGTGCCCAGGCACACCCTAATCACCCTGTGCAGAACAGATCCCCTTACTGACCTGGCTCCCCTTGCTTCCCCCCACAGCACTGCCAGCTTCCCTCCTCTCCCTCCGGTTGTTGTTGTGGATGTTTTAGGATAAGTGGGGGAAGGGGCCAGTAAATATGCCATTTACTGGCCCCTTCCCTTTCTGAATCAACATCATGAGTGATCGGTAGAGTGTGTTTGAGCTTTGGGGTGCACACCCTAAAGCCAAAGGCTGTGCACACCTATGAGAAGGAGTAACACCCCGAAAGCTTGTCCTGAAAATTGTATGTTAGTGCAAATTAAAAAAAAGTATCATGGACAGTACTCAATTTTCTCTATTTGTGAAGGATCTTTGTGTTGAATATTGGGCAGCTTGTAATTGCAGAGAGCCTACTCCTGCAGCCTGTAGCAGAGTACAATTTTCTCAAACACACTGACAGAATACATGAGAGTTGCCCTTTAAGAATGGCATTGATACTTATCATGGATAAAGTGCACCAAGTTCATTCCCTTTCCAAAATACGGTCATATAACCTTCTCTTGCTCCATGATCTCGGTTATTAACCACTTAAGCCCCGGACCAATATGCTGCTAAATGCCCAAAGGCGTTTTTACAATTCGGCACTGCGTCGCTTTAACAGCCAATTGCGCGGTCGTGCGACGTGGCTCCCAAACAAAATTGGTGTCCTTTTTTCTCCACAAATAGAGCTTTCTTTTGGTGGTATTTGATCACCTCTGCGGTTTTTATTTTTTGCTCTATAAACAAAAATAGAGCGACAATTTTGAAAAAAATTCAATATTTTTTACTTTTTGCTATAATAAATATCCCCCAAAAACATATATACATTTTTTTTCCCTCAGTTTAGGCCAATACGTATTTTTCTACCTATTTTTGGTAAAAAAATAAAAAAATCGCAATAAGCGATTATCGATTGGTTTGCACAAAATTTATAGCGTCTACAAAATAGGGGATAGTTTTATTGCATTTTGATTATTTTTTTTTTTTTACTACTAATGGCGCCGATCAGCGATTTTTTTTTTTTTGTGACTGCGACATTATGGCGGACACTTCGGACAATGTTGACACATTTTTGGGACCATTGTCATTTTCACAGCAAAAAATGCATTTAAAGTGCATTGTTTATTGTGAAAATGACAGTTGCAGTTTGGGAGTTAACCACAGGGGGCACTGTAGGATTTGTGTGTGTTTACAACTGTAGGGGGGTGTGGCTGTAGGTCTGACGTCATCGATCGAGTCTCACTATAAAAGGGATCACTCGATCGATGCAGCCGCCACAGTGAAGCACGGGGAATCCGTATTTACATACGGCTCTCCACGTTCTTCAGCTCCGGGGAGCGATCGCGAGCGGGTGGCTAGAAACTAATAGCCGCGCCCTCGTCCTGGATTGCTCCCCACGGGTTTCCGACCGCCGCATGTAGCGGGGGGCGTCCCGATCGGACCCCCGACCCGCGCAAAGGCAGGGACGTAAATATACGTCCATCTGCCTGTACGTGCCCTTCTGTGGACGTATATGTACATGCGGCGGTCGGGAAGTGGTTAAGGTGCACAGAGATCTGACACAGCACATCAATCCCATACTGCTGCTTTGACTCGGAGTTCACAATCCTATTAGCAGCATGACAACTATGAAAGAAGTCAGAAAATACAGAGAGAAATCCTATGACCGGCTGGTAGGGAATAGCTATCTGGATGCCTCCGGGGGGTCTCAAAGGATGAAGCTCCCTGACCGAAAAGCTGCAGAAACTAATAAATGTATTTCTAAGTTGCAAAAGGAAAAAATGTTATCCGCATTCTATTAAATTGGTGAGTAAAAAAAATACAAATTGGTGTAACAAAATAGCAGGAACTGCTCCGATACTTTACAGGTCGGTTGTCTAAATGGCTGAACTATAGAAACCAGCGCACTCGGCGCGCCAGGCTCCAGGGTTGCTGTAAGACTGGAGTGCGCCTGGGGCAATGAAAACCAGATGCACCTTTAGAATTCCGAGGGGTATTTACAGAGCTAAACAAACGCCGTCTGAGCTCAAGGTTCTGTCCAATTTATTTAAAAACACCCACAGAGTCATAAAAACATTGCTAGATTTTTTTATACATGTAGCGCCCTGCTCCCAAAGATAGGGGCGCCATTCTAAATATCTGGGAGAATATTGGGGCCCAGACTTGTTGAATTATATGCACATTTGCCTCTGTTCTGGCTGTGGTACTGCCTGGTAGTATTTTCCCTTGTTGCCTGTGGGTGACGTTGCCACTTCAGGCCCATGTTGGAACGCAGGTGTTCCATGGTGTGTTGGGTGTCCCTCCTCGGCCGTCTTAATAGCATCATGGGCCCCTGGGCAAAGTAATGCTCTGGGGCCCCTACAATAATGACAGTGCAGATAAACAGACATCAAGTAGGTAGGAGGCAGACTGCCCCCCCTGTGTATCCATAGCTGTCAGTGCCATCATGGGCCCCTGGGCAAAGGGGCCCCTACAATGATGACAGTGCAGGTAAACAGACATCAAGTAGGTAGGAGGCAGACTGCCCCCCCTGTGTATCCATCACTGTCAGTGCCATCATGGGGCCCCCATTTTCGGGGCAGCGTGGGCTCAAGGAGCGGCTGCTTTGGGGAAAGTGCAGGGGCCCCCATGGAGCTGGGGCCCCTGGGCAGTGCCCAGGTGTTCCCCCCTAATTAAGACAGCCATGACTTAAAGGGGTTGTAAAGGAAAAAAAAAAGAAATTCATAATAAGCATCCTTTACCTGCAGACATTCCTCTTTTCACTTCCTCATTGTTAGTTTTTGCTCAGAAGTTGCTCTATTTCTTCTCTGTTCTGTTCACTTCCTGCTTGTCTGATTGTTTAGAAAAAAATTCAACTCATGTAAGGTGACATGTAGTTGCCATCATCCCTTGATATGTTAAACAATTGAAATAACCTCAAAGAATTGGGATTATATAGGCAACAAAACAAAAATTCCAAAATTGAAAAAAGATACAAATTTATTACAAAGATATATAAATATTACAGTACAATTTAAATAAAAGAAAAACATGAAAAACATGTATAGTTTATATAATGTAAATACTGTCCGTCATGAACTGCCATCATCAGATGTTTTTATGACAGATTGAAGCGGATAACCGCTTCAATCTGTCATAAAAACATCTGATGATAACCGCTTCAATCTGTCATAAAAACATCTGATGATGGCAGTTCATGACGGACAGTATTTACATTATATAAACTATACATGTTTTTCATGTTTTTCTTTTATTTAAATTGTACTGTAATATTTATATATCTTTGTAATAAATTTGTATCTTTTTTCAATTTTGGAATTTTTGTTTTGTTGCCTATATAATCCCAATTCTTTGAGGTTATTTCAAATGTTTAGCTTGTCTGATTGTTACTCACCACTGTCACGGGAGACTTTACTGCGGTGGTCAGTGATGTGCTCGCCCCCTCCTGGGAACTACATCTGTGCGGCAGGACACTCTCTACGTGTTAGAGACTTCAAGGAGGTGTGAATTACTGAGTGTGCCGCAATACATACTGGGAAATGTAGTTCTTACATGAACGAGCGCCGCAAACCAGGAAGTGAATGAAAGAACAGAAACTAGAACGCAGGAGGTGATATAGATGAAGAAATTTAATAGGTATTTACTCATTCCTGTCTGTCTACCTTGCAGACATTCATTTTAGTCCAAAAAATGTTTTCCTTTAAGGGGCAGATGCCGTTTTTTGGGGGCCTTTGCTTCGTGGGCCTCCTGGCGCGAGGTGGGTGTGTGTGTGTGTGATTTCAGTCTCGGGATCACGTTGGTCTGAGGCTGTGTTCCTGTCAAGTAGGCCCTGTTGTTCTGGCTGGGGCCTATGCGTTGGAGGTGATCCTGTGCTGTCTGTCCTGCGGGAAGAAGCCACTCAATAAAGGAAGCCAGGGGAGGATCTGTCCTGGAAAGGACCGAGCAGAAGGCTGGTACTTTGGGAGAGGCCTGGCAACTTATTGAAGAATGCACCGTAAACCAGGGGTCGACAATGACAATGTCCGGGCGCCAGGTCGCAATTGCGACCAGAAATTGTGACCAGGCGCCCGCGGCGGCTGGTAATTGAGGCCGCGGCTTTGCGGCCTACAAGTCCGCGATTACGGCCACCGCGGGCCTGCCGCGATCGAGCGGCGGGGGAGGTGGGGGAGCACGGAGGCACAGGATCCTGTGTCTCCGTGCGCCCCCGCCGCGGGTCCGCGACAAACGGTAATTGAGGCCGCGGCTTTGCGGCCTTGTGAAATCCCAAGCTCTTCCTTCTGTGCGCTGGCGTCATCTGGTGGTGGCCGTTTGGCATTACAGTTAAACAGCAATTGTAATGTCATTTTACACTATTTTTACTGCCATCTCCTTCCCTATAATTAAACTTATTTATTTAATTAACCCCCAAACATTATATATATTTTTTATTCCAACTCCCTAGAGAATAAAATGGCGATCGTTGCAATACTTTGTGTCACGCCGTATTTGCGCAGCGGTCTTACAAGAGCAGTTTTTTGGGAAAAAAAATTAATAAAATTAAATTAAAAAATAAAAAACAGTAAAGTTATCCCATTTTTTTTTTCTATATATTGTGAAAGATGTTACTCCGAGTAAATTGATAGCCAACATGTCACGCTTCAAAATTGCGTCTGCTCGTGGAATGGCGTCAAACTTTTACCCTTTAAAATCTCCATAGGCGACGTTTAAAAAAATCGACAGGTTGCATGTTTTGAGTTACAGAGGAGCTCTAGGGCTAGAATTATTGCTCTCGCTCTAACGATTGCAGCGATACCTCACATGTGTGGTTTGAATACCGTTTACATATGCGGGCGCTACTCACGTATGTGTTCGCTTCTGCGCGCGAGCTCGTCGGGACGGGGCGCATTTTTTTAGCTGGCTCCTAGATTCCAAGCAAATTTGTCAAGCCCTGCCGTAAACTACAACACCTTACAGTCCGCCGGATTGGCTTAAAGGCTCTTTGGCTGTAGGGCAGGAAGTTCGGGACTTTAAATCCTGTGGCAGAGGATTCCTGAATATCCATTCTGTGTTCTCAGACGGTCTGTGGCAGAGGCTGTCCCTACACTGCTAAGCCATGTGAGAGGGGTCTATCCGGGTGAGCAATATCCACTCAGGATTGAGTGGCAAATATTGGAACTATTGTGCATTCTGTGCTGCGTGCCTGAACCTTCCCCTTCTCTCTATACTTCATTCACAAGTTTATGCAGCAAAAAAAAAAACGTTTTTTTTTGCTGCATAAACTTGTGAAGGAAGTATAGGTTTTACATCTTGTGTGGACATTCCAATTACTACAGACTTTTTTCCCTAGACAACGAACTTAGAGGTAACGTGCAAAACCCAAACCAGCAGCTCCTTCGGGGGTAGTGCTACATAGAATACGGTTCTCACCTTCTTTTTTCATCCTTTGTTGTATATCACTTCCTGTCCACAAGCACTCCAGCTATGGCTGCATGGCATTACTTAAAGCCCCGGTTTTCCGATGGTGAGAGTGGTTCATTCCTGCATAATGTTTCTTGAAACATCCACTTGTAGCCTTCATCAGAAGGTCATGCGACAGGGTAATAAGGCAGGAGAACTGGGAGACACGGACACAGAGGGCTAGATTCAGGTAGATGTGCGTAACTTTGTGCGGGCGTAGCGTATCCTATTTACGCTACGCCTCCGCAACTTTTACAGGCAAGTGCATTATTCACTTCGTAAGTTGCGGTGGCGTAGCGTAAATGTGCCGGCGTATCCGCGCGTAATTTAAATAGGGCAGGTAGGGGGCGTGTTGTATGTAAACTAATCGTGACCCAACGTAAACGACGCACCTAATGAATTGCGCATGCGCTGGCCGTGAACGTATCCCAGTGCGCATGCTCCAAATCACGTGGCAAATAGTCAATATAAACCACGTGAACGTAACTTACGCCCAGCCACATTCTGAATCGACTTACGCAAACGACGTACAATACAACGCTGTCCCGACGTCCATACTTAACATTGGCTGCGCCTCATATAGCAGTGGTAACTTTACGCCGGGCGTAAGCCTAACGTAGATGACGCAAATAGATACGCCGGTCGCAACTACGTTTGTGAATCGGCGTATTAAGCTCATTTGCATATTTGACGCGTAAATCAACGGAAACGCCACCTAGCGGCCAGCGTAAATATGCAACTAAGATATGACAGTGTAAGACTTACGCCGGTCGGATGTAACACAAATCTATGCGTAACTGATTCTAAGAATCAGGCGCATAGATACAACCCCACTCACTCAGAGTTACGACGGCGTATCAGGAGATACGCCGGCGTAAGTCTTTGCTGAATCTAGCCCAGAGTTGTCACCCTAAGTTTGGGCACACAATTAATTTTTTCCATCGGAGTTTATCCCGACGGAAATTCCGATCGTGTGTACAGGGCATTAGAGTCCATCAGTTCTTAAAAGGTCAATTAATTCAACAATTCTTTAAATATGATGGCAAAGTGATCTGATCTATGGGCATCCCATATCCCCTTTCCCCAACCAAGTTATATCCCCCAAATAAACAAAAACAAAAAAAAGCAAAATGGACTGTTCATAGTCTCTATGAGTGCTATATGAAGGTCTGAATGAATGAATGACTTGTATAGCGCAACGCATGCGAACTGAATCGCCTCTGGGCACTTTTCCAGCCAGTGTCAGCTTGCCTGGTGCGGTTATTTTTACCCCGTAGGATCTTGACACGCTAGGGACACACAGTCATACACACATATGTACTGGGCCAATTTTGGACGAGATCCAATATACCGTATTTATCGGGGTATAGCGCGCTCCCACGTATAGCGCGCACCCCTAAAGTGGCCCCCATTCCTGTGGAAAAAAAGACTTTTGTACTTACAGTTTTGGTGTCTTGCGCGGCGTCCATCGGCGGCTTCGGGTGTCCTCTTCGTCGGGTCTGGCGTCCTTCTGCGGCGTCCTCCCCGTTCGATCCCCGCACTTACCGCGCACTTTTTTGCCCTGAAAATCAGGGCAAAATCGTGGGTGCGCGATATACGCCGATACCCACTTTGCCGCGCCAAGTTCGAATACTGCGCCTGCATATACCGAGCGCAGTACACTCGTGCATAGTCGGGCAGGCTCGGCTCCTCTCGCACTCAGGTCCTGGACGTACAGGACGTAAGCGCGAGAGGAGCCGAGCCTGCCCGACTATGCACGAGTGTACTGCGCTCGGTATATGCAGGCGCAGTATTCAAACTCGGCGCGGCAAAACGGGTATCGGCGTATATCGCGCACCCACGATTTTGCCCTGATTTTAAGGGCAAAAAAGTGCGCGGTATACGCCGATAAATACGGTACCTACCAGCATGTCTTTGTAGTGTGGGAGGAAACACTCAGAGGAAACCCACGCAAACACAGGGAGAACATGCAAACTCCAGGCAGATGGTGTCGGGATACGAACCAGCGACCCTTTTTGCTGCTAGGCGAAAGTGCTACTCACTGCACCACTGTGCTGTCCGGTCTGGCAGCAGGGTGATGTTAGTAACTAGTAGCAACCATCCGCTACATATACAAGTCGGCCTAGAAGCCAAAAGCAGCCTCTGCTGCATGAACATGTGGTAACAGGAGGAAAGAGATAACCTTATCAGTCTGCTTCTGCTCCTTTGCACACAGGCTTAGGATTGGGAATGACTAACAGCAGTAGGGAAAAGTGAAGTCAACAACCTGGCTGAGCTGTCTGGCAGGGCTGTGTAATTCCCAAGACTGGAAGGTTAGAAATACAAATCTTTGGGCAGATAATTTAGACATTATTCCTTCTTGTTGTCTGCATACCTGGGATTGGGGTGTGGCTCGTTTAAATAGAGCTCTCTTCATCCATGCCGGGATCAGAGAAAACATGGAGTGAGTCCACAGACTGTCCGACGCAGCAGATGTAACACGGACTTCATCCTGAAACATTCTTTGTTGGAAAACCAAATCTGAAAAAAGAAAAAACGATTTTTCATCTCTGTGTTTGGTAACATACATTTTTTATTTTTTTACTTTTTTTGTAAACAAACTTTTATTTAGGGAAATATGGTGGTACAAAAGAATATTGCAGATTACATATACATTAAAGGGGTTGTAAATAGCTTCCTTTACCTTAGTGCAGTCCTCATTCACTTACCTCATCCTTCCATTTTGCTTTTAACCACTTAAGGACCGCCGCATGTACATTTACATCGGCAGAATGGCACCGACAGGCACATCAATGTATATATAAGTTGGTGCCTTGAGGTGGGTCGGGGGTCCGATCGGGACCCCCCCGGTACATGCGGCGGTCCGCGCGGCTGTATGAGCGATCCGGGATGAGGGGGCGGATATTCGTTTTTGTCCGCCCCCTCCGGATCGCTCCCAGCCAATCCGCACGCTCCCCCGCACTGCACTTCCTCCTCCTGTGTAAACACAGGAAGGAGGAAGTGATGTGATCTCTCCTCTCAGTGTTTTTTTCAACGACCGCTGAGGAGAGATCAAATCGCATAGTAAGTCTGCACTACACTGACACCAGTACACGCAGGCACATTAACCTCTTGCGATCACCCCCCCCCCCCTTCCTCCCTGTCACAGTGTCACTGAATGCAGTAATCATACATGTATGATTACTGTATTTAGTGTCAGTGTGACAGGCAGCGTGACAGTCAGTTAGTGTTAGGTCCTGGGTAGCCCCTGTACCCCCCTAATAAAGTTTTAACCCCCTGATCACTGCCCTAGTTAACCCTTTCACTCCCTATTGCCAGCGTCACTGAGCGATCATTTTTCTGATCGCTGTATTAGTGTCTCTGTTCCCGCTAGGTAGCTAATTTTTTTTTTTTTATTGCGATTTTTTTTTTTTTTTTTTTACTAAAGACATGTGGCTGAATAAATTTTGGCCTAAATGTTTGACTAAAATTTAGTTTATTTGATTTTTCTTATAACAAAAAGTAAAACATATTGATTTTTTTTCAAAAATGTCGCTCTATTTTTGTATATAGCACAAAAAATAAAAATCGCAGAGGCGATCAAATACCACCAAAAGAAAGCTCTATTTGTGGGAAGAAAAGGACGCAAATTTTGTTTGGGAGCCACGTCGCACGACCGTGCAATTGTCAGTTAAAGCGACGCAGTGCCGAATCGCAAAAAGGGGCCTGGTCATTTACCTGCATTTTGGTCCGGGTCTTAAAGGGGAGGTTCCCCTAAAAAGAAACTTTTAACATTGCCTGTCTCTTCTTAATAACATTTAGAATCGGCTGGTAGTTTAAAAAAAAAACACCCGTACATACCATTTTCGGCATGTACTCTCACCGCCGCTTCCGGGTCTGGCGGCCGGGGATGGGCGTGCCTACTTCATTGACAGGCATCCGATCGACGCATACAGCGCGTCACGAGATGCCGAAAGAAGCCGAACGTTGGTGCGCATGCGCCGTATAGAGCCGCACCAACGTTCGGCTTCTTTCGGCATCCCGTGACGCGCTGTATGCGTCGATCGGATGCCTGTCCCTGGCTGCCAGACCCGGAAGCGGCGGTGAGACTACATGCCGAAAATGGTATGTACGGGTGTTTTTTTTTTAAACTACCAGCCGATTCTAAATGTTATTAAGAAGAGACAGGCAATGTTAAAAGTTTCTTTTTAGGGGAACCACCCCTTTAAGTGGTTAAATGTCCTTATTTCTTCTGAGAAATCCTCACTTCCTGTTCTTCTGTCTGTAACTCACCACAGTAATGCAAGGCTTTCTCCCTGGTGTGGAGTGTCATGCTCGCCCCCTCCCTTGGACTACAGGAAAGTCAGGACGCCCACTAACACACAGCTCCTTTCTCCATCTGCAAAGTAGAGCGTGTCCTGACTTGCCTGCTCGCCCCCTCCCCCCTCTCCACACCAGGGAGAAAGCCTTGCATTACTGTGTGGAGTTACAGACAGAAGAACAGGAAGTGAGGATTTCTCAGAAGAAATAAGGACATTTAAAAGCAAAATGAAAGGATGAGGTAAGTGAAGGAGGACTGCACTAAGGTAAAGGAAGATATTTAGGGGGAAAAAATTGTACCTTTATAACCCATTTAAGTGATACATTATAAAATTGTATTTTATAACCTGTTTTATAGGTTATAAAACAGCATGAGAGAATATCAAATTTATTATAGACATGAAAAATTGGTACAGTAAAACCTTGGTTTGAGAGTAACTTGGTTTGAGAACGTTTTGCAAGACAGGCAAAATGTTTTAATAAATGTTGCCTTGATATACAAGCGATGTCTTGATAAAAGTGTAGTGTCAGGTCACAACTTAGTAAAAAAAGTGAGGAGCCTCTAAGTGTAGCAATATGGTTACATTTAATGAAGGTACAACATTTAGCAACTTATTGCTACACTTAGAGGCGCCTCTCTTCTCTTTTATACCTTGTAAAAAAAATGCTTTGATATACAAGTGCTTTGGATTACAAGCATTTTTCTGGAATGAATTATGCTCACAATCTAAGGTTTTACTGTATTAGTAATGCAGGTTATTTTATATTACGGTTTAGTCAAAAAGGGATATTTTAAGTCATGAAGTGGTATATTGTATTTACAGTATATCTATCGTTTAACTTGTATCCTTGTGTTGAATATTAGACTTAAAGTGGTTGTAAAAGTTCGTTTTTTATTTTCTAAATAGATTCCTATAAGCTAGTGCATTGTTGGTTCACTTACCTTTTCTTTAATTTCCCTTCTAAATATTTGTTTTCTTTGTCTGAATTTATCACTTCCTGCTCCTCCTCAGTAAGCTTGCCCCCACCATCCGAGCCGTTCTGGCTGGGGGTTAGTCAGCGTGCACGCCCCCTCCCTTGGGACTACATCTCTGCAGGGAGACACTATGAACACAGCGTCTCCCCGCAGGGATGTAGTCCCAAGGGAGGGGGCGTGCACGCTGACTAACCCCCAGCATCTCCCCACGGGGATGTAGTCCCAAGGGAGGGGGCGTGCACGCTGACTAACCCCCAGCATCTCCCCACGGGGATGTAGTCCCAAGGGAGGGGGCGTGCACGCTGACTAACCCCCAGTGTCTCCCCGTAGTGATGTAGTCCCAAGAGAGGGGGCGTGTACTCTGACTAACCCCCATCAACTCCCCGCAGGGATGTACTCTCAAGGGAGGGGGCGTGCATGCTGACTAACCCCCAGTGTCTCCCCGCAGGGATGTACTCCCAAGGGAGGGGGCGTGCACGCTGACTAACCCCCAGTGTCTCCCCGCAGGGATGTAGTCCCAAGGGAGGGGGCGTGCACGCTGACTAACCCCCAGTGTCTCCCCGCAGGGATGTAGTCCCAAGGGAGGGGGCGTGCACGCTGACTAACCCCCAGTGTCTCCCCACAGGGATGTAGTCCCAAGGGAGGGGGCGTGCACGCTGACTAACCCCCAGTGTCTCCCCGTAGTGATGTAGTCCCAAGAGAGGGGGCGTGTACTCTGACTAACCCCCAGTGTCTCCCCGCAGGGATGTACTCCCAAGGGAGGGGGCGTGCACGCTGACTAACCCCCAGTGTCTCCCCGCAGGGATGTACTCCCAAGGGAGGGGGCGTGCACGCTGACTAACCCCCATTGTCTCCCCGCAGGGATGTAGTCCCAAGGGAGGGGGCGTGCACGCTGACTAACCCCCAGTGTCTCCCCGCAGGGATGTAGTCCCAAGGGAGGGGGCGTGCACGCTGACTAACCCCCATCAACTCCCCGCAGGGATGTACTCTCAAGGGAGGGGGCGTGCATGCTGACTAACCCCCAGTGTCTCCCCGCAGGGATGTACTCCCAAGGGAGGGGGCGTGCACGCTGACTAACCCCCAGTGTCTCCCCGCAGGGATGTACTCTCAAGGGAGGGGGCGTGCATGCTGACTAACCCCCAGTGTCTCCCCGCAGGGATGTACTCTCAAGGGAGGGGGCGTGCATGCTGACTAACCCCCAGTGTCTCCCCGCAGGGATGTACTCCCAAGGGAGGGGGCGTGCACGCTGACTAACCCCCAGTGTCTCCCCGCAGGGATGTAGTCCCAAGGGAGGGGGCGTGCACGCTGACTAACCCCCAGTGTCTCCCCACAGGGATGTAGTCCCAAAGGGGGGGGGGTGAGCACGCTGACTAACCCCCAGCCAGAACGACAGCAGATTGCATGAACAGAGTGCGATTTCAATGCAGTGCAGGATGTTTCCCACATCGCATCAGTGTGAACCTAGGCTCAAATCGTCACCTATGGAGATTTCCAGGTACCGCAGTTTGTTGCCATTTTATAGGCATGTGAATTTTTAAATCTGGACATGTTTGGTATCCATCTCCTCAGAACAACATCATCTTTTATATTTTGCCCCAAAAAAAAAAAAAAAAAAAATAGGTGTTATATTGTGGTTGCGTGTACAAAAATGCATCCAAGTGCATTTTTACCTGAAAATTTTCATTTTATAAATGGCTGTGCGAATATTATGCAACATAAAACATTGCAACAACCACCCTTTTATTCTCCAGGGCCTCTGCTTTTTAGAAAATAATATATATTGTTTGGAGGTTCAAAATGATGATTTTAACATGTGAAGAATATCAAAATTGGCATAGGCAGCAAGTGAATCATTGCACTTTATGTCCAAGTATACAAAAGTAAAACATATAAAACAGTAATAGTTAAAAAAATAAGGTAAAATTCTTGACAAGCGTCAATGCGTCTTGAATCCTGAGTTGGGTCGCACTTTAAAAATCTGTTCCTTACAGCTTTTATTTTGTTGATGCAGAAAAAAATAAAAAATCCTTCAGCACTTACGCCTTACAAAAGCTGAGCGCTAAACGCTTTCCTTTGTCAATTCTCCCTGTTGATGTGTGTATTGTGTAACATAAATAAATGATGCAGTATAAGGGAAAACATATTTATGTGTGCCATGTGGTGAATAGATCGATAGGAGATGGAGGGCAAAAGCCGCTGTTATATAAAAACAAAATGACGCTTAGAAGTCGGGTTTTTGGACCTCCTCCAATTTTATGGCTGTTGTGTTGGATCTAGCAGAACATGCGTGTGACATTTTTATATATAGAAGATGAAGATTTAAAATCTTCATACTAAATGCATTGAGGACCTGCTGTGACAACCTGCTTTTATTTATTTACAGTTACTTTATTTAATTAAAGCAGTGTCCAACAGGCTGTGCATATGCCAGCGACATATAGTACAATAATAGGTGGAAACGGGACATTTTTAGGCAGAAACCATAGAACAACAATACCAAGGGAGTTCTGTCTCCAGCAGGATATTAATTGTTGTTTTGCCTGCAATACCAAATTGGACCACCAGAGGGAGCCAGTAATAAAATTTGCCATTTTTGAAAACTAGACACCTTTTACCCGCTAACAAAATTTCCCACCATTCTTCAGCCTAAGGAAGAGAACTAGGTACATCCTGGGAACTCAGAATCTATCTTAACCACTTCAGACTCGCGCTATTGACAGAATACGTCAACAGCGCGTACCTGAGGCGCCAACTAGACGTCTTTGGACGTGATTTTTACTGCATTACCACTGGGTGGCACGCGGCGGGTAAACACTGTCCCGCCTCATCGCTGGGGATCCGATGCATGTACCTGGCGGCCGCGATGTCCGTCGGGTACATGCGATCGGCGGGAACACGAGCAGATGACAGCAGGGACGTGGAGCTTTGTGTGTAAACACAGAGCTCCATGTGCTGTCAGAGGAGAGGAGACCGATCTGTGTCTCTTGTACATAGGGACACAGCATCGGTCACCTCCCCCAGTCACCCCCCCTCCCCCCACACAGTTAGAACACACCCAGGATACACATTTAACCCTTTCCTCACCCCCTAGTGTTAACCCCTTCCCTGCCAGTCACATTTATACAGTAATAAGTGTCCGATATGTCCGCCGCAATATCGCAGTCGCAATAAAAATCGCAGATCGCCGCCATTGCTAATAAAAAAAATAATAATAAAAAAAAATCATAATTCTGTTCCCCATTTTGTAGGTGCTATAACTTTTGCGCAAACCAGTCGCTTGTTGCGATTTTTTTTTTACAAAAATACGTCGAAAAATACGTATCGGCCTTAACTGTGAAATTTTTTTTTTTTTTTTAATTGGGATATTTATTATAGCAACAAGTAAAAAATATATATATTTTTTTAAATTGTCGCTCTTTTTTTGTTTATAGCGCATAAAATAAAAACCGCAGAGGTGATACCACCAAATACCACCAAAATAAAGCTCTATTTGTGGGGAAAAAAGGACGTAAATTTTGTTTGGGAACCACGTCGCACAACGCACAACCGCGACGCAGTGCCGGAAGCTGAAATTTCGCCTGGGAACAAAGGGGGTTTATGTGCCCAGTAAGCAAGTGGTTAAGCCTCGTACACACGATCAGTCCATCCGATGAGAGCGGTCTGATGTGCCTACACACCATCAGTTAAAAAAACGATCGTATCAGAACACGGTGAAGTAAAACACAACGACGTGGTGAAAAAAATGAAGTTCAATGCTTCCAAGCATGCGTCGACTTGATTCTGAGCATGCGTGGATTTCTAACTGATGGCCGTGCCTACTTAACGATCGGTTTTGACCTGATCGGTTAGGAATCCATCGGTTAATTTTAAAGCAAGTTGGCTTTTTTTAACCTAAGGTTAAATAACCTATGGGGCCCACACACGATCGGTTGTGACCGATGACAACAGTCCATCAGACCGTTGTCCTCTGGCTATCCTATCGTGTGTACGCGGCCTTAGAGACTAAAAGAAGCATCACTGGTGAAAATTACTTATCACCATCAACAGCCTAGCTTATTCATTGTACGTCTGTATACATCATATACTGATTATATGTATCTGTATTATTCCCCCTCCCCCAATAGTCCCACCCACCTTGTTTTATTACTAAAGCTTCAAGAATACAATATGAGAATACAAGTCACCAGGATAAAAGGAGGCCTGAACCAGAATAGGATTCCAGGAATAATAACCAGAATAATAATCCGTTCTAGAATGGATTATGCTTGTGATCGAAGGTTCCATTGTATATGTGCCAACTACTAGAGCTGCACAATTAATCGTTAAAAAATCGTGATCTCGATTCAACCCCCTTCACAATCTCTATTGCAATTGAGTTTCCCTGTTCTTTCAAGTAGTTCGCTGCTCACTCTAAGGCCGCATACACACATGATCATGTGTGGGCTTCACATCATTTTTCGGGTTCTGAAACACGACAAAAAAAAAATTCGAACATGCTGCATTTTTTAACAACGTTTTAAACAATGTCGTTTTTCGGGTTGTAAAACATGATCGTGTGTGGGCTTAAACGACGTGAAAAACCTGCGCATGCTCAGAAGCAAGTTTGAAAGCATGCTTTGAAATCTGTCGGCTGGCCAAATCCATCGGCTCGCCCGTACACACGATCAAATCTGTCTGCTGGGACGGTCGGGCCGACCGTTTCCAGCAGATAGATTTGATCGTGTGTAGACGGCCTTAAAGTCTAAACCTTTTTCTGACACTTGTTTCTTACAAAGTTAAGATCAGCATTTTTTGCTAGAAAATTACTTGGAACCACCAAACCAGGGTTTGACAAATTTGCTTGGAATTTAGGAGCCAGCTAAAACAGTTAGGAGCTAGAAAACGCGCCCCGTCCCGACGAGCTCGCGCGCATAAGCGTACACATATGTGAGTAGCGCCCGCATATGAAAACGGTATTCAAACCACACATGTGAGGTATCGCCGCGAACGTTAGAGCGAGAGCAATAATTCTAGCCCTAGCCCTCCTCTGTAACTCAAAACATGCAACCTGTAGAATTTTTTAACCACTTGAGACCCACGCTATTGACAAAAGACATCAACAGCGCGGCTCTCAAGTGCCAAGTTGAAGTCTTTGGACGTCATTTAAAGTGCATTACCCGCGCGCGCCACTGGGTGGCGCACGGTGGGTAAACACTGTCCCAGCGCATCGCTGAAGAGCCGATGCGTGTACCTGGCGGCCGCGATGTCGATTGGGTACACGCGATCGGCGGGAACACAAGCAGGTGACAGCAGGGACGTGGAGCTCTGTGTGTAAACACAGAGCTCCACGAGCTGTCGGAGGAGAGGAGACCGATCTGTGTCCCTCGTACATAGGCACACAGCATCGGTCACCTCCCCCAGTCACCCCCCTCCCCCCACACAGTTAGAACACACCCAGGATACACATTTAACCCCTTCCTCACCCCCTAGTGTTAACCCCTTCCCTGCCAGTCACATTTATACAGTAATTAGTGCATTTTTATAGCACTGATCACTGTATAAATGTGAATGGCACCAAATTTCTGTCAAAAGTGTCCGATATGTCCGCCGCAATATCGCAGTCCCAATAAAAATCGCAGATCGCCGCCATTACTAGTAAAAAAATAAATAATAATTCTGTTCCCCATTTTGTAGGCACTATAACTTTTGCGCAAACCAGTCTCTTATTACGATTTTTTCTTTTTTTTTTTTACAAAAATACGTCGAAAAATACGTATCGGCCTAGACTGAGAAAAAAAAATGTTTTTTTTTAAAAAAAAAATGGGATCAAATACCACCAAAATAAAGCTCTATTTGTGGGGAAAAAAGGACGTCAATTTTGTTTGGGAGCCACGTCGCACGACCGCGCAAATGTCAGTTAAAGCGACGTAGTGCCGGAAGCTGAAATTTTGCCTGGGAACAAAGGGGGTTTATGTGCCCAGTAAGCAAGTGGTTAAACGTCGCCAATGGAGATTTTAAAGGGTAAATGGGTAAAAGTTTGTCGGCATTCCGGACGCAATTTTGAAGCGTGACAAGCGTTACTCGGCGTAACATTATCTTTCACAATATGAAGAAAAACTGGGATAACTTTACGGTGTCTTATTTTTTAATAAAAAAAATTGTATTTTTCCCCAAAAAAAGTGCGCTTGTATTTGCGCAGCGGCCTTACAAGCGCACTTTTTTGGGGAAAAAATAAAATTTTTTAAATTAAAATAAGACACACTAAAGTTATCCCATATTTTTTTATATTGTGAAAGATAATGTTACGCCGAGTAACGCTTGTCACGCTTCAAAATTGCGTCCGCGGAATGCCGACAAACTTTTACCCTTTAAAATCTCCATATGCCCTGTAGGCCGCAAAGACTTTCCCCTTAATTACCGGCGGGCGCCAGGTCACAATTTCTTGTCGCAATTGCGACCTGGCGCCCAGATTTTGTTGAGCCCTGCACCAAACATTACCGTATTTATCGGCGTATACCGCACACTTTTTTGCCCTGAAAATCAGGGCAAAATCGTGGGTGCGAGGTATACGCCGATACTCGCTTTCCCGCGCCGATTTCAAATACTTCGCCGGCATATACCGAGCTCAGTACACTCGGGTATAGTCGGGCAGACTCGGCTCCTCTCGCACTGATGTCCTGGACGTACAGGACGTGAGTGCGAAAGGAGCCGAGCCTGCCCAACTATACGAGAGTGTACTGCGCTCGGTATATGCAGGCGCAGTACACTCGTAAATAGTCGGGCAGACTCGGCTCCTCTCGCGGTGACGTCCTGTGCGTCCAGGACGTCAGCACGAGAGGAGCCGAGTCTGCCCGACTATACCCGAGTGTACTGCACTCGGTATATGCCGGTGCAGTATTCGAAATCGGCGCGGGAAAGCGAGGATCGAGCGGGGAGGACGCCGCAGCAGGACGCCGGACCCGACGAAGAGGACACCCGAAGCCGCCGATGGACGCCGCGCAAGACACCAAAACTGTAAGTATAAAAAACTTTTTTTCCACAGGAATGGGGGCCACTTTAGGGGTGCGCGCTATACCCCGATAAATACGGTATATATTTTTTACCAGAGACCCTAGGGAATAAAATGGCAACATTTTATGTCACACTGTATTTGCACAGTGGTCTTTCGAATGCAATTTTTACACTTCAATGAAATAAAAAAAAAAATTAAACAGTAAAGTTAGCCCAATTTTTTTGTTTAATGTGAAAGATGATGTTACGCCGCAAGAATCGTGAGAGAATCGTGATCTATCTTCTAAGCAAAAAAACTGTGATTCTCATTTTAGCCAGAATCGTGCAGCTCTGCCAACAGATTGATAGTGGTTAGCATACAAACTCTTGCATTTTTTGCAGGTAAAGGATCCGTTCCCCATCCTGTCTATCCAATTGGATGACGGATGGAAATGGACAGACAGCTGTGCAAAATTGCCTCTGTTGCTCCTCCGTCCAGAGTAGAGACACCTTAAAACAGAAAGTGTGTTTCTGGCCGGATCACCAGGTGAAAATAAAAAAGGAAAAAAAATGCAGCCACCATATTTAAAAGATAAGTCCACCTTTTACAAATGTGCGTTAACTATTTATTTTTTTTGGAGCCTGGAAAGCATTACACCCACAATCAGCAGATCGCTGTTGCCATGCAAGTCTCCTGCAGAGATGTCAGTGACTGTCAGTGTGAGCTGTCTGGTCGTACATTGTATGGGCAGGCAATATCACAATCACAGGAAGAATCAGTGGCCCACCAGAGCGCTCAACAGCGCCGTGGTACTTTATTAAGAACTACAAGCTGACAGCTGCAAAGGCTGTCGGTAGTTGTAGTCGGTCCATTCACAGAACATCCTTTCGAATGTTGGAGCGAGTGGGGGAGGGGGGGATTTTTCTTTGCTCACTGCCAAAAAACGGGGGATGGGGGGGGGAGGGGTTATTTGTAACAGGTAACACCCTGAATATGAAAAGTGAACTTACCCTCTACCAGGGGTGCCCAACCTTTTGAAAAGTGAGGACCGCTTAAGCGACTTGGCACACAAGGAACGGAGCGGGCGGAATGCAGGTCTGTGTCTGCTCTGTATATGCAGAGCGGACATGGACACCGCTAACTATACTTTTTTTTAGCTTCTCCCCGCAGGGATGTAGTCTCAAGGGAGGGGGCGAGCATGTTGGCTAACCCCCAGCCAGAACGGCTCAGATGATGGTGGAAAGCTTACTGAGGAGAAACAGGAAGTGAGAAATTCAGACAAAGAAAAAAAAAACATTTAGAATGGAAATCAAAGGAAAAGGTTAGTGAACCAACAATGCACTAGCTTAAAGGAACCTATTTAGAAAATAAAAAACAAACCTTTACAACACCTTTAATAATAGTATTCTATTCCATCCCAGAGCAGGAGGTCGCGTGCCGCATCAGAGGGCTCCGCGGGCCACTGGTTGGGCACCCCTGCTTTAAGGGAACAACAACCAGAAAAGTGCTATTAGAGCTATTCTGAACTCCCCTATCCATGTACTAGAAGGTGAGAAAAGGTGCAGGGTCAGCATTCCTATAGACATATTTAAACCTGATTTGAATTCCTATTGCAGAGGATGTCTAAAATTTGAATTGAAAACAGACTTCTGGTAAATCACGTAAGCAGCAAATGACATTGCAGGGGTGTTCAGTATAGCAATAGTGTACAAAAGGCCTCAAGGCTGCCATATTGCATTTCATTTTACAGAACATTACAGTGGCTACAGATTAAAAAGGAAAAAAACTGTAATTTTTCAGAACATTAAATTACTACATGGCTTGTATAGCAATAATATATGCTATTATCAGGGTTTGACAAATTTGCTTGGAATCTAGGAGCCAGCTAAAAAAGTTAGGAGCCAAAAAACGCACCCTGTCCCAACGAGCTCACAAGCAGAAGCGAACGCATACGTGAGTAGCGCCTGCATATGTAAACGGCATTCAAAACGACACATGTGAGGCTGCAATAATTCTAGCCCTAGACCTCCTCTGTAACTCAAAACATGCAACCTGTAGAATTCCTTAAAGCGGATGTCCCATTAAAAAAGTATATTAAAAGCCAGCAGCTACAGATACTGCAGCTGCTGACTTTTAATATTAGGACACTTACCTGTCCAGGAGTCCAGCGCCGTCCGCAGCAGAGGACGAGCATTCGCTCGTCTCTCTGCTGTTCCCCCCTCCATCCATGGTGAGGGAACCAGGAAGTGAAGCGCTCCGGCTTCACTGCCTGGTTCCCTACGGCGCATGCGCGAGTTGTGCTGCGCCCGCCGATTGGCTCCCGCTGTGTGCTGGGAGCCGAGAGTTCCCAGCACACAACGGGGGGGGGGGGGGGCGACGGGATGTCGCAAAAAAACCTGACTTTTGCCCGAGACTGCGGGCCGGAAGTGGGTGCAGATACCGGTCTTTAGACAGGTATCTGCACCCCCCTCCCCCCTGAAAGGTGTCAATTGTGACACCGGAGGGGGGGAGGGTTCCGATCAGCGGATCTTCACTTTAGGGTGGAGATCCGCTTTAAACGCCGCCTATGGAGATTTTAAAGGGTAAAAGTTTGTCGCCATTCCACGAGCGTAAGTAGTGAAAAAATGTGATTCCACTAACTAAATAATGTGACTATATGTGACACATAACATATATCGTATAACAGAAATCACCTGATACAGTGAAAAATGAACATACACAATGGAAATATTAAACAAAAGAGCGAACAAAGTTCAAATCCTGTGATAATCAGTGAAAAGGCATTCAACCAATGGAACGTCACCATAGAAAACTAAGAAATACCCCCAATGAAGCGGGATTTTGGAGGCCAAGTTCAGATAAAAAGATTTTACTTTAATACATGGGTTATAGTATAGACCCAGTCAACATACATATTGGTATCTATAGGAAAGGTGACCTGTGTGTTCCGTTACCTCTCTGTGGCAATCACATAGTAGGCAAGGAGCATCAGGGGTTAGAAAGAAGCACCCAGTGAAAGAAATAAAGAAAAAATTACAATCACATGACAATACAGTGTATGATACAACATAATAAAAAAAGCACAATCTCCATGGGACAAAATGGAGAATGCCCGACGCGTTTCTGGTCTCTTGGTTTAGAAGAGAGCCGTCATCAGGGGCCAAGGAGTTGTACCGTATAAAATTATTTCTCAGTTCTGAAGATAACAAAAGACAACAAACATAGGGCACACAGTCAAAAACACAGCATATTTTTGATCGATATATGGCACAGATTGTGTAAATGTGAGTTAGCGTTTTTCTGCTAAACCACCTACCGCTGGCTTTTGCGTAGAGAGAGGTCCCTAAATGGGATGGTAGTGGTCACGAGTGGGTTCGAAACAGATCATTGAAGGGTAATAGCCCTTCCTATATCAGTGGTTACACTCCTAAGAGAGACAACAGAAAAAGAGGGGGGGGGGGGGAGAGAAAAAAAACCATGGTGGAATATTAGTTTGTTCTCCCCTGTGTAACGGATAAACAACAGAGGTGTATGACCGGAATTTTATCCGAGGATTATGGTCTCCTTTCTATATTTTATATGTACAGTATCAAGATATTTACCCGATGTGGGAGGGGGGTGATTCTCTTTCAAAACGCCCCCTAAAGTTCTGTGTGAGACTTGTCACGTGATCCCTCTGGATCAAGCAACTAAGACCTAGAAAAGAGAGATATATACATGTAGCCAAGCTTATCATAGCCCTCCTGTGGAAGACATTTGGGAGTAAAATAAAGTGGAGTATAAAACTTACAATTGTCTCGAGGTGTCCACAGCTTGGTAAGCGTTATCCCTGGTGTGCATAGGGTGCCCATCTGTCGCGAGTGTTACCTGATTTTAAATAGGGTTTCCCAATTGGGCGCCGGGTTCGCGTTGCGTGATGTAACCGCGCATTGCGTCCCCTGTTGCCTAGCGCTGCATTTGTCATGTGACCACAGCGTGTAAAGTGTCTAAGCACTTGGAACCATGACGTGAATTCTGAAGATGTCTCTCCATTGGTGCGTTGGGTCCCGCGCATAGTGATGACGTCAGCACGTAACGTGCGTTGACGCCGAGGGCATCATATGGGTCACATGATCGCGGCGTCCTGTTATGTTTTAACAGGAAAGACCCAGGCACATAGGCTGAATTAGAGAAATGGCCATACTAAGTGTGCCATTAAACGCTTTTAATCTTCAGAGATATATGGCGGCATCATATGGGTTACATGACCGCATCGTCATAATATGTTTTGAAAGAAAGGGAAAATTTGGGCGCATAGGCTGTCTTCCACAGGAGGGCTATGATAAGCTTGGCTACATGTATATATCTCTCTTTTCTAGGTCTTAGTTGCTTGATCCAGAGGGATCACGTGACAAGTCTCACACAGAACTTTAGGGGGCGTTTTGAAAGAGAATCACCCCCCTCCCACATCGGGTAAATATCTTGATACTGTACATATAAAATATAGAAAGGAGACCATAATCCTCGGATAAAATTCCGGTCATACACCTCTGTTGTTTATCCGTTACACAGGGGAGAACAAACTAATATTCCACCATGGTTTTTTTCTCTCCCCCCCCCCCCCCCTCTTTTTCTGTTGTCTCTCTTAGGAGTGTAACCACTGATATAGGAAGGGCTATTACCCTTCAATGATCTGTTTCGAACCCACTCGTGACCACTACCATCCCATTTAGGGACCTCTCTCTACGCAAAAGCCAGCGGTAGGTGGTTTAGCAGAAAAACGCTAACTCACATTTACACAATCTGTGCCATATATCGATCAAAAATATGCTGTGTTTTTGACTGTGTGCCCTATGTTTGTTGTCTTTTGTTATCTTCAGAACTGAGAAATAATTTTACGGTACAACTCCTTGGCCCCTGATGACGGCTCTCTTCTAAACCAAGAGACCAGAAACGCGTCGGGCATTCTCCATTTTGTCCCATGGAGATTGTGCTTTTTTTATTATGTTGTATCATACACTGTATTGTCATGTGATTGTAAATTTTTTCTTTATTTCTTTCACTGGGTGCTTCTTTCTAACCCCTGATGCTCCTTGCCTACTATGTGATTGCCACAGAGAGGTAACGGAACACACAGGTCACCTTTCCTATAGATACCAATATGTATGTTGACTGGGTCTATACTATAACCCATGTATTAAAGTAAAATCTTTTTATCTGAACTTGGCCTCCAAAATCCCGCTTCATTGGGGGTATTTCTTAGTTTTCTATAGTTACCAGGGATGTGGCCACTTTCAGAGTGTCCGGATGTGCAAAATCCTTTTTCTTTTTGTCACAATGGAACGTCACCAGTTTCAATATATTATATATTTAGCTAATGAGGAACATGTGTTATTGTTTACAATGAGCTCTGTGGTCACGGGGACTTTCGACCAATAGCGGTTGTTTGTGCTGTGTTTAGCCTACATCGAAACGTTACTTCCGACGTAGTGACGAATCGGGGTGGGCTGGGCGGAGTGTTAATTTTCGACGGAACATCGAATACACATAGACCTGCAATAGGTCCGGGAAGAGACGTCGATCGCGTCAGCGTGAGCACGCTGCGTGATCGCGTCACTTTTGACGCAACTTCGGGCATACGCGTCTTTTTCGATGGAGGAACGGAATAAAAGGGCGACTTTTAGAGCTTGTGACCAATCCCATGACTAAGTCGGTATGACGAAACATGTCGGGGGCGTGGTCATTTATCCTTGATCCTGTGTAAACCATACGGAGGCACGATATACTTCTAGCTGGCCAACTCCACTACCATCTTTACATCGAGCAGCGTCCAGGGGCTGTGAGTACACTGGGAATGATCGAGGGTCCGCCGTGACCACTAGCTTGTTGTTTTGGATACTTGGAAACCTAAGCTGGCACTTGTTTTTCAATGTTTGGTAAAAGATTTTGTTTGTGAGTGCATTTTATGAAGATTTTTTTTAGTGGTGTGATTAAAACTGGTTTTACAATATTACACTATAGTGCTATTTTTTCTTTATTTATGTGAACACGCTGGAATTTACCACTGAATTGGACACTGATATTGATTATTTGGAGAGATTTGGAGTTTTGCTTTTGTGCCTTAGCACGAGAGTGCTGGGCATTTATTTGTGGTGAGTGCGCATTTTGGAAGGGTGAAGGATTCACTGAGCACAGGCGGTGTGGTGGAAGATTGAGAAGATTGACACTAATAATTTATCTATGAACTCTTCTTCACCTTTTCACTGATTATCACAGGATTTGAACTTTGTTTGCTCTTTTGTTTAATATTTCCGTTGTGTATGTTCATTTTTCACTGTATCAGGTGATTTCTGTTATACGATATATGTTATGTGTCAAATATAGTCACATTATTTAGTTAGTGGAATCACATTTTTTCACTACTTTAAGCGCTGCTTTTATATATTACATGTCACCTGTTTAGTTTGATGGTGTAGTACACATATATATTATTTTTCACATTTATATTTCTGTAGCAGCAGCTAGTTTTTAGGTTCTCAACCTAGCGCATTGGGTGATAATTAAGTCGGAGGGCTGTTTCTTTAATTATCCATTCATACCCAATTCCACGAGCGTACACAATTTTGAAGCATGACATGTTGGGTATCAATCTACTCAGCGTAACATCATCTTTCACTATATAAAAAAAATTGGGCTAACTTTACTGTTGTCTTATTTTTTAATTTAACCACTTCAATACCGGGCTTTTATACCACCTCCATACCGGGCCTATTCTGACACTTCTCTCCTACATGTAATAATCATCATCCTTTTGCTAGAAGATTACGCAGAACCCCCAAACATTATATATGTTTTTTTAGCAGACACCCTAGGGAATAAAACGACGGTCATTGCAACGTTTTATCTCGCACATTATTTACGCAATCATTTTTCAAACGCCTTTTTTTTGTAAACAAAATTGTTTCATGAATTAAAAAAATAACAAAAAACAGTAAAGTTGGCCCAATTTTTTTGTATTATGTGAAAGATTATGTTACCCTGAGTAAATAGATACCCAACATGTCACGCTTTAATTATGCGCACACTCATGGAATGGCGCCAAACTTCGGTACTTAAAAATCTCCATAGGCAACACTTTATTTATTTTTTTACAGGTTACCAGTTTAGATTTACAGAGGAGATCTAGTGCTAGATTCGTTGCTGGCACTCTAACGCACGCGGTGATACCTCACTTATGTGGTTTAAACAGCGTTTACATATGTCGGCGAGCTATCGGGGACAGGGGCGTTTTACTTTTTTTTTTTATCTTTTAGTTATTTTTTTGACTTATTTTTTATTTATTTTGACACTTTTTTTTCCTATTACAAGGAATGTAAACATCCCTTGTAATAGGAAGTGTGTGTGACAGGTCCTCTTTAAGGAGAGATGCGGGGGTCAATAAGACCTCACATCTCTCCTCCAGGCTGGAAACCATGAGATCGGTGAAAAAAAATTCACCGATCTCATGAATGGTTGCTTACAGCCGCAATCGCGGCTTTATTTACTTACGGGGACCCGGGCGTGACGTCATCACATTGCACCCGGGTCCTCCGACGGTCATAGAGATGACTGGTGACCATAGAAAAGGCTGTTCAGTGAAAATGAATAGCCTTCCAGATAAAAACCTGCCTAAATAAAAAGTCAGTTTCTGTCTTCTTGCTTTGAGTGACAGGTTATTTACATATCTAGCTTGGACATGTTTATCATATGTTATGTTAATCATAACATGAGGTATAAAAAGTGAGAAATCCACCCCTCCCCCACATAACACATCCTGGTAATATACAATGAACTTTGGGTCACCTCATATTATGATAAACATAACATATCATATGATAAACATGTCCAAGCTAGATATGTAAATAACCTGTCACTGAAAGCAAGAAGAGAGAAACGGACTTTATAATTTGGCAGGTTATTATCTGGAATTCTGTTAATTTGCACTGAACATTACAAGAGGATCACTCAGCGCTGGATTAACTCTGTGTGGCAAGACTGGGCACAGATGATAGGACATCTTATACTCTACATTGTGACATCATAAAAAAATAAAAAATTTTTTTTGGGGGTTTTACATCCACTTTAGGCTTATATATTTTTACACAAGGGGAAAAAAAATAGTTACATAATTATATGGTCGTTATTTCTTTTGGTTAAAATAGAAAATCAGGTCTAGAGCCTCAACGGATTCTGGTCGCCAGACTAATAAAAGACGACCACGAGATGTAACCTAGAGGAAATGGAGGTTTAGTGATGGAGCGTCTGCCAGCCGTACACTGTGATTATCTTGTCTATATTGTACTTGTAGATAGCAAGTGGAGAAAGCAACGTACACAACCCTCAATTACTTGTAACAAAACAAGGCTGAGTAATGACGCTGGTTGCACAGTATTTTGCTGGTTCCTATGGAGCGCCATTTGTTGCAGTTCAGAAAAAAGAAGGATTAGAAAAATCCCAAAAGTGAACAAAGCTTTGCAAGTTTTCCACAGCCCTGAAAAGTCAATAATTACACCCAGCACAATTGTATGTTTAAAGCGTCCGCTACAACACAGTTACTAATGAAGGTCCGTCCCCAACGGCACTTACCCCGTTACACAACACTCGTCTCCAAGATGCTAAAACATTAAGGACTTGCCAAACCAGTACAAGCAGCGGCGGTCTAAGGATTCCTTTCTGGACGCCTGGTATGAGTTGCTTACACAAGTACTTACACGTGCATCAGATTCAGTTTATCAATAACTAAAGACGCAGTGCAAATATTGACAAGCTCCTTTATTAGTGTACATGTCATGCTTCGAGTCAAGTGAATGAATGGGATTAGACAATGCGAATAAACAAACCGAGTGATACGCAACCAAATGTAAAGGCATTGGCACCATTACAAAAAGATCTCTTAAAGTGGATGTAAACCACTGTCACAATGTAGAGTATACGATTTCCTATAATCTGTGCCCAGTCTTACCACACAGAGTTAATCCAGCGCTGAGTAATCCTCTTTTAAAGTTCAGTGCAAATTAACAGAATTCCAGATAAAAACCTGCCAAATTATAAAGTCCGTTTCTCTGTTATTGCTTTCAGTGACAGGTTATTTACAAATCTAGCTTGGACATGTTTATCATAACAAGAGGTGATCCAAAGTTCATTGTATATTACCAGGATGTGTTATGATGTTATATCACCTCATGTTATGATAAACAAAACATAACATATAATAAACATGTCCTAGCTATATTTGTAAATAAACTCTCACTCAAAGCAAGAAGAGAGAAACAGACTTTTTATCTAGGCAGGGTTTTATTTGGAAGGCTGTTCATTTTCACTGAACATAAAAGAGGATTGCTCAGAGCTGGCTTAACTCTGTGTGGCAAGACTGGGCACAGATGATAGGAAATCGTATACTCTACATTGTGACATTAAAAAAAAAAAAAAAACTGATGGTGTGTAGACAAGACTGATGAAAGTCAGCTTCATCGGATATCCGACGAAAAAATCCATCGGATTAAATTCCATCAGATATCCGATCGTGTGTACGAGGCTTTACAGATTATTCTAGACCAGAGGTCTCCAAACTACTTAGTACGAGGGCCACATTAGACTTATAAATTAATAAATATTTTTTACTTGAATAATTTTTTTTTGTATTCAGTATGATATGATTCAGAACAAAAGAAAAATAATTTTAGTTAAAAAAAAAAAAAAAAAAAAAAACACAAACAATATCAGTGCCCGTCTTACATCTGAGCCCCACTTAAATTATGGTTCCCACCAAAGTCCCTTCTTACATCTGGGCCCCCATCAGCACCCCCCTTACATCATGCTCCTAACTGGATTTCCCCCATCAAAGTCCCTCTTAAATCATGGTCCACATGAGAGTACTCCTTAAATCATGCTTCCCACTGGATTCCCCCCTTACATCATAGTGCTCATAAAAGTCTCTCCTTACATTATAGTCCCCATCAAAGTCCCTCTTACATCGTGCTCCCCATCAAAGTCCCTCTTACATCGTGCTCCCCATCAAAGTCCCTCTTACATCGTGCTCCCCATCAAAGTCCCTCTTACATCGTGCTCCCCATCAAAGTCTCTCTTAAATCGTGCTCCCCATCAAAGTCCCTCTTACATCGTGCTCCCCATCAAAGTCTCTCTTACATCGTGCTCCCCATCAAAATCCCTCTTACATCGTGCTCCCCATCAAAGTCCCTCTTACATCACGTTTCCCATCAAAGTCCCTCTTACATTGCGTTTCCCATCAAAGTCCCTATTACATTGTGCTCCCCATCAAAGTCCCTCTTACATTGTGCTCCCCATCAAAGTCCCTCTTACATCGTGTTCCCCATCAAAGTCCCTCTTACATCGTGCTCCCCATCAAAGTCCCTCTTACATCGTGCTCCCCATCAAAGTCCCTCTTACATCGTGCTCCCCATCAAAGTCCCTCTTACATCGTGCTCCCCATCAAAGTCCCTCTTACATCGTGCTCCCCATCAAAGTCCCTCTTACATCGTGCTCCCCATCAAAGTCCCTCTTACATCGTGCTCCCCATCAAAGTCCCTCTTACATCGTGCTCCCCATCAAAGTCCCTCTTACATCGTGCTCCCCATCAAAATCCCTCTTACATCGTGCTCCCCATCAAAGTCCCTCTTACATCATGGTCCTCACTGGATTCTCCCCATCAGAGTCCCTCTTACATCATGCTCCCCTCCAAAGTTCCCCTTACATCATAATCCCCATCAAAGTCCCTCTTACATCATAATCCCCATAATCTTACATCAGGGTCCTCATCAGATCCCCCTCTTACACCAGTGTCTCCATCACAGTCCCCTTTTTTAATAATATCCCATCAATCCTGCATTGAAAACTGCAGGGAAAAAGGTAAGACCAACTAATCTGAATCTTGCGTCTGTGCATTGAGCCTGGAGATCCATCACGGACCCTAGCTGTGGGCCAGATGTAATCTCGTAGTGGCCGGATGTGGCCCTTGGGTCTTTTTTTTTTTTGAAGATCCCTATTCTAGAGGAACCTGTCAGTCACCCCCTCCCTGCTCTGCCCCTACAGAGCTCATTGGAGTACCAGGCTGTGGAGGGGGTAGGATCGGCTGGCTCAGTCTCCCAGCGGGTTACTGAGAGGCCAGGCATCTGGGAGGATTTTTCGAAAGTCTGGACCCCGCTAAATGAGGTCAGTAACACCAGTGACATTGTCTGAATATGGGTCACAAAAGGAACTTTGGCCCTACTTCTCCTTTGAAAGGAATCTTATGGCTGCCACCTCTACGGGTCCATGTTCACCTGGTGCAAATTGTCCAAATTCCAGTGAGTTTCTGCAGAGTAAATACAGAGGAATAAAAAACGAGGGAAGTAACCAGAACATAAACATACCTTTCCTGTGCTGTACTTCTCCAATCTTCCAAAGTCTGCAATATGAAACCTAGAACAAGAAAAATACTATGAGGCATAAAAATACTATGAGGCACATATAAGGACACTGCAAACATGTGACCGTGAGACATTTGACGGATCCATTGAGCAAAAGCCAAAGTTATTTATTAAATATTCCTGAATACTTCCGGCCTACGGCAATTTTTTATTTTCTTCACCAAGCAACATAATCTGAAATGGTAGTGAAAGCTCAAAAATGTATTTTTCTGGTAATAAGAGTAATTTGCGTTGCCCGGCTATAAACCCAATACTAGAGTTCTGGTTCTGGACAGAAGCTAAGGGTCACCAGTCATCTCTATGCTGCACATCCGGCGAACGGCGATCATCTTACCAGGCCCCCGATGGGATGGGAGAGCCCGGAAAAGCACCGGATGGCAGCAGCAGGGGGGGTGTCCCCTCCCGCCGCCTGTAAGAACGATCAAGCAGCGGAACCGCCGCTATGATCGTTCTTATGGTGCGCAGGATCGCCGCCAGAAGAAAATTATATCTGAATGATGCCTCTAGATGCAGGCATCATTGAGATATCCCCGCACAAACTACAGGACTTCATATGACGTCCACCCGGGATAACAGATCCCCTTTGTGGGAAAATAAATATTAATTATAAACTCATGAATGAAAACAAGTGAAATGAATGTGAAAAATAAATAAAAATAGTGGAAGTCCATAGGTATTCATAAAGTTCATATATGAATAATCTGCATGTGACATCAGCAAGTGATGATGATCCACCCGTGCACAAAACTTAAAACACGTGACGTCCACTCTCTTCGATCGTGAAAAGGAAACCAATGTGATGTCCACCACCATGTAGCAAAATAGTCTGCGTACCAGAGCCCCGTGGTGCCCTGTTACGGAGGACCCGGAAGAGCCTTTACTGAATCACAGCTAGAATGTACCAACCCCAGGGACCCACCGCACCATTAATCAGCATACTACATAGTAGCAGAGACCAAATGGCGATGATGTGGCATATAAAAAACAAGATTGCCTTGATAAATAGTGTAAAACCTTAGTGTTTAATTAAAGTAAAAAATATATTGCACTAATAATCTCAAAGTGGAGGTTCACCCTAAAAAAAATCCTAACAATACATTGAGAAGACTGATTACACTGCGGGTATGCTGTTTTTTTTTCGTACATACCTCGTTATCGCCGTTTCATCCCTCGGCTTCCGGGTACGATTCTTGCCGGACTGGGCGTTCCTAGTTGATTGACGTTCCTCCGACCGGCGCATACTGCGTGTCACGACTTTTCGAAGAAGCCGAACGTCATTGCGCAGGCGCCGTATAGAGTCGGCTCTATATGGCGCCTGCGCAGCGACGTTCGGCTTCTTTCGGAAAGTCGTGATGCCCAGTATGCGCTGGTCGGAGGAACTTCAATCAACTAGGAACGCCCAGCCCCGCAAGAATCGTAAGGCGATAATGAGGTATGTACGAAAAAAAAAAAAAAAAAACAGCATACCCGCAGTGTAATCAGTCTTCTCAATGTATTGTTAGAAATTTTTTTTAGGGTGAACCTCCACTTTAAAGCGGAGGTTCACTCAAAAATCAACTTTCTGACATTAGATCCAGCATACTACTAACATCTGCAGTATGCTGTTTTTTTTTTGTGCTTATTGTTTTAGGAGTCGTTGTTATCCGGTTTCGAGCGGGGAATGGGCGTTCCTAAGCCAAGAGGAGTTGATTGACGGGCTGCTTCCACTCGGGTATTTTTGGAAGGGTAGACACGCCTTAGCAGCCCGTCAATCAACTCCTCTTGGCTTAGGAACGCCCATTCCCCGCAGGATTCCCCGCTCGGAGCCGGATAACAACGGCTCATAAAATGATAAGTACAAAAAAAAAAAAAAAACAGCATACTGCAGGTGTTAGCAGTATGCTGGATCGAATGTCAGAAAGTTGATTTTTGGGTGAACCTCCGCTTTAACTTGACAAATAAGCCTTATGCCGCGTACACACGGTCGTTTTTTGTGATGAAATAAAACGACGTTTTAAAAAACGTCATTTAAAATCACCGTGTGTGGGCAAAACGTCGTTTTATGTCTTCAAAAAAACGACCGAAAAAAAATTCGAACATGCTTGAATTTTTTATGTCGTTTTTCAGAATGTCGTCTTTTGTTTCACAAAAAATGATCATGTGTGTGCAAAACGACGTTTTTAAACCCGCGCATGCTCAGAAGCAAGTTATGAGACGGGAGCTTCAATGGAACAGAGTGCCGTCGAAATTGTCTTACGTAACCGCGCTTTGCAAGAGCATTTTCAGAAAACGATGGTGTGTATGCAACATCGTTTTTTAAAATGAAGTTTGAAAAACGTCGTTTTGTTTCGTGAGATAAAACGACGTTTTTTACATCACAAAAAGTGATCGTGTGTACGCGGCATTAGAGCGGAGGTTCACCCAAAAATCAACTTTCTGACATTCGATCCAGCATACTGTTGACATCTGCAGTATGCTGGTTTTTTTGTACTTATCGTTTTATGAGCCGTTATCTGGCACCAAGAGGGGATTACTTCCGGGTATAGGCGTTCCTAAGCCAAGCGGAGTTGATTGACAGGCTGCTAAAGCGTGTCACGCCTTCCGAAAATACCCGAAGTGACACTCGGGTGTTTTTACGGCGCCTGCGCAGTCAGCTCTACACGGCAGGGGCAGGCGCCGTATAGTGCCGTAAACACCCAAGGTCACTTTGGGTATTTTCAGAAGGCGTGACGCGCTTTACCAGCCCGTCAATCAACTACGCTTGGCTTAGGAATGCCTATTCCCCGCAGGAATCCCCGCTTGGAGCCAGATAACAACGGCTGATAAAACGATAAGTAAAAAAAAAAAACAGAATACTGCAGTATGCTGGATCTAGTTGCAGAAAGTTGATTTTTGGGTGAACCTCCGCTTTAAGCCTCTGCAGAGCTGTATCCAACAAGGCCCAGGCCTAGGCCAGCACTTTGCAGGGGGGCAGCATGAAAAGAGTCCCCGCCGGCTTGCGCTACACTGTTAGGAAAATTAGTCTAGCGCCCCCATAAAGCGGCCGCGCTGCTTCTGGTATGCGGGCGGCTGGTATTCCGCAACTGTGGGGGGGGGCGCTTCCAATTTTGACTGTTTTGTCATCCTGGACCACAAACTTCCTCACTGTGCTATATGTTTCTGCTGCACCTCTCTACTTAAAGTAGAACTATAGGCAACACTTTTACCATCCCTGTTCCATTGCGAAGAATTCCCATCACTTCCTGCTCTATGGGCAACCAGGAAGTAAGAGGAACACTAAGTAAATTAAGGGAATCCATTCCCCCCCCCCCCCCCCCCCCCCAGGCCCTCAGAACTAGTGTCCTCCCTCGAAAATTTCAGGGCGGGTCTTAAACAACACAGGGTGTGGCCGTGACAGGAAGGGGTGGGTCATATTTAGATTAGGGGGTGCACAAGTTTAGTCAGGCCTAGGGCAGCACAAAACCCCAGATTTTTCCCCAGAAAAGGTCATCAATATGAATGTGATGGAAAAGCACTGGACGTCTCTGGTTTGTTCTCAGACACAAACAGCACATGGTTCTTCTTGTACTGCAAAGCGCTTCTCCTCGGTCGCTCTGCAAATCTCGGCCGGAAAATTGGACTTTAATTAAAAGAATCTCAAGCATCTCCCCTGTCTCCTTCCTAATTTAATGTTGTGGCCGATACCTGAGCAGGCCGGGTCAGAAAGCTGGATTGCAATTACGGCAGATAAAAATCTCAGAATACATTATAAGCCTGCTATTGGTATAAAACTTTTATGCGGTAAGCCGTTTATACAATAGTAATTCCCAAAGCAAAAGCCATTTCTCGCAAAACAGAAAACTAATTTCACAAGCAATTACTTATCCCAACTAAAAATGAAATGTAAAATACCGACTAGGAATTTCATCGCTTTCCAGAAAAATAAATATGTCCATCATTGTTATGGACATGAAGTCTCATTCATTGCTGCATTAGAGACCTTGCTTTGGGACCAGCAGATGCTTTGCAATCGGGGCATTAAAGCAATATAACATTTATTACCAATTCTTAGATTGGATGGCTGCATTCGATTTCGTTTTCTTTCTTCTATTTATAACTGGTGATCTTGACTGCAAGTCTGTTTTTCTGTTGTAAACCCTTGTTTTTTTTAAAAATAACAAACATGTTCTACTTGCCTCCATTTTGCACAGTGTGGCCCCCAAGCCTTGTCTTCTAGGGTCCCCCGGCGGCGCTTGTGGCTCCTCCTCGCATTGGTAAACCCCCTAGGAGAAACGCTCTCCTGGGGGGTTACCTTGCGGGGGCGATCCCAAGTCCAGTATTTGCGTCCATAGACACTGAATGATGGACTTGGCCCCGCCCCCTGCGTCATTGGATTTGATTGACAGCAGCGGGAGCCAATGGCTGTGCTGCTATCAGTCTATCCAATCAAGAGCCGAGAACCACGGACAGAGAGGTACAGCACGTCTCCGCCGAGGGAACGATTGGGCTCAGGTGAGTAAAATGGGGGGGGACGGTCACTGTCAGAAGTTTCTTTACCCTTAATGCAGAGGTGGCAAACACAAGGCCCCCGGGCCGAATGCGGCCCTCCAGGCCATTTCATGCGGCCCTCCAGGCCATTTCATGCGGCCCTCGCACCTCTACAGTCATCCTCCAGACCCTTACTTTCTGCTTTCAAGCAATGCATCCAAGCAGCAGCATAAGGAAAGGGGGTGCACTGTGATGTAAGGGAGAGGGGGGACTCAACTTCTGATGGTGGGGTGGCTCTTGACATCTAATGTAAGGGGAGGGGATGCGCTGGACATCTAATCTTACAGATACAACCGGCCCTTTTGAGGGCAACCATAATGCTGATGCGGCCCACGATGAAATTGAGTTTGACACCCCTGCCTTAATGCATAGGATGCATTAAAGCGGAGGTCCACACAAAAATGGAACCTCCATTGTCTGGATTCCTCCCCCCCTCTGGTGTCACATTTGGCACCTTTCAGGGGGGAAGGGGGAGCAGATACCTAAGATTTTTAGGTATTTGCACCCACTTCCGGGGCATAGATAGCCGCATTATCTGCGGGTATCTACGCCACATATGAAACCCCCCGCTGTCTTCTGGGAAACACACAGGTCCCAGAAGACAGCAGGGACCAGTCAGATCGCACAGATCAACACACACATGCGCAGTAAGGAACCAGGCTGTGAAGCCACAAGGCTTCATTTCCTGATTCCCTTACGAAAGATGGAGGCAGCAGCACCTGAGAGCCGAGCGGTAGATCAGCGTCGGGTGCCGACATCGCGGGCCTGCTGGACAGGAAAGTGTAGTCCTGCAGTATTTGTAGCTGCTGACTTAAAACATTAAAATACAAAATCGGCGGGACCTCCGCTTTAAAGTGAAAAAACACAAGGGTTTACAACCCCTTTAAAGAGAAAAAGCTGTTCTGCAGATGTAGCAGTTACAGGGTTAAGACAAATTATTTAAAGAGGTTGTAAACGCTTAAAAAACAAAACAAAAAAAACTGTAATTAAGACAAAGGCATAATGAGCTAGTATGCTTGCCAACTACAAGTCCAAAGGAGAAAGAAGAATCGCTATCCAAGGTCCCATACAATGGAACGCTTTACCAACCAGCATTCGGTTGGAGAACCATTTAGCATTCAGGAGAAAGATCAAGACCCATCTCTTTTGATATCAAAGAAGACAGGAACAACGAGCGCCCAGAGGCGATTTAGTTCGCATGTGCCGCGCTATATACGTTTTCATTCAGTCAGTATGCATCGCATACTAGCTTATAATGAAATACTCAGCTTAGAACAAAGCTCTCTCAGTGGTGCCTGCAAACCGCTGAGACGGCTGACGTTTTCCCCAGCATTCTTTCTGGGGTTCGCGGGCTCCGGCGCTGTGAGTGTCCTGCAACTGTCATCACCCCGGTATAACCACTTCAAGCAAATGACATACAGGTACGTGATTTTGCGTGAAGAGGTTAAAGCGGAGTTCCACCCTTAAAACCACTTTCTTTCATCCCATCCAGCATACTGGCGTCAGTGCCAGTATGCTGTTTTTTATTTTATTTAATCCATGTACTTACTTTATAACAGATCATTTAATTTTGTGCGTACCGCGGTATGTCGCCGCTATAAGGCGTCACGCCTTCCGGAAACAGCCGATTAGCGTTCGGCTCTTCTCGGCGCCTGCGCACAGACCCAGGAGCTGACTGCGCAGGCACCGTATATAGCCGCGTCACGCCCTCCGAAAAAAGCCGAACTAGGACCGGCTATTTACGGCGCCTGCGCAGTCAGCTCCTGGGTCTGTGCGCAGGCGCCGAGAAGAGCCGAACACTAATCGGCTGTTTCCAGAAGGCGTGACGCCTTATAGCGGCGACATACCGCAGTGTGCACAAAATTAAAAGATCTGTTATAAAGTAAGTACATGGAATAAATAAATAAAAAAACAGCATACTGGCGCTGACGCCAGTATGCTGGATGGGATGAAAGAAAGTGGTTTTAAGGGTGGAACTCCGCTTTAAGATAAAAAACCTTCTGTGTGCAGCTCCCCTCTCAGTCCCTCTTATGCCCCGTACACACGATCATTTTTTGCGATGAAAAAAAAACGACGTTTTCTGTGAAGTAAAAAACGACGTTTTTGAAACGTCACTTTTCAAAGACAATTTTGCATACACACCATCGTTTTTTTCACAAAAAGCGAGGTTACGTTCACCACTCTTTTCCATTGAAGCTTGCTTCATAACTAGCTTCTGGGCATGCGCGGGTTGAAAAACGTCGTTTTGAACGACGTTTTTGCTACACACGGTGACTTTTTGTGAAACAAAAAACGACGTTTTGAAAAACGACACAAAAAATTCAAACATGTTGGAATTTTTTTTTGGTCGTTTTTTTGAAGACAAAAAACGTTTTGCCCACACACGATCAATTTAAATGACGTTTTAAAAAACTTGGTTTTTTTTCATCGCAAAAAACGACCGTGTGTACGCGGCATTATACTTACCTGAGCTCCCTCCGATCTAGTGATGTTGCATGAGACTCAGCCATCCAGGACTCTCTCCCCCCTCTCATTGGATGAGACAGTAGTGAAGCGCTATTGGCTCCCGCTGCTGTCAAAGTCAGTGAGCCAATGAGGAGAGAGAGGGGGTGGGCCAGGCTGCGGCTCTGTGTCTGAATAGACACACAGAGCAGAGAGGCTTGGCTCTGGTGCCCCCATAGCAAGCTGCTTGCTGTGGGGGCACTCAACAGGAGGGGAGGGGCCAGGAGCACTGAAGAGGGACCTGAGAAGAGGAGGATCCGGGCTGCTCTGTGCAAATCCAACTGCACAGAGCAGGTAAGTATAATTATTTATTTTTTAAATACCGTAACAACCTTATTGGACCAAAATCCCTCCTGAGATGTGTGAAAACCTGGTAACCAACTACAAGAAACGTCTGACCTCTGTGCATTCCAACAAGGGTTTCTCCACCAAATACTAAGTCATGTTTTGCTTGGAAATCAAATAATAATTTTACTCACTGAACTGCAACTCATTTTATAACATTTGTATTATGTGTTATTTCTGGATTTTTGGTTGCTATTCTGTTTCTATCATTTATATTACACCCATGATGACAATTATAGACCCTTCATTTCTTTGCAAGTGGGAAAACCTACACAATCTGCAGGGATCAGATCATTATTCTCCCCTCTGGAAGTGTATAAATAGCAAATATTTAGTCGAGGATTTTCATGAACCAAAAAAGGCGTCGGCGCATGCGCAGCGCATGCGCCGTGGACCCGCGATCAGCTGTGCTCTGACGTACGAGCACCGGAAGTGACGCGGGTCCGAGGTTTTCATAGGTCCGATGAAATTTTACATTACCGGCCCATCAAAGTCCAACAACTGAAATAGTAATCCAGTGAGGATCTGTCCTATAACTAGCACAGTGACTGACAAGGAATCAGGTGAAATAGTAGACAGAATTTTTACCTGAGCCACCGAGACTTCTCCAGAGTTCTGATCCAGGAGGTCAGGGTGACGGATGACAGAGGATGAGGATGATGTCTGATCTAAGAGGTCATGGTGACGGATGACAGAGGATGAGGTTGTGCGATTCAGAAGGTCAGAGTAAAGAGTGATGGAGGATGAGGATGCAATGTGATCCAGGAGGTCATGGTGATGGATGACAGAGGATGTGGATGATGTCTGATCTAGAAGGTCAAAGTGATAAGTGACAGAGGATGAAGTGTGATCCAGGAGGTCAGGGTGATGGGTGACTGAGGGTGATGTCTGATCCAGGCGATCATGGTTACGGATGAAAGAGAATGGGGATGATGTCTGATCTAGGAGGTCATGGTTACAGATGACAGAGGGTGATGTGTGATCCAGGAGATCAGGCTGATTGATGACAGAGGGTGATGTGTGATCTAGGAGGTCAGGGTGACAGATGACAGAGGGTGATGTGTGATCTAGGAGGTCAGGGTGACAGATGACAGAGGGTGATGTCTGATTAAGGAGGTCAGGGTGACGGATGACAGAGGATGATGTCTGATCCAGGAGATCAGGGTGACAGATGACAGATGCTGATGTCTGATCCAGGAGGTCATGGTGACAGATGACAGAGGGTGATGTCTGATCCAGGAGGTCATGGTGATGGATGACAGAGGGTGATGTCTGATCCAGGAGGTCATGGTGATGGATGACAGAGGGTGATGTCTGATCCAGGAGGTCATGGTGACGGATGACAGAGGGTGATGTCTGATCCAGGAGATCATGGTGACAGATGGCAGATGGTGATGTCTGATCCAGGAGGTCATGGTGACGAATGACAGAGAGTGATGTCTGATCTAGGAGGTCATGGTTACAGATGACAGAGGGTGAAGTCTGATCCAGGAGATCAGGGTGACAGATGACAGATGATGATGTCTGATCCAGGAGATCAGGGTGATAGATGACAGAGGGTGAAGTCTGATCCAGGAGATCAGGGTGACAGATGACAGAGGATGATGTCTGATCCAGGAGATCAGGGTGACAGATGACAGAGGATGATGTCTGATCCAGGAGATCAGGGTGACAGATGACAGAGGGTGAAGTCTGATCCAGGAGATCAGGGTGATAGATGACAGAGGGTGATGTCTGATCCAGGAGGTCATGGTGACGAATGACAGAGGATGATGTCTGATCCAGGAGATCAGGGTGATAGATGACAGAGGGTGAAGTCTGATCCAGGAGATCAGGGTGATAGATGACAGAGGGTGATGTCTGATCCAGGAGGTCATGGTGACGAATGACAGAGGATGATGTCTGATCCAGGAGATCAGGGTGATAGATGACAGAGGGTGAAGTCTGATCCAGGAGATCAGGGTGATAGATGACAGAGGGTGAAGTCTGATCCAGGAGATCAGGGTGACAGATGACAGAGGATGATGTCTGATCCAGGAGATCAGGGTGACAGATGACAGAGGGTGAAGTCTGATCCAGGAGGTGTTCTTTGCTTTGTTGCCAGGTGTAGCTCCTGATCCCCTCCATAGGTGACAATGCTGATCCGGACATGACATGAAGCGTCATATATAAGGTGGTAATAATAATATTGGGGAGAGATGTGCCCCTCCATCCTATAACCCCCATCCCATGTAGTGTCAGTGATGGGCCCCCCCGGCCATGCTCGGGCCCCCTCCTCCTCCTCTCATACAAGGCACACGGAGCGGACTCATCACATCACAACAATCTACAAACTTTCTACTTCCAGGACAGGACGGAGGCGGGAGGAAAAGATTTAGGAATGTGGGATCCCGCCTCCCCCCGGGCCTGATTGGTGGCTGCCATGGTAACCCGAGTTCGCTCCTTCCGCGCTGTGCATCATGGGAGTTGTAGTCCTGAACTCCACAGGAAACTTTACTGCTGCCGAGATCACAAATCTGTCCGCGGGATGGAGGAGAGCGGAGCGGGGTGCGGGGGGCTGAGGAGGCCGGGGGAGGACTGGCAAAGCGCAGAGTGGGAGGGGGACTGGTAAAGGTCAGAGTAGCAAAGAACTGGCAGAGCTCATGGTAGTGGGGGACTGGCAGAGCTCATGGTAGTGGGGGGCTGGCAGAGCTCTGGGTAGGAATTAGGAAAACCCAGGATAGCGAAGGACTGATCGAGCTCACTTTAGGACTGCCATTGCCCAGGGTACCACAGGTCGGGCAGAGCTCAGGGTACCAAAGGACTGGCAGAGCTCAGGGTACCAAAAGCCTGGCAGAGCTCTGGGTAGGACTGGCAGGGCCCAGGGTGGTGGAGGACTGACAGAGCTCTGGGTATGAATTGTAGATCCCAGGATAGCTTAGGACTGGCAGAGCTCTGGGTAGGACTGGGAAACCCAGGATAGCGGAGTACTGACCAAGCTCTGGGTAGAACTGGCAGAGCCCAGGGTAGCAAAGGACTGGCAAAGCCAAGAGTAGGACTGGCAGAGCTCAGAGTAAGACTGGCAGAGCTCAGGGTAGCAAAGGACTGGCAAAGCCAAGAGTAGGACTGGCAGAGCTCAGGGTAGCAAAGGACTGGCAGAGCCCATAGTAGGACTGGCAGAGCTCAGGGTAGCAGAGGACTGGCAGAGCCAAGAGTAGGACTGGCAGAGCTCAGGTTAGCAAAGGACTGGCAGAGCCCAGAGTAGGACTGGCAGAGCTCAGGGTAGCAGAGGACTGGCAGAGCCAAGGGTAACAAAGGACTGGCAGAGCCCAGAGTAAGACTGGCAGAGCCAAGGGTAACAAAGGACTGGCAGAGCCCAGAGTAAGACTGGCAGAGCTCAGGGTAGCAAAGGACTGGCAAAGCCAAGAGTAGGACTGGCAGAGCTCAGGGTAGCAAAGGACTGGCAGAGCCCATAGTAGGACTGGCAGAGCTCAGGGTAGCAAAGGACTGGCAAAGCCAAGAGTAGGACTGGCAGAGCTCAGGGTAGCAAAGGACTGGCAGAGCCCAGAGTAGGACTGGCAGAGCTCAGGGTAGCAAAGGACTGGCAGAGCCCATAGTAGGACTGGCAGAGCTCAGGGTAACAAAGGACTGACAGAGCCCAGAGTAGGACTGGCAGAGCTCAGAGTAGGACTGGCAGAGCTCAGAGTAGCAAAGGACTGGCAGAGCCCAGAGTAGGACTGGCAGAGCTCAGGGTAGCAGAGGACTGGCAGAGCCCAGAGTAGGACTGGCAGAGCTCAGCATAGCTTTGAAGCCATGGCAAGCGGTAGCTGCTCCTCTGATATAGTCCTGACATTCTCGGTGGACTCGGTGCAGGTGGTCCCGGGTCTGATGGCAGTTGCGGTGGTCCTGGGCGCTGTGATCGGGGTCCTTGCTGCAGGACTGCTGTGCTGGTTTGTGGTTTTGCCCCTTCTCTCCAGGAAGGTGAGTGATCAGTACTGTTGTGTTGGTTGAGTGGTAAATTTGGGGGTTGCCCAGGAGATTTCTGATCAGGGGTCTCCATACTACACCCCATGTGCCAAATGCCGCCCTCTGCGAGGTTTTATGTGGCCCTCCGATGTTGGGGCTCATTCACACAGACGGTTATATTATGGAATGCAGGTTCTTGCTGGCGGCACTAGCTGAAGACCCTGCATGTGAAGGTTTATATAGATGGGTTTAGATGCGTACAAGTCTTTCACTCCCATGAGTAATTCCTCATATACAGGTGTATACATGTACAGTCACCTATGTGTTGTGTTGGCTCATTCATTACTATAGTCCCACGGTTTGTGCACATCAAAAAGCAGCATTTTATGTCCATGTAAATAAACCCTACGAGGGACTCTGGTGGGAATTCAGATGTAAGGGGGGAGGGGGGTCTGATTATAAGGGGGCACCCTGATGTAAGTAGGACTTCGATGGGTACAACTAACGCATTTCATCCACTTCCATATGGATTTGTGGAAGAGGACAAAACGCGTCGTTGTTCACATGGACTCCACACCCTGGTAGAGTTCCAGGTAAGTGACAAGGACCGGCATGGTCAGCAGAGACGACACCGCGTGGCTACATGCAGCGAGCACGGAAACGTAAGCCTCATACACATGATCGGATTTTCTGATGGGAATTGTGTGATGGTAGGCTGTTTTCGGAAAATCCGACCTCTTGTACGCTCCATCAGACAATTGTTGGATTTTCCGCGGACAAATGTGGGATAGCATGCTTAAAAAATTTCGGATTTTCAGATCATGTGTACACAAGTCTGTCGGACAAAAATCCAAAGTACAAGCGCGCATGCTCAGAAGCAATGCTAACTATCGGTATCGGGACCGATACTGAGCATTTGCGGGAGTACTTGTACTCGCAAATGCCCCCGATGCCAGATCCGATACCCGCCGCATACCGCAAGGCCGCCGCCGCCTAGTTAATACGCGTGGGGAACATTACAGCTTTCATTTGAATAGCTGTAGTGTTCCCCGCCACGCCGTGTATAGACACTCCCCCTTGCTCGGGATTGGACGGGTGATCATATCTGCATATGTGGGGGAACATGGCTGCATTTGGGGACACATTTAAAAAAAAAGTATCGGTATTCGGTATCGGCGACTACATGAGGAAAAAAGTATCGGTACTTGTACTCGGTCCTAAAAAAAGTGGTATCGGGACAACCCTAATGCTAACCATAGCACAACATTAGCAGAAGTTGCCCAAAGGGTGTCGCTAAAGAGTTGAAAAAACACGTAATTTCATGTATGTTGGCCGACAATTCTTTGCCGTTTGTATGCAAGACAAGTTCGCGGCCAATGCCCTGCAGACAAAAGTCCCACGATTTGTGCACAGAAAATCCGATCGTGTGTATGAGGCTTTAGACTGCATTCACACCTGAGCGTTTTGTAGCTTAAAGCAGAGTTCCACCCAAAGATGGAGCTTCCGCTTTAAGTGACGGTGACCCCCTGACATGCCACTTTTTGGGGGGGTGGGCAAATACCCTCTTTTTTGAAGGCATCCAACTTCCACTTCCTTCTGGGCGCCAGAAAGATCACCTCTCCCCTCCCTCCTCCCTCCGTGCAATCTTCTGGGACATATCACAGATCCCAGAAGATAGCCCGGCCAATCGCAGTGTGCAGTGAGGCTTGCGCATGCGCAGTGTGTGCGCCTGAAGAAAGATCCTCTTCTCCCTCCCTGCAATCTTCTAGGACACGTCATAGGTCCCAGAAGATTGCCCAGCCAATCACAGGGCACAGCGCGGCTCGTGCCATGCGCAGTGCATGCCTGGCTGTAAAGCCACAGTAGTAATGCCGGCGCCACAGAGAGAAAGGGGAGATGAACGGGGCTTCGTTCACCCGTATTGCTGGACCCTGGGACAGGTGAGTGTCTGACTATTAAAAGTCAGCAGCTACACTTTTTGTAGCTGCTGAATTTTAAATGAGTGGAACTCCGCAATACCGGCCTATTGTCATATGACATCCACAGAGGGGATCTCCCATCCTGGGTGGACGTCATATGATGTCCTGTACTTTGCCGGGGATATCTGAATGATGGCTGCACCTAGAGGCATCATTCAGATATCCTTGTCTTCAGCCGGCGATCCTGCGCACCATAAGCACAATCATAGCGGCGGTTCCGCCACTTGATCGTTCTTATAGGCGACGGGAGGGGACATCCCCTCTCCCGCCGCCATCAGGTGCTTCTCCGGGCTCTCCTAGTGGGCTCTAACGTTGATAAATTCTCAAAAACTTCACTCAATAGAAATTTTATGTTTTTGATCCATTGCAAAATATATATATATTTGTTTTAAATGCCAAAAACCGCGAACGCAAAAAAAGCTATTGCAAAAAAAAAGTTGAAAAACTCACTGTAAAGCTACTGGCATTTTTATAACGTTATTTTAACGTCCAGTGTGCATGAGGCCTAAAAAATATTAAATACATTATTATTATTTATTATGATGATGATGATTATTAATAATACTAAGAAATAAAATAACAACAAACTCGAACAAACAAAAATTACATTATTAAAAATAATAATATAATTTATTTTGTGTTAGGGTTCGGGTGTTTTTTATTATATATATTTTTTTTAAGGGTTAATTATTAATTGTTACTTGGTATGAGTTTATTGAATTCATGGTTTTTATTTATTTTGTATTTATTTTACATTTATTTATTTATTATTATTCATATATTAATAAATGAAATAAAAATCCTTACCCTAACAAAAAAAAACATTATAATAAATGATTTTATTATTAATAATAATAATAATAATAATAATAAAAGGCTAAATAAAAGCTAATGGAAAATTAAAAAAAAATAATGAAATTCCTAGCTACAAATGATGATACAGATAAGTTTTCTCTACTGGCCAATAAAATAAACACCAAAGCACAAAAACTCTGCATACAAATGCCTAAGTCGCGAAAAAACACCAGAAAATCGCTCAAAGACGTTATTCAAAGGCGTTGTGAATGCAGCCCTCAAAAGCGGAAATAAATCCTGAATGTAAGATACAGGAATTTTGTGCACAGCATTGGATACATTTGTGACCCACTTGACTCAGCCTTTCCGCAACAATGTATCAACACGTCTTCATTCTGTCAGTTTGGTCTTTTCTTCACATGCGGATGTTTATCTGCTGGCCCCGGCCCCTGGTTATATGGGTCGCTTGCACACAGGTTTTTTTTTTTGGGGGGGGGGGGCTTTTTTATTCATTTTATTTAATTTTTATTACATTTTTTACACCTCCTGAATACAGTTGTATTTAGCTTTTTAAACATCCAAGAACCAGCCCTAAAATATAAAAACATTACGCTTCTCGATCGTGCAATAAACGGTGTCTAAGGCCTCATTCACACTGCTGTGACTTGTCCTGCGACTTGGGACTGCAAAGTCACATGACACATCATACCCCATGATTTCCATTGAGCACCGTTTATTTTTGTGCGACTTCAAAGTAGTTCTTGCACTACTTTGGTCTGACTTTGATGCGACTTGAGTTCCATAGACCTCAAGATTACACAGGCATTGCCTCAAGTTGTGTCAAAAGTCGCACGACTTTCAGGTCGCACAAGTGTGAATGAGGCCTAAGTACGTGAAATACAATAATAAAGTCTCATAGAATATTCAAAAGTGAATGTCCCATATATCGCCACAATATAAGTCCTGTGCTCTCTTATGCCCAAAATCTTCAGATGCTATATAATAGGCACCTGCGCAAAACTATAAATACCGCCGTTGTTGTAGAGCTGCGTGTCTTACAGCTATAAAAGATGAATAATACTAGCAAAATACAAAAAAAGCACGCTCTTCAGATTACCTATTCTATATACTCGTATATACTCAAGTATAAGCCGAGGCACCTAATTTTTCCACAAAAAAATGGGAAAATTTATTTGACTTGAGTATAAGCCTAGGGTGTCCATCTGCATGCCTCACTGTGCCCATGACTAGACTGACGTTTAACATGGGAGTCTATGGAAGGGGTGCCGGGATTCAAAAAATCGGTGCTCCCCAGCCGTAGGTCCCCCAGACATCAAACTTTGCACACTTGTAGAGGAGAAATGGGGCTACATGTTTGTCAATTTCGGGTCCAGGGGACCTACAACCGGCTGGTACCGGGTCTCTAAAGTCACCGGAAAAATTACAGTTTAACATAGGAGTCTATGGAAGGGGTGCCCGGCTTTGAAAAATCGGTGCTCCCCGGTCGTAGGTCCCCCGTATAACAAACTTTGCACACTTGTAGAAGAAGAGTGGGACTACATGTATGCCAGGTTTGGGGTCCGGCAGGTACCGGGTCCCCAAAGTCCGGGAGATCAGGCGCAAAAAGGTGACTGGAGCATAAGCAGAGGGAGGCATTTTCAGTAGGGTTGTCCCGATACCACTTTTTTGAGACTGAGTACAAGTACCGATACTTTTTTTTTAATGTCATGCGACAGTGGCAGTATTTTTTTTAAATTACATTTTTTACTTTTACAGCGATTTTTTTTTTTTTTTTTTTTTTTTTTTTTTTTTTTTTTTTTTTGTAGGGGGGTGGGGTGGATTGTCAGTGTGTCCTTTTTTTTATTATTATTATTTACATTTTTATTAAAACAAATATTTTTTTACATTTATTGCAATTTTTTTTCTATCAGCCCTGTTGGGGGTCTTTTAGAGAGATGTCAGGGGTCTTAACAGACCCCTGACATCTCCCCTTTAAGAAAGAGAAAGGGACTAAGGACACAGATTCCCCAGTCCCTTTCTCAGCAGCCTCAGCTGAAATGAATGGAGAGGCTCCTCTCGATTTATAAACTGAAGCATCGTAAACACAGGTTACGATGCTCAGTTATATGAATGGACGGAGTCAGTGATCACGGGGGGAGAGAGAGAAGAGCGGGCTGCACGGGGGGAGAGAGAGAAGAGCGGGCTGCACGGGGGGAGAGAGAGAGAGGAGCGGGCTGCACGGGGGGAGAGAGAGAGAGAGAGAGGAGCGGGCTGCACGGGGGGAGAGAGAGAGAGGAGCGGGCTGCACGGGGGGGAGAGAGAGAGAGGAGCGGGCTGCACGGGGGGAGAGAGAGAAGAGTGGGCTGCACGGGGGGAGAGAGAGACGAGCGGGCTGCACGGTGGGAGAGAGAGAAGAGCGGGCTGCACGGTGGGAGAGAGAGAAGAGCGGGCTGCACGGTGGGAGAGAGAGAAGAGCGGGCTGCACGGTGGGAGAGAGAGAAGAGCGGGCTGCACGGTGGGAGAGAGAGACGAGCGGGCTGCACGGTGGGAGAGAGAGACGAGCGGGTTGCACGGTGGGAGAGAGAGACGAGCGGGTTGCACGGTGGGAGAGAGAGACGAGCGGGCTGCACGGTGGGAGAGAGAGACGAGCGGGCTGCACGGTGGGAGAGAGAGAAGAGCGGGCTGCACGGTGGGAGAGAGAGACGAGCGGGCTGCACGGTGGGAGAGAGAGAGACGAGCGGGCTGCACGGTGGGAGAGAGAGAAGAGCGGGCTGCACGGTGGGAGAGAGAGACGAGCGGGCTGCACGGTGGGAGAGAGAGACGAGCGGGCTGCACGGTGGGAGAGAGAGACGAGTGGGCTGCACGGTGGGAGAGAGAGAGAAGAGCGGGCTGCACGGTGGGAGAGAGAGACGAGCGGGCTGCACGGTGGGAGAGAGAGACGAGCGGGCTGCACGGTGGGAGAGAGAGACGAGCGGGCTGCACGGTGGGAGAGAGAGACGAGCGGGCTGCACGGTGGGAGAGAGAGAAGAGCGGGCTGCACGGTGGGAGAGAGAGAAGAGCGGGCTGCACGGTGGGAGAGAGAGACGAGCGGGCTGCACGGTGGGAGAGAGAGACGAGCGGGTTGCACGGTGGGAGAGAGAGACGAGCGGGTTGCACGGTGGGAGAGAGAGACGAGCGGGCTGCACGGTGGGAGAGAGAGAAGAGCGGGCTGCACGGTGGGAGAGAGAGACGAGCGGGCTGCACGGTGGGAGAGAGAGACGAGCGGGCTGCACGGTGGGAGAGAGAGAAGAGCGGGCTGCACGGTGGGAGAGAGAGACGAGCGGGCTGCACGGTGGGAGAGAGAGACGAGCGGGCTGCACGGTGGGAGAGAGAGACGAGTGGGAGAGAGAGAAGAGCGGGCTGCACGGTGGGAGAGAGAGAGAAGAGCGGGCTGCACGGTGGGAGAGAGAGACGAGCGGGCTGCACGGTGGGAGAGAGAGACGAGCGGGCTGCACGGTGGGAGAGAGAGACGAGCGGGCTGCACGGTGGGAGAGAGAGACGAGCGGGCTGCACGGTGGGAGAGAGAGACGAGCGGGCTGCACGGTGGGAGAGAGAGACGAGCGGGCTGCACGGTGGGAGAGAGAGAAGAGCGGGCTGCACGGTGGGAGAGAGAGACGAGCGGGCTGCACGGTGGGAGAGAGAGAGACGAGCGGGCTGCACGGTGGGAGAGAGAGACGAGCGGGCTGCACGGTGGGAGAGAGAGACGAGCGGGCTGCACGGTGGGAGAGAGAGACGAGCGGGCTGCACGGTGGGAGAGAGAGAGAAGAGCGGGCTGCACGGTGGGAGAGAGAGACGAGCGGGCTGCACGGTGGGAGAGAGAGACGAGCGGGCTGCACGGTGGGAGAGAGAGACGAGCGGGCTGCACGGTGGGAGAGAGAGACGAGCGGGCTGCACGGTGGGAGAGAGAGACGAGCGGGCTGCACGGTGGGAGAGAGAGACGAGCGGGCTGCACGGTGGGAGAGAGAGACGAGCGGGCTGCACGGTGGGAGAGAGAGACAAGCGGGCTGCACGGTGGGAGAGAGAGACGAGCGGGCTGCACGGTGGGAGAGAGAGACGAGCGGGCTGCACGGTGGGAGAGAGAGACGAGCGGGCTGCACGGTGGGAGAGAGAGACGAGCGGGCTGCACGGTGGGAGAGAAGAGTGGGCTGCACGGCGAGGAAAGACAGCATGGGGGAGAAGACTTGCAACTCCCTTGCCTCCCCAGGTATCGGGTGAGGCATTGGAGCATTTCCCCGAGTACTTGGTACTCGGGAAATGCTCGGTATCGGGACCGATATTAGTATCGGTATCGGAACATCCCTAATTTTCATCACCAAAAAATGTGCTGGAAAAACTCGGCTTATACTCGAGTATATACAGTTATTCATAATAAGTTGTAACAACCAGTAAAGTGCTATGTGATAACCTAAAAAGTGGTGAGTAAACGATTTACATATAAAAAAATTCAAGTCCTCAATCAAGTGCTTGCTGTGATATATAATAAAGTGCTTGCTATTAGACATGTACACAAACAATTTTTGATGTATTTTGATTTTTTTGTTTCTTTTTATTTGTTTTGTTTTTTTTCATTTATCCAATCATTCGTTATGATCGGCATTCCTTACTTTGGATCATTCGTAATCATTCTGTTCCATTCTTTTAGATGCAGTGTTTATTACTTGAGATAATGCATACATTTGGATGCATTCGTATTCGTTACGTTCCATTTGTTTAGATTCAGTATCCGTTACTTCATATAATTCGGATGCATGTGTATTTATTACATTCACTAAAAGCCCTGTACACACGATCAGTTTGTCTGATGAAAACAGACCAAAGGACTGTTTTCATCGGACAAACCGATCGTGTGTGGGCCCCATTGGTCTTTTTTCCCCATCAGTCATACGTCACCGCGTTTTGGCACGGTCCGATGGTGCCATTTAGACTGATGGTGTGTAGGCAAGGCTGATAAAAGTCGGCTTCCTCTCATAAATCCGACAAAAAAATCCAAGGGATTAGATTCCATCAGATATCCAATCGTGTGTACAGGGCTTAACAGTTTTCCAATACATATAATTTAATAGTTCTCTATAGTTTTTCATTTTTAATAAATTAATAATAATATAATAAATTATAAAAACTATTATTATAGTTTTGTTTTTAATTATAATAGAAAATACAGAAAACACAATTATCTGAATGTAATCGATTCATTAAACTCGTAGGTTGAATCGTTTTTCTTATTTAGAACGTTAATATTTTCATTCTTTCTGATTTCGAATTTTTGGATTTTCGTATACATTCAACAAGCGTCTTTCATTCATTCCGATGCTTCTGAATGAACGAATATGCTGTATTTCATCCGAAAAATTTGGAACTAAACTAATTGCACACATCTACTTGCTATAATCTGTTACATAGTTAGGTTTAAAAAAACACACCAAGTCCATCTAGTTCGACCAACAAATGGTTTATCCCAAAATGATGATTTAAAAAAAATCCACCAATCCGTGCTCCAAAGTAATAATACTCTGCACTTACCGGAAAAATGTTACCTATTTTTTTAAAGAAGGTAAAAAAATGCCTCAGATCCCCAGTTGGGGTTGAAAATCACTCATCCGTCGGCATCCAGGATAATGTGGGCAATGAAAGATAAACCGCACAACAAGCAAAATTCCTCCATCTTTAACCACTTCCCGCCCAGCCAATAACAGATTTACGTCCGGGAAGTGGTTATGAAATCGTGACTAGCCGTTCTCAAACGATTTCAATGCCGCGCGCACCCGTGGGGGCGTGCGGCGATCGGTGATGCGGGGTGTCAGTCTGACACCCTGCACCTCCGATCTCGGTAACGAGTCTCCGGCGGAGCCTCGTTACCACGTGATCAGCCGTGTCCAATCACGGTTGATCACGATGTAAACAGGAAGAGCCGCCGACGGCTCTTCCTCACTCGCGTCTGACAGACGCGAGTAGAGGAGAGCCGATCAGCGGCTCTCCTGACAGGGGGGGTTCGCGCTGATTGTTTATCAGTGCAGCCCCCCCTCGGATCGCCACACGGACCACCAGGGAGTGCCCACACTAGACCACCAGGGTACTAAAAAAAATAAAATAAAAAAAAGACAACAAAAAAAAAGGACAAAAAAAAAAGGGGGAAGTAAAAAAAAAAATGATGCCAATCAGTGCCCACACATGGGCACTGATTGGCAACATTGATCCATCAGTGCCACCCCTCAGTGATCATCAGTGCCACCCCAGTGTTTGTCAGTGCCAATCCATGCCCAGTGTCCACCTATCAGTGCCCACCTGTGCCGCCTATGAGTGCCCACCTGTGCCGCCTATGAGTGCCCACCTGTGCCGCCCATGAGTGCCCACCTGTGCCGCCCATGAGTGCCCACCTGTGCCGCCCATGAGTGCCCACCTGTGCTGCCCATGAGTGCCCACCTGTGCTGCCCATGAGTGCCCACCTGTGCCGCCCATGAGTGCCCATCAGTGCCGCCCATGAGTGCCCATCAGTGCCCCATACCAGCGCCGCCTATCAGTGCCCATCAGTGCTACCTAATTGGCGCCCATCAGAACTACCTCATCGGTGCCACCTCATCGGTGCCCATCAGTGCCACCATATCAGTGCCCGTAATTGAAAGAGAAAACATACTCATTTACAAAAAAATTAACAGAAAAAAATAAAAACGTTATATTTTTTTCAAAATCTTCGCTCTATTTTTAGTTGTTGCGCAAAAAAAAAAAATCGCAGAGGTGATCAAATACCACCAAAAGAAAGCTCTATTTGTGGGGAAAAAAGGACGCCAATTTTGTTTGGGTGCAGTGTATCATGACCGCGCAATTGTCATTCAAATTGCGACAGTGCTGAAATCTGAAAATTGGCTTGGGCGGGAAGGTGCGTAAGTGCCTGGTATGGAAGTGGTTAAACGATCTTTCAGTGGTTTCATAGGCAAAGGGGAAAAACATGAAAGATATCCTCATGGTGTAGTATTATACGTTTTTATTCCTAGGTATAAAAATTTACACTTGCATGAAAACAGAAAAAAGAGCCTCAAATAAGGTAATGAGAAAAGCCTATTTGCGCTCCACCTACGTTCCATAAACTGAAAGTGGCGTGTGCTGGAAAGTCCGACCCTACGCGTTTCATCAATATGCATCTGACTTCATCAGGGATCACCTGACCAGACCTGTCTGGTTTAAGGAAAGATCCAGTCACCTCTCTCCCGCTCACCCGGCTGCTCTTTTCCTTTTGTCTCACAAGCTAAATTTAAAAAAACTGAGCAGTATTTGAAGCATTTCTATAGGGTGCTGCACATGGGAGTCTGACCTGGCCCTTCTCTGACCCTCTTCCCTGCCTCTTCTTGTCTTCTTTCATACCCTCTGTTTTTCTTTACCTCTTTTTATTTGGTGCCCTGTTTTTGCATAGGCTGTTTTTGGGTTAGCTTACCCCTTTCTGATGATGCCCAAGCATCACTAGGGTATTAAATTTTTAGCAAATTGTATTCTCCGGGTTTCCATTAATCCCTGGGTGTTACCCTAGGGGCATATGCGTATGCTTCTCTTTTTCCGGAATATGCATAATTTACTGGAACCAAAACTGGGCATAGAAGACCTGAATTTTGGCTGTTCAGCTCATGAGACAGAGAGAAAGTCACCATATTCCCCCATCCACACATCAGAAGAATCTCCATTGTATTCAGGCAGCCACATCTGTTGGCATTGCCGAACCATCACTGCATCTGATAGGATTCTCTCAATACTTTTTCCCCCTGGCTTAGTCCTTTTTTAGAGATTTACACAAGAGAAAAATATGTTTTGTTTAAGATTTATTCTTTAAGTTTATCATTTTTGTTTCATCATATTTGTTATGTAAGAATTATTCTTAATCGAAACTTGTTTCATATATTAATTCAAATTGATTACTTTTGAACTCTGAACCATCTTTGCTAACCAAACCAGACATGGAATGAGCTGATTGGATGATATGGACTGGATTCAAGTGCATCAGAAAGTATTGAATGGCACTAAATTATTATTATTATTAGGGTTGTCCCGATACCGATACTAGTATCGGGACCGATACCGAGTATTTGTGGGAGTACTCGTACTCCGGCAAATACCCCCGATACCTAAATAGAATACTCCCCCCCCCCCCGCCGCGTTAATCCCCGTGCAATACAGTGCGCATTACAAGCTTTCGTTTGAACACTTGTAATGCCCGCCGCGCCATGTATAGACACACCCCTTCTCGGTATTGGACGGATCTGTCCAATCCCGAGCAAGGGGGCGTGTTTATGCACAGATCCATGTATAGACGCTCCCCCTTGCTCGGGATTGGACGGATCCGTCCAATCCCGAGAAGCGGAGTGTCTATACATGGCGAGGCGGGCATTACAAGTATACAAACAAAAGCTTGTAATGCACACTGTATTGCACAGGGATTAACCCGGCAGCGGCGGCGGCATCTACTACAGGTATGGGGGACATGGCTGCATATGTGGGGGACAGGACATGGTTGCATATGTGGGGGGCAGGACATGGCTGCAATATGTGGGGGACATGGCTGCATTTGGGGACACATTTAAAAAAAGTATCGGTATTCGGTATCAGCGAGTACATGAAAAAAAGTATCGGTACTTGTACTCGGTCCTAAAAAAGTGGTATCGGGACAACCCTAATTATTATTATTATTTTTATTTTTTTTAAACAGACCATACCATCACAATGTTATAACACAATGGTTACATCATATACACGGCTCAAAGCGTTTTCCATGATGTAGTCCACTTCCTCAAGGGCCTAATGTTTGTGCACCTGGGATTGCGACATTATGTTTATTGATTTGGGGCTTCCGAATGGCATGCTCTATTAATGTTCTAATTATGATTTGTTTTGTGTAGACTTTTATTTTTTTTTATGCATTTACTTTTTGGCTCTTGAGGAAGTAAGCTACATCCAGGAAATGCGTTATATAATGTTGGAAGTCAATCTTTCAGTGTATATGATGTAACCATTGTGTCATAATATTGTGGCAATATGGTCTGTGTTTTTTAGGGGGAAAAAATTGTAAAGTAAGAAATGTATAAATACAAAAGTCATTATTGTGCCTCCCAAAAATCTTTACATTTTTTGATATATCTATTCTGTTGGATTGCAAGTTTCTATGGACGGGCCACTTACAATCTCAATCCTGAGTTGCTTCCTAGCCCGAGTTGTGAGGTTGGGCTAGACACCCCCCAACCTCCCTGTAGCCATCCGACAGCATGGCTAGGAGGAAAATGGGCACTACATAATGGCCTCTTCTCTCAGCTTCCAGCACTTTTTCGAAACAAGTAAGGGGAGGCAGAATGTAGAGAGAGAAGGGGCATGTCAGGCTCCAATACCTCTGCATTCGTCTAGCCTCCGCTTGTCTTTAGAAAGTGTTTGAAACCAAGAAAAGGGACCATTATGAAGTGGCTGTCTCCTTCCTAGGCCATGTTAGACAGCCTCAAGAGCTGGGTGGCTCCCACTCCCAACTAGTAGCTAGAGTTAGGAAGCACCTAGCAACATGGGACAAGGTATTAGATGTACTTTGTCCCACATAGGAAAATAACAGTGAAAAAATGTTAATGATAGTTCTTCTTTAAGACCCAAGGCCAATGTACGTAAGCCCTTAAGCTGACCATACACACTGCAGTATAATTTCACAATCTCTTTTAGATCAACCAACCATTGTAGTGTGAGGTCCTTCCTGATTGTTTAACATTAAATGGATTGTTCAGGGAGGCCCCTTATCACCATAGTTTTTGGTAAATATGAAGAAGTTTGTACAGTGGAACCTCGGATTGCGAGTAACGCGGTTAACGAGCGTTTTGCAATATGAGCTTTGCATTTCCTAAATACCTAATTCGGTTTGCGAGTGTTGTCCTGCAACACGAGCAGGATTCAGGCCAAAGCTGTGTACAGTACCAAGTTTGGCCTGGGGTGGGGGGAGGCCGGTGCCGAACGGCCGTTGTTCTAACGATTTGGTTCCTCCTATCGATATGGTTCCCCCTTGAATGCGCAAGCACAATCTGAGCCAACGGAAATCAGTGAGCCTGAAGTTCATCAGCTGTAGACACGCTCGCTCCAGATGCTTGTTTATACACGCTGCCAAACCTTGGTAATACACGGTTTCTATAGTACACGCTGCTCTATACAGCAAGGGGCGGATGTAATGTTGAGAAGTGCTTTTTAGCTTGGTTATACACACCGCTCTATACAGCAAGGGGCGGATGTGAGATGTATATTTTATTGAGAAAACCATCACCCAAAAAAGCACTGCTCAATATCGCATCCGCCCCTTGCTGTATAGAGCGGTGTGTATAACCAAGCTAAAAAGCACTTCTCAACATTACATCCGCCCCTTGCTGTATAGAGCCGCGTTTATAACCTAGCTTCAAAGCACTGGTCAATATGACATCAGTCTCCGTCCCTTTTTTCGGCCCCTTGCTGTGCGGCATGTATCATCGGGATTGAGTGCGTGTACAGCTGACGAACAGGTGTTCAGGCACAGACATTTCTGTGGCCTCCTTGAGGCCGGACCCTATCCACAACCAGCTCGACAAGACACCGCAAAGGCCCAAGGACAGTTTGGCTGACATTGTAAAGGCTCGTGAACAGAGTCTTTCCGAGATTTGCTGAAGTCTGCCAAACTATCCTTGGTCCTTTTCTGGCCGTTTCCGGCTCTTCCACGCCCATTTTTTGTTTCCATTCACTTCAATGGGGAAACTCGCTTTGATATGCAAATACTTTGGATTACGAGCATTCTCCTGGAATGGAATATGCTCGTAATCCAAGACTCCACTGAACAATGGAATTGTAACATGTACAGCTACATGCACATAGGATCTATATGAATAAAATTCACACCATTTATGCCTGCAAAGAAGCTTGTAGGCCAAAGTCTCTACCGGAGCAGAAACCTATTACCCGTGTGTGTTTTTGGATTGTGGGAGGAATCTAAGGTACCCAAAAGAACCACAGGAGACGGAGAACATGTGTACCCCTTGTCACTAAAGTTGTTTGGATGAAATGAACCCAGGACCACAACTCACATTGTTGGCCATTGGCTGTCCATACCAACTAAACAGAGTGCATATTTCAGAATTGACAGAGGTCAGCCATTGATTGGTTACTATCAGCAGTATTCATGTTTTTTCTTTTTCTCCACTCTTGGTAAATCAACCTAGTGCTATTTTTATTACATAGATCATATAAATGAGAGATTGGCAGCTTCTACTGCATAATGGGCCAGCAGCATCTGGATTTATGGCGCAGGGCTGTGTGATTGACAGGCGTCATGTGCTACCTGTCAAAACCACAATAATTACAGTTTCACAACTATGAAGGGCAGTTTACTGACCTCTATAACAGTTGTTGCCATATTTTCAAATTTGATTTAAAACTATTTTTTTTCAGGTAATTTAAATGGCAATTTATTTTAGTAATGAATTTGAAACCACCATGTGCAAAGTGCCTCCTTCAATGCTATGTTTAATTATACTTTTATCTCTATAAATTGATCTCTTAGCCCCTCATAAATTCCATCAGAGTGTTGTGGGACTTAGCTGCAAGATTGAAATCATGTGAAACATTTAAACTAAATTATTGAAAGGTTCATCAAACATTAACCTCACTCTGAGAATAATCTTTTTCGAGGGTCCTTTGCAGGGAAAAGGATGATTAAATGTTTACAGGGAAGGGAATTCAAGATAAAGGCTAATACCTGTGTGAGAAGCTTTACATGGATGCTGCAATTATCTGTCTTTGCCGAATGTCTCTGCCCTGGAACTTTTTTGCAGCCTTGGGAAAAAAGGTGCTTTCCGTGTCCGTTAAATATTTTGCAAAGATTAAAACTTTAAACTTTTTTGCAGTGTTTTATCTGCTTATGTTCTCTTGAATTGGACACATGCAGTCCAGCAACTTCTGGAGTGCAAAGTAGAAGTAAGTCAGTCTACCAGAATCACCTATTTATTGTTGTAACCATACCCAAGCTGGAAAAGCAGTGATCTAATATTGAGCAAGCCAATTGTTTTTTCTTTCCACAAACTAGGAATTGTGTGCCATGAAGTTACATTGTAAGCTCTAATGAGCAGGGCCCTCTGACTCCTGTATTGTATAGTAACTGTACCTTCTGCCCTCATGTTGTAAAGCGCTACGTAAACTGTTTATGCTATATAAATCCTGTATTATAATAATAATAATAATGAAGTAGATGACCATGTATGGGTAGTGTAATGGTATGGCCCGTGGGACCCAGAAGGGTATGGGGTACTCCAGTTTCAGCTTCACCAATGACTGATATCTTGGATTACATGAGATGGGACAGTAATGATAATCCACAATATCCAGAATATCTTGAACTATTACTGGTTGTTGATTCTGAACTCAACAGGTTAAATCAAAGATGTTAATTGAAAGATGTCATCACCTCCAGCTACCTGGCTGTAGTGTACGCTAAAAGCTTGCTGTGATTGCATTCTACTGTCTTTTGTGCTAATTAAGTTTGCTACTGTGGTGACCTGGATTGGAGCTTGGTAGACAGTCTGGCTTCTAAAGACCTTTTCATTGTGTGATGCTAGTTCTATTGATGATAGATGTGGAATGTAAATTAGCACAATCTAAAAGGTCAGATGTCTGACTTATGTTTACTAAAGGAATGTGTATTGTATTGAGGTGAAATCCATATGGATCGTGTTTGCCGGATTGTGGAGTTTCGATAAGCTGCCGTGGGTTGGTGGAAGAATGGAATATCGTAAACGGCGTTAACCCCTGACTGTTTTCTTTTGCCACAAATATCCGACTACAAAACTAGTCATCAAAGTATGGCACACAACAAAGGCACTATTGGGATATGTTGGGCCAACAGAATTTTCCCCCCTATGGAAAAATAATAATTTACAGGAAGTAAGAAGTATAGAGGAACCAGGAGACATCGACTAATGCACCTGTTTGAGGGCAACACCATGAAGTCATTCCTAGATTTAGTAAAGGAGTTTAATATTCCAAACAAAACATTTTACAAATACCTACAGGTCCGCCATGCTATTCAAGCACAATTTAACTCCCAAACAACTACATGGGTCCAGATTCCCGCTCTGCTCAAAGTAATTAAGGCAAGAACAGCCAAAGGTTTAATATCGGTAATGTACAACAGTCTGGGCGCTAGTGCAATAAGCAGAGCGGGCCTGTCCAGGAGTAAAGTGGTGTGGGAAAGAGACGTGGGAACAATACCATCTGAACAGTGGGACAGGATCCTTCAACAAGGCGCCCTGGTCTCAATTGCCCCTGCGCAAAGACTGTCCCACCTGTTCTTACTACACAGGGTATATCCTACCCCTCATAAAATGTTCAAACTAGGGTGGAGGCAAAACAACGAATGCCCAAGATGTAAAGATAAAGGGGACCTCATGCACATGGTTTGGAAAGTGTCCAAAGCTATACGGCTTCTGGGTCGAAATAATTGAGAGGATAAACAAGATATTTGGATCCTCACTCGACCCAGTGGCTAGGATTTGCCTTTTGGGGTGTATGGAGGACACTAGGGTATCCAAGGCAACTTGGAAGCAGTATTGAGATGCCTCTTTCAGGCACGTAAGATTATAGCTCAAAAATGGCAGGTGCATGTTCCTCCATCCTGTAGAAAATTGGATAGCAACTATGAAATTAACCATTTCAAATGAAAGAGTGTACTTCACCAGGCAGGGGGACTACGGGAAATTTGCTAGATTCTGGGGGCCATGGCAGAGGGCTGTTGGGAACCCCTTGTAGGAAAACCCGATGTCAGCCCCTATGGGCTACCACGCCCCCCAATAGTAACAGTCGCCACCCGTCGAGGTGTGGAGGGGACCGATTAGAGTCCCTCTAGGGAGCAGCACTCTCCGGGAAGTAGGCCCCTGATATTAAATAACGAGACAAGAGTTAAGCGGAATGGCCTCCCCTCTTCTTCTTCACCGATCGATTAACTAATAGGGTACTACGCTTCCTTAGGTAGGGGGGGGGGGGGTTATAAGATTTTTTTTTTAGGAGTTTTAGTAGACACCAGGGACTTTCGGGTATGTAAAATAGGTACACAATTAGCATGGGATAAATGCTTTGCTGTATCCTCTGTCTTATTATCATTGTAATCAGGCTACCTGACTGTACCTTGCTGTATCTTGTGTCTCTGAAACTATGTAACTATGCTACCTGATTAACTGTTTGTTTGTGGGTGCAAGCTACAGGTAGAAAATGGAAAACCTTGATCAAGGACAGGGGGAGTGAAAGAGAGGTGTAGAAGAGTAGATGGTTAAAGCTTGGGGGGGAAAGTAGAGGCTGTGGCAACGGATTGTGGACCAGGGATGGAAGATGCAAGAGGTGATCATGGAGAATAGGTAGAGAGCATCGGGGGGAGGCAGGTAGGATGAGTGCGGATAGTGGGGAGGAAGGTAGAGTTGATCAAGGACAGGTTAAAGAGGAAGATATATGTTCTACCCTATGCTTATCTTTTGCCACGCCAGAGGGGGCGAGTGCCAGAGAATGTAATGTGGACAGTACAGGAAGAGTGCCAGAGAATGTAGTGTGGAGAGTGGAGGGCGAGTGCCAGAGAATGTAGTGTGGAGAGTGGAGGGCGAGTGCCAGAGAATGTAGTGTGGAGGGCGAGTGTCAGAGAATGCGGTGGGGGGGGGCGAGTGTCAGAGAATGTGGTGGGGGGGAGAGTGTCAGAGAATGCGGCGTGGAGAGTGGGGGGCGAGTGTCAGAGAATGTGGTGTGGAGAGTGGGAGGCGAGTGTCAGTGAATGTGGGGGGAGAGTGTCAGAGAATGTAGCGTGGAGAGTGGGGGGCGAGTGTCAGAGAATGCGGTGTGGAGAGTGGGGGGCGAGTGTCAGAGAATGTGGTGGGGGGGCGAGTGTCAGAGAATGTGGTGGGGGGGTGAGTGTCAGAGAATGTGGTGGGGGGGTGAGTGTCAGAGAATGTGGGGGGAGAATGTCAGAGAATGCGGTGTGGAGAGTGGGGGGCGAGTGTCAGAGAATGTGGTGGGGGGCGAGTGTCATAGAATGCGGTGTGGAGAGTGGGGGGCGAGTGTCAGAGAATGTGGTGGGGGGGCGAGTGTCAGAGAATGCGGTGTGGAGAGTGGGGGGCGAGTGTCAGAGAATGTGGTGGGGGGGCGAGTATCAGAGAATGCGGTGTGGAGAGTGGGGGGCGAGTGTCAGAGAATGTGGTGGGGGGGCGAGTGTCAGAGAATGTGGTGTGTTGAGTGGGGGGCGAGTTTCAGAGAATGTGGTGGGGGGCGAGTGTCAGAGAATGTGGTGGGGGGCGAGTGTCAGAGAATGTGGGGGGAGAGTGTCAGAGAATGCGGTGTGGAGAGTAGGGGGTGAGTGTTAGAAAATGTGGGGCGGCGAGTGTCAGAGAATGCGGTGTGGAGAGTGGGAGGCGAGTGTCAGAGAATGTGGTGGGGGGCGAGTGTCATAGAATGCGGTGTGGAGAGTGGGGGGCGAGTGTCAGAGAATGTGGTGGGGGGCGAGTGTCATAGAATGCGGTGTGGAGAGTGGGGGGCGAGTGTCAGAGAGTGCGATGTGGTCAGTTAGGGAAAAGCTGCCTTGGGGTAATGTTTACATTTTTGCAGCTCTCCCAGAGCTTGGCTTTGTGATTACTGAGCTTGGTTATGTTGTATATTTCCCATGTGTATCTCCAACTTGGTGCATGATCCTTGGTCATCCTGAAACCCCACACTACTGTAACTGTAATTAGCTAGCAGGAAAGTTATGTATGGTTATTCCAGCATTGGGAGGAAACAATTTAGTCTCGGGGTATAAACAGACATTGGAGGAGAAGTGGTTTAATTGTGTAAGGTTTTTTTTTCACTATCAGGGATGTGGATCTCACTTCTACAATTGGTGGTGTCAGTGGTATTGATAGTTTCAAAAAACTCCTAGATGGGCATTTTAGCGAGCACATTATACAGGGATATGATCTTTGACATGAGCCCCACACAGGTTGAACTGGATGGACTGCTGTCTTTTATGCCACCTCAACTTACCAACTATGTAACTATGAGGGGATTCAGGACCATTTAGTAAATATTGTACAGTGAAATCTTGGATTGTGAGTAACGAGCGTTTCACAATACGAGCACTGTATTTTAAAAAATCCTAACTTGGTTTGCGAGTGTTGTCTTACATCACAAGCAGGACCCAAGTACCACATTTGGCCAGATGAGGGGGGGCACCAGAGCAGATCGGAAATACTTAGAAACACTCAAATACTCCTCCTATTGAGCGTTTCCAAGACTTTCCGAATGCAGCTGAACGGTCTCTGAGTATTTCCCAGTCTCTCCAGTGCCCCCCCCCCCACCTCTGGCCACATGCGGTATTGCATGCCATAGAAGTCCATGTGGAACTAATTATTTTAGATTCCATTGAATTCTATGGTAAAACTCGCTTTTATATGCGAGTGCTTTGGATTACAAGCATTCTTCTGGAATGGATTATGCTCGTAATCCAAGGTTCCACTGTATATTCCTCAAATCATTTAACATACTGTACAAAATGTTCACGATTTCCTGTATTTTACCTTTAGTTCTGTTTACTTTAATATCCAGTGGTCGCACATTCCTGCCTATATTTGTGTTACAGTATTATATAGATGGCTCAGTGGGAATCTCGAAAGATACAGTGATGGCAATCAATCAGAATGTCAGTTTATATTGCCATGATGGGCACCTATGAAACCTGCAGCATCACTTAGAATATAACTCGGGTCTGCTCACTTTGAAGAGCAGAATACAAGGAATGGCAAAAACTTGTAAAACAGCAGTGAACTATTAGTGCCGCGTAGCGAACAGGGGAATGGCTTCCTCAGGTGTCCTTCTGTCATCTTCCTAACCCAAGGGGACAGTAAAATGCCGGCTATCATCATTCTTTCACAAACACTATTACCTTGGTAGCATTTGTAGTCATCCCTCTGGAGCCGCGGCTGACGATCCCAGATAGATTTTACTTATGAACTGACCGTGTTATACTAGCCAAAGCATGTTTTTACTCTACACGCTCTAATTCCATTATTGTCTGCTAATGACACAGCTGTCCAGATCTGGGCTGCCAGGCCACTGTGTCTAAATAATACACTGTATTACTTCTTATGTAGATATAATATGTGTGAAAGGGAATTACCATAGCGAGCAGGCTCGGTGATGTGTCCAGCTATGCTGCTCAGGTGGGCGTCTCATCCATGCAGATTTTATGCTACGTTTTTACCTGTTCATCTGCACAATCCTTAGATTGTCTTGATAATTAAAGGAGTTGTAAATAATAAAAAAAATTATGCTGAAATTACTGTTTACAGGGTATAGAGACATAATAGTTAACTGATTCCTTTTAAAAAGATTAAAAATAGATAAAAATCAATTATATATAACCCCTTCGCGCCGAGCGTACGCATATATGCGTCCTCGGCTTTCAGGGGTTATACCGGTACCGTTGTTTCGAGCGGGCGATTGGCTAGCCTGACATAACAACCGATGCGGCTAAAAGCCACTCGGTTGTTATCTAGTACTAGACCTCCTCTGTAACGCTAACCTGGTAACCGTAAAAAAAAGTTTAAAGTGTCGCCTATGGAGATTTTTAGGTACCGTAGTTTGTCACCATTCCGCGAGTGCGTGCAATTATAAAGCGTGACATTTTTGGTATCTATTTACTCGGCGCAACTTCATCTTTCACATTATGCAAAACATTTGGGCTAACTTTACTTTTTAATTTTTTTTTAATTCATGAAAGTAAATTTTTCCCAAAAAGTTGCGTTTAAAACACCACCGCACCAATACCGTCCGACAAAAAATATTGCAACCATTGCCATTTTATTCTCTAGATTCTCTGCTAAAATATATATATAATGTTTGGGGGTTCTAGGTAATTTTCTAGCAAAAAATACGGATTTTAACTTGTAAACACCAAATGTCATAAATAGGCATAAGCATGAAAGGGATAATGTACCTGTAGTTTCGTTTTTGCATGTTGTTTCCTACCTCTCTGCTGTACAGAGCCATACAGGGCAGTGATGGTTTGGAAAACGAAACTGAGAGGTTTTAGACACACAGTAATCGCACCTCCTTGATTAGTGACCACAGAGAGAAAGCTCCCAGCACTGTGGTTATAAGGAAACAGACAACCAGGAAGTGTGGAGATCAGAGAAGGGTTACAGCAACTTGAGAGCAAAAACGAACATGAAGGACATGAAAACAGCACTGCATTAAGGTAAAGGAAGCTATAAGATAAAAAAAAAATGTTTTTTTTTTACAAACCCTTTAAAACATTACCTTTCCAAAACCTCAATTTTTTTGCCATCATTGCCTGTAACAGAGCCCTTTCCACAGTGTTAAAGCGGTATTAAACCTGAAACCAAAACTGTTATGTATTGCAGCTCACCAATCATTAGATGTGGTGACTGCATTTGTTTTCTTAGGCTTTTTTCACTCTGTTATCACCTGGTGAATACAGTCAGTCACCCACCTTTTTAAATGTTGCCTAAGCCTTCCCACTGCTCTTTAATTTCCTGCATACAGTTTCTAAAAAATCAAAAAGTAAATCTTTTTTTTTTTATTTGCTTTTTCCAGTTGGTCACATGACCTCAAAGCTCTGGGGAGTTTGCCTGTCCTGGGTTTTAAATAGTGTTACTAAATTTTCAGCTTTCAGCGCTGTCACGCTTTGAATGACAGTTGCGCGGTCGTGCGACGTGGCTCCCAAACAAATTTCACGTCCTTTTTTTCCCACATAGAGCTTTCTTTTGGTGGTATTTGATCACCTCCTGTGGTTTTTATTTTTTGCGCTATAAACAAAAAATGAGCGACAATTTTGAAGAAAATAACAATATTTACTTTTTGCTATAAGAAATATCTCAATATAAAAAAAAAAAAAAAACAATTCTCAGGTTCGGGCGATTATGTATTCTTCTACATATTTTTGGTAAAAAAAATCACAATAAGCGTTTATTGATTGGTTTGCGCAAAAGTTATAGCACCTACAAAAGAGGGGATAGATTTATGACATTTATTATTATTATTATTTTTTACTAGAAATGGTGGCGATTTGCGATATTTGTCAGGACTGCGATATTGCGGCAGACAGATCGGACCCTTTTGACACTATTTTGGGACCATTTACACTTACTAGGTTTGTCCTGATACCACTTTTTTAGGACCGAGTACAAGTACCGATACTTTTTTTTTCAAGTAGTCGCCGATACCGAATACTGATACTTTTTTTAAACGTGTCCCCCAAATGCAGCCATGTCCCCTACATATTGCAGCCATGTCCCCTACATATTGCAGCCATGTCCCCTACATATTGCAGCCATGTCCCCCCACATTGCAGCCATGTCCCCCCACATTGCAGCCATGTCCCCCCACATTGCAGCCATGTCCCCCCCATATGCAGCCATGTCCCCCCCATATTGCAGCCATGTCCCCCCCCATATTGCAGCCATGTCCCCCCCCATATTGCAGCCATGTCCCCCCCCATATTGCAGCCATGTCCCCCCACATATTGCAGCCATGTCCCCCCACATATTGCAGCCATGTCCCCCCACATATTGCAGCCATGTCCCCCCACATATTGCAGCCATGTCCCCCACATATTGCTATGCCCCCCACATATTGCAGCCATGCCCCCCCATATTGCAGCCATGTCCCGCCCATATTGCAGCCATGCCCCCCCTACCTGATGATGATGCCGCCGCCGTATATACAAAGCTGCCGCCGCCGTGAACATTATAGGCAGTGCCTTTCAATAGCTATTTTCCCTGCCGCGCGCCATGTTAAGGACACTCCCTCTTGCTCGGGATTGGACAGATCCGAGCAAGGGGGAGTGTCTATACACGCGCAGCGGGAAAACAGCTATTCAAAGGTGCCTATAATGTTTGCGCCAGCGGCAGCAGCTTTGTATATACGGCGGCGGGGTCGGATTCGCTTATGCGGGGTTGGCGGCGGTGGGGGGATGGAAGTATTGAAGTATTCTATTTGGGTATCGGGGGTATTTGCGGGAGTACAAGTACTCCCGCAAATACTCGGTATCGGTCCCGATACTAGTATCGGTATCGGGACAACCCTAACACTTACACAGCGATTAGTGTTATAAAAATGCGCCGATTACTGTATAAATGTGACTGGCAGGGAAGGGGTTAACACTAGGGGGAGATCAAGGGGTTAATGTGTTCCCTAGGGAGTCATTCTTACTGTGGGGGGAGGGGACTGACTGGGGGAGGGGATCAATCTGTGTCCCTATGTACACGGGACACGCCATCGGTCTCCTCTGCCTGACAGAACGTGGATCTCTGTGTTTACACACAGAGATCCACATCCTTGGCTCTGTGACGAGCAATCACGGGTGCCCGGCGGACATTGCGGCCGCCAGGCACGCGGATCGGGTCACCATTGATGCGGCGGCGCGCACGCTCCACATTTGTGGGAATCCCAGGATGTCACATGACAGCCGCCCGGAGGGGCGAAAGGTTTCTGCAGCCATCATCTGACTATGGGCCGGGCAGGGAGCAGTTAATAGCCACAAATAATTTAAATCTACTTTGTGTTCATCAAATGCCTTTGCAAACCCAGATAGTTGCAGTGACACCATCACTGTTCTAAACATAGCGTGAGCGAGCTGTGGGAGGGACCCAGCAGGCTCCACCCACTACAGGCCGCCTGCAGAAAACGACAGAAGGGGTTGGAGATGAGACCAGTCACCCTGTGCAAGGAGAGAGAGCAGCAGTGACTGGTCTTTATTACAGGAAGCTCCTGCACAGAAGTAATGTTTTACACTGGGTTGCTGCACAGATCTGGAAGAAACCTAGCACACCAGGATTTGAGTAAAAACACAGTGGGGGTTATTTATGAAAGGCAAATCAGCTTTGCTCTACAAGTGTACTTGGAAGTGCAGTCGCTGTAAATCTGAGGTAAGATCTAAAATGAAGGAAAGCTCTGCTGATTTTATCATGTGCAAGCTAAAGTGCTGTTTTTTATTTTCCTTGCATGTCCCCACGAATCTACAGCGATTGCACTTCCAAGTGAACTTGCAGTGCAAAGTGGATTTGCCTTCTGTAAATAACGCCCTGTAATAGACTTTCCCTGGCTCAATGCCAGGATACATGTTCTATTCAGCCGCTGAGCCAAATCTATGATGATGTGAGCATGCAGGCAGGAGGAAATAATTCATGCTTCATCATCGTCTCCGACAGGAAAGAGCAAGCCTTTATTTAAATTGCAGCTTTTATAGCCAAAGTGACATAAGCAAACATCATCACATATGGTTGCATCTGATTGGCTCATCCACATTTGGTGTTCTCTTGTTACATCTGTTTCTTCACCACGAGGCAAGCATTTCACAGTTCATGGGGGCCATTTTCCCTTTGGTCGATGGGAGGGGCAGAAAGGAGGGGGTTGAAAGACATCTGTTTCTCCTCTTTACCCTGGGAGGATTAACTCTATCTTGACTTTCATTTAAGGAAAATAGTACTAATGTAATGTGTGTGTGTGTGTGTGTGTATGTATGTATGTGTGTGTATATATATATATATAATATATATATGTGTGTATGTGTGTGTGTATGTATATATATATATATATATATATATATATATATATATATAAAATCTCATACACATCTCAACAAGAAAGAAATTAATAATAAAGAACAACAATTTTTGAGTGGTTAGAAGAGAGCGAACATAAACATAAAATAATCATTTTATCAACTCCATCACACCCCTCTTGTATTTAGATATTATTTGCATATCAGAAATTGGAGCTTTACCTGGAGGGACGGAGAATCAGGTCTCTGGTTTTGCCAGACAAGGCGGCGCTGTGTAACTCTTAGGCCCCGTACACACGTACGAGAGCCTCGTCGGGCTAAACTCATCATTCCGCCCGACGAGGTTCTCGGCCGGCCATCGAGTTCATCGACCAGGCTGTCGAAAAAGGCGTCGAGCCATTAGCCCCAAAGGCCCATCGAGGAAATAGAGAACCTGCTCTCTTTTTTGGCTCGACGGTTTTCTCGGCGAAAACGTACACACGATCGAGCTTCTCGGCAGAATATGGATCCCAGCGAGCTTCTCGCTGGATTCTGCCGAGAAGCTGCATGGACAGAAAACTCAAATCCTTTGGCATTTGAGTTGGCTCCCAAATCTCGATTACATCTGTGTATTTAGCTGTTTGCCTGGAGCACAGCTAATCTGTTGTTGTAAATGTATGTTTCATTTGTGATTTTGTTCATTACATTCTGTGATTTACATAATCATAGCACACTTTATAGCCAGGAGGGCTGATCACCATATGGCAGAGTCTGAATGACTCACAATAGCGGCCATTCTTCTACCGTCTTGTCTAGAGGATTACAAGAAGCTTATATAATGACACTCTCAGGTACTTTTATCAACTGCATTTGAAAATAGATTTGATTTTTTTTTTCTTTTATTGTGTTTATCTGCCTGGAGTTTGGATTTAATTGAAAATCTCATTGTGTGTGCTGTAACAGAGGTAGTACAGAGTATACTCGGGATAGAAGCGATGATCTAGAGGAGCAACATGTGGGAACACAGTGACAGCCATACATCAAGAGACTGCTATCTGGATGGACGAGAACATTAAAGGGGAATAAGAAGACAAGTGGAAGCATTGTACCCAAGTAAAGATAAATTAGGGATTTTTTTTAATTTTAGAAGTGAGCGTCTGGTTATTTTATCATTAGTCGCTTCTGCAGAAGCAATTGAAAGATTTTGGATATAAAAGAAAATCTCCCATCCAGAAAAAAATCGCTATTAACCCTTTCATGCCTAAGCCGATTTCTGATATTTGTTGCTTACAAGTTAAGCTTACAAGTTAACCACTTAAGACCCGGACCAATATGCTGCCAAATGACCCAAGGGGTTTTTGCGATTCGGCACTGCGTCGCTTTAACAGACAATTGCGCGGTCGTGCGACGTGGCTCCCAAACAAAATTCGCGTCCTTTTCTTCCCACAAATAGAGCTTTCTTTTGGTGGTATTTGATCGCCTCTGCGATTTTTATTTTTTGCGCTATATACAAAAATAGAGCGACATTTTTGAAAAAAAAACTATATTTTTTTACTTTTTGTTTATAAGAAAAATCAAACTAAATTTTAGTCAAACATTTAGGCCAAAATTTATTTAGCCACATGTCTTTAGTAAAAAAAAATCGCAATAAAAAAAAAATTTGCTACCTAGCGGGAACAGCGACACTAATACAGCGATCAGAAAAATGATCGCTTAGTGATGCTGGCAATAGGGAGTGAAAGGGTTAACTAGGGCGGTGATCAAGGGGTTAAAACTTTATTGGGGGGGGTACCTAATACTAACTGACTGTCACACTGACACTAAATACAGTAATCATACATGTATGATTACTGCATTCAGTGACACTGTGACAGGGGGGGGGGGGGGGGGCGATCGTGGGGGTTAAATGTGTTTTTTGTGTAGTGTAGGTGCAGTGTAGTGTTGTGCAGACTTACTTGTGTTGTGATCTCTCCTCAGCGGTGGTTGAAAAAACCGCCGAGGGAGAGATCACATCACTTCCTCCTTCCTGTGATTACACAGGAGGAGGAAGTGACAGGGCGGGCGGGCGGGCGCGCGCATTGGCTGGGGGTGGACAAAAACGAATAGCCGCCCCCTCTTGTCGGATCGCTCCTGCAGCCGCATGTACGGGGGGGGTCCGATCGGACCCCCGATCCCCCCCAAGGTACCAATGTGTATATATACGTTGATGTGCCTGTCGGTGCCATTCTGCCGACGTAAATGTACATGCGACGGTCCTTAAGAGGTTAAAGTGTTGTAAACCATCTGCAAAAAAAAAAAAAACGCCCTGCAAGACAAAGTCATAATGAGCTAGTATGCATAGCATACTAGCTCATTATGAATTACTTACCAGAGATCGAAGCCCCAGCAGCGGTCGTCGTTCCCCTCCTCTGTCGCTGTCATTTCTCCCGCAGTGACTTTCAGGTATTGCGGCTCCGGGACTGTGATTTTTCCGGAGCTAGGAAGACGTTACTCCCATGCATGCACGGCACATTCTTCTTTAGAAATTACACGATCGCCGTTTCTAAAGTGCGCCGTTGTCCAACGCGCATGCGCCGTAAACATCGATGCAAGTCTCTAGTGTAAATCTCTCCTACAGGTAAGCCTTAAGGCCCATACACACGGTCGGACTTTTTGCCAACAAACTTCAAAAAAATCTGACCATGTGTGTACGCTCCATCGGACAAAAGTTCGCTCTGCAAACCGACAAGCTTGTCGGCAATAAAAGTCCGATGGTGCCTAGTCCGACTTTGTGTACAACAAGCCATCAGACTTTTGTACAAAGTGCAAATACGCATGCCCAGAACCAATGTTAAAATCAACCAACAATAGCAGAAGTTGACCAAAGGGTGGCGGTAAAGAGCAGAAAAAAACATGTGATGTTGGGAAAGTTTTTAGGAAAGTTTGCAGAAAAGTCCTGCCATGTGTATGCTATGGGTGTGACTGGACAACTCCCTTCGGACAAAAATCCAAGGAAAAGTTTGTTTGATGTCCGACCGTGTGTACGAGGCTTTAATCTAAGTTTAGATAGGTAAAAGTGGTCTGTAAGGGTTTACAACCAAATCTGTATTTTTTGCTATTAAATTACTTAGAACCCTCAAATATCATTATGTAATTTTTGAGTGTTATGAATTCACTTAACCACTTGACCACTGGGCACTTAAACCCCCCCCCCTTCCTAACCAGACCAATTTTCAGCTTTCTGTGCCCCCATTTGAAATTTTTGTCCTTTTTTCACACAAATAGAGCTTTCTTTTGGTGGTATTTGATCACTTCTGGGTTTTTTATTTTTTGCGCTATAAAGGAAAAACGACTGAAAATTCTGTTAAAAAAAAAAAAACTTGTTTCTGTAATATTAGCAGGTTATTTCTCACACACAGCATATGCATACCACAAATTACACCCCAAAACACATTCTGCTATTCCTCCCGAGTATGGCGATACCCCATGTGTGGGACTTTTACACAGCGTGGCCACATACAGAGGCCCAACATGCAGGGAGCACCATCAGGCGTTCTGGAACACCCAGACCAATTCTGACATTTCTCTCCTACATGGAAAAATCATCATTTATTTGCTAGAAAATTACATAGAACCCCAAAACATTATATATGCATTTTTAGCAAAGACCCTAGAGAATACAATGGCGGCCGTTACAACTTTTTATCTCGCACGGTATTTTCGCAGAAATTTATTGAACGCGTGTTTTTAAAAAAAAACTGTTTTGTGCTTAAAACAAAACAGTAAAGTTAGCCCAATTTTTTTTCATAATGTGAAAGATGAAGTTACGCCGAGTAAATAGATACCCAACATGTCACACTTCAAAATTGCGCACAATCGTGGAATGGCGCCAAACTTCGCTACTTAAAAATCCCCATAGGCGGTATTGCAGAGTATTGGGGTATTGCAAAGTATCATGCAGGGTATTGCCGAGTACTGGGGTATTGCCGAGTACTGGGGTATTGCCGAGTACTGGGGTATTGCCGAGTACTGGGGTATTGTTGGGTACTGGGGGATTGTTGGGTATTGTTGGGTACTGGGGGATTGTTGGGTATTGTTGGGTACTGGGGGATTGTTGGGTATTGTTGGGTACTGGGGGGATTGCTGGGTACTGGGGGATTGCAGAGCTGGGATGGATTGAGGGATGGCTGGATCTGTGACTGCATTTGTCACAGATCCAGCCACAGCTCAGCTGCTGACACCCCGCTCCCCCCCCCCCCTCTCCTCGCACACTGTACCGAACGGTACAGGGAGGAACCGGCATCATCAAATGACGCCGGTTTGTTTACAAGTGATGGCGCGGTCATTCGACGGTGCGATCACGTGGTAAACGGCCGCTATCAGCGGCAATTTACCGTGATCCATGATGCGCCGGGTCTTCTAGACCCGGCGAGCACGGACACTTTCGCGAGCGCGTCCCAGGGGACGCGCAATCGCGGAAGTGAAGGACGACGTCCCAGGGACGTCGTGTCAAGATAACTCCACCGCGCCGTAGCAGTAAAATGCTTATGGCGCGGTGGGAAAGAGGTTAAAGGGTCACTAAAGGAAAAACATTTTTTTTGCTGAAATGACTGTTTACAGGTTATAGAGACATAAAAGTTAACTGATTCCTTTTCAAAATGATTAAAAATAGATAAAAATCAATCATAATGTGCCTGCAGGTTAGTTTCACTTTTGAACTCTCTTCATGTTTCTGCAAAGTAGAAATAGACACACAGAACAAAAACAAACTAATTCAAGGCAGTGTTTTGTTTTTAAAATTAATCTGATTGGTTCTGGGAAGTTTTAGACACACAGTAATGACAGCTTAAACCATCGTGAGAAAGCTCCCAGCACTGTGGTTATAAGGAAACAGACAAGCAGGAAGTGTGGAGAACAGAGCAGGATTACAGCAACTTCAAAGCAAAAACGAACAATAAGGACATGAAACCAGTACTGCAGTAAGGGAAAGGAAGCTATTTAGCTAAAAAAAAAAAATTTCCTTTAGTGATCCTTTAACCACTTGAGATCCGCGCTATAGCCAAATGACGGCTACAGCGCGGACCTGAAAATCAATTGACGTCCTGCTACTTGCACGTGGGAAAATTCTGTGCTGGCCGTGTCCCTTGGACACAGCCAATCACAGATCGCGGCGAACGGCCAATCAGAGTGGGTGTTTTCTATGCGATCTGGGTGGCCAATGAGAGATGATCTCAAATGTAAACATATGACATCATCTCCCATTGCCGCTTCTCCCTCCTCACACAGAGACCGCGTGTGAGGAGGGAGAGATCTGTGAGTTACTGTGATACAAAGTGATTGTGAGTCATCCCAGTGCCCAAAGGATCGGTGTCCACCTGTGCTAATTTGCGCAGTGCCTCATCAGTGCTGCCTGATCTGTGCCGCCTCATCAGTGCCCATCTGTGCAATTAGTCAGTGCACATCTGTGCCACCTCATCAGTGCCCATTTGCTCCGCCAATCAGTGCCCATCTGCTCCACCTCAGCAGTGCCCACCTGTGCCACCAATTAGTGCCCACCTGTGCCGCCTCATCTGTGCCCACCTGTGCTGCCTCATCTGTGCAAATAGTCACCCAGCCAGCCCCGTAGGTCCTTTGCCTCTCTTTTTTTAGGAGACCGCAAGGCCAAAGTGCTTGAGTGTTAAACCAATTTCGTTTGCGCGCAAGTGTGGTGGTTTTTGTGGGGGGGGGTGGGCGTACCAAGCACAGGCGTACCTTGCATAGCACACTCGCTGGGAGCCGGGCTGAGACCACCAAACTCAATTCACATGTAGCCGGGATCCGAACCCTTGGCTGCAGAGGTGAACGGCTTGTCAGCGCAGTGCCAATCACGTTGAGCCACCACAGCTCCCTTCAGATCCCTATTCTTAGCCATCATGAGATTCCTACATTTCAACAATACCCAGTGCCATCCCCGAAATCACCCAAATCATAACAGGCTTTTCAAAATTCGGGCCCCTACTGACTTATTTTTTGGAGAAATTCCCCCAATTGTATACCCCCCAGACCAACACATCTGTGTGGATGAGTCTTTTGTGAAATTTACTGGCAGGCTTCAAATAAAACAATTTATCCCCAGCAAAAGAGCCCGCTATGGTGTGAAGGTATACAAATTGTGTGACCGAGTCACAGGATACCTGTATGCCTTCAGAGTGTACGAAGGCAAGGACACCCAGCTGAATCCCCCTAATTGCCCAGACTACTTGGGATCAAGTGGCAAAATTGTTTGGGAACTCATCACCCCCCTATTGGAAAAGGGATACCATCTATACGTAGATAATTTCTATACTTTTCTTCCTCTGTTCCACAACCTGCACCGGAAGCAGACGCCAGCATGTGGCACTGTCAGAAATAATAGGAAGGGCTTTCCTCAAAGTCTTGTTAACAAAAAGTTGAAAAGAGGAGAATTGGCAAGTCTGCGAAACAAGGAGGTTCTGGCAGTGAAGTGGAAGGACAGAAGAGACGTCTATATGTTATCTACCATCCACAATGACACCGTCGTTGAAACCCACAGAAGGTGTGGCACCACCATCCGAAAGCCCACATGCATCCAGGACTACAATTTGTTAATGGGGGGGGGGTCGACTTCAATGACCAGATGCTTGAACCCTATCTTGCCACAAGGCAGACGTACCATTGGTACAAAAAAGTTGCCATTTTTTTTTTCAATTGGCCATATATAATTCATATGTCATATACCACAACTCCACCCAAAACCCCAAACGCTTCCTTGGCTACAAGAGGACCTTATCACTGCCCTTATTTTCCTGAACAATGCACCCCAAACTATCCGATCTGATGTTTTAAGTCGTCTCACCGAGCGTCATTTTCCCGGTAAAGTCCCTCCCACAGAAACAGGCTGACGAAGTAAAAAAAAATGTAAGGTGTGTTCCAGTCAAGGAGTCAGAGGAGACACATCTTACCATTGTGCCGATTGTCCTTCCCAGCCTGGCCTCTGTCTAACTGACTGTTTTTGCCATTACCATACCAAACTAAAGTATTCATCCTCTGTTCCTGCTTTCACACCCCTTATGCCACTGCCTGCTCTGTAACTGACCCCGGCTTGTTTTTGACCACGATTCTGCCTAACGATTCTGTAATGCCTCTGCCTGATCTGGAACTGACCTTGGGCTGTTTGACCATGTTTTTGCCTGCCTCATGGACTGATGGACTTATACGTTGGGGTATTAGCTTTCCAAAATGGGGTCATTTTGTGGGTGATTCCATTGTCCTGGTGTTCCAGGGCCTTCAAAAGTGTAATAGGTAGTCAACTAGTTAAATGTGCAATTTCTGCTCCTAAAACCCCTAATGGCGCTCCCTGCATGTTGGGCCTTTGTATGTGGCCAGGCAGTGAAAAAGTCTCACACATGGGGTATCGTTTTACTCAGGAGGGGTAGCAGAATGTATTTTGGGGTGTCATTTGTGGTATGCACATGCCATGTGAGACAAATAAGCTATTACAATGACAATTTTGAGAACATTTTTAAATAAAAATCTTAATTTTGCAAAGTATTGTGGGGAAAAATTACAACTTCAGTCACCTCACCATGCCCCTTAATAAATACCTTGGAATGTTTACTTTCCAAAAAAGGGATTATTTTGGGGGCATTTGTACTTTTCTGGCTTGTTAGGTCTCAAGAAATGAGATAGGCCTTCAGTACATCAGGTGTGATCAGATGTGATATTTATGATTTGCACTATAGCTTGTAGACGCTAAGGCTCCATTCAGACCTAGGCGTTTTGTCACCCTACGCCCGACGCTGAAGCAGCCCTAGATACGCTGGAGGGGCGAATTAACATTGTCGGCTATAGAGATGGTTCACATCTCCACGCCGAACACCCGTACGCCTGAAGCTCAAACAAGTCCCGGACCCTTTTTTTCAGGCGTATCGGGCGTACGGGCATAGCCGACAATGTTAATTCACCTCTTCTGCAAAAAAATCAATAGGCGTTTTGTCGCCGCAAATCGCGGGGACAAAACGCCTATTGATTTGTTGCCGCAATACGCCGCTACAGCGTACGCCTAGGTCTGAATGGAGCCTAAAACTGTCACACAGACTAAATAATTTCCAAAGATTTGGGGTTATTTTTATCAAAGACATGTGGCAGTATAAATTGTGGCCAACATTTATGAAGAAAAATTAATAATTTGCAAAATTTTATCACAGAAACTAAGAAAAATTTCTTTTTTCCAAATTTTCAGTCTTTTTTCATTAATAGCGCAAAAAATTAAAAACCCAGAGGTGATCAAATACCACCAAAAGAAAGCTCTATTTGTGGGGGGAAAAAAGGACAAAAAAATCATTTGGGTACAGTGTTGCATGACTGAGTAATTGTCATTCAAAGTGTGAGAGCGCTGAAAATTGCTCTGGGCAGGAGGGGTGTATAAGTGCCCAGTAAGCAAGTGGTTAACTGGTGTTAGTTGGCATATTTGGAGCACAGATCACATATGTATTACTGTGGTTGTGCCAATTGATTTTGGATCGCAGTAATACGCAAAGCTTCTTTTTTTTTTTTTTCATACATTAGGCCCACAGTGTAGATTACTGAAAAGCTGGGCTTGTTCATATCATGTCCGCTACATTTTTCTGTACACCGCCGCAGACGTTAGGTGCCAACAATTGGATTCTATGTGTCCTGTTCACACCATGCTTGTGCAGTGATGTGCAGAAACACGCAGGTTAAGAGACATGCCCCGGGAATTCATTAAGACTGGCTCAGACAGATTTTGCAAAAGTCTTGCATGCATTCTAAAAGTGGTGCAGCATGCCCTAAATCCATGTACCTGTCTAGAACTTGTCCTTGAATTTGGGGCACGCAGCACCATTTTGTGGAACGCAGAAGAGACACTTTAGCAATATTTGTCTCTCTCTGTACACCAAAAGAGAGTTGATCCTAATTGGCTCCACTTTCATAAGATGCAAACTGTATTTTATTTTGAAGTTGGCACATTGTGCCACAATGTCATACTGGGAATTTGGCGCACAAGTCACGATCAGAAACAAAAGTATCACAGATGCTTCAGAAGTTTGGCGCAACACATTAACAATTGGGAAGTCTTCAGGTTTCCTACTGCACATTCTGCACTTTCTGAATGATCTCGCAGACTTATGGGACCTGTGTGTGTCCCAGAAGACAGTGTGGTAAGGGAGGAGGAGTGGCCAGAAATATCATAGATCAGGGATCTAAGCCAGGTACCCGCTTACCCCTATAAAGTGCCAAATGTGGCACTGGGGAGGGTGCAAACGACTGGACCTTTAGGTGAAGCTCCGCTTTAAGCTCTGGAACATTTTGCCCCCTTTGTGACCAGGCCATGTTTTGCTATTTTTCGCTGTGCTACTTTTTTTCACACAAATATAACTTTTTTCCGGTGGTATTTAATCGTTACTGGGTTTTAAATTATTTTTATTTTTTTTATGCTTAAATGAAAAAAGACCAAAAATATTGAAAAAAAAAGCCAATATTTTTTACTTTCTGCTATAAAACACATTCAATAAAAAAATTTTTTTTTAATTTCTTCATAAATGTATTAATGTTTTCTGCTACATGTCTTTTGGTAAAAAAAAAAAAAAAAATCCCAATACGTTTACATACCCTGGCAGAATTTATGATTCTTGGTAATTTTTCAGAGAATATGAATAACACAAAAACTTTTTTTTCACTCATGGCTAGTGTTTGACTGAAGCCATTTATTATCAATCAACTGTGTATACTCTTTTTACATCATAACAGAAACTACCCAAATGACCCTGATCAAAAGTTTACATACCCCAGTTCCTAATACCGTGTATTGCCCCCTTTAACATCAATGACAGCTTAAATTCTTTTGTGGTATTTGTGGATGAGGCTCTTTATCTTCTCAGATGGTAAAGCTGCCCCTTCCTCTTGGCAAAAAGCCTCCAGTTCCTGTAAACTCTTGGGCTGTCTTGCATGAACTGAATGTTTGAGTTCTCCCCAAAGTGGCTCAATGATATTGAGGTCAGGAGACTGAGATGGCCACTCCAGAACCTTCACTTTATTCTGCTGTAGCTATGAGCACAACTGTATATTAACCACTTAACCCCCAGACCATATTGCTGCCCAATGACCAGAGCACTTTTTGTGATTCGGCACTGCGTCGATTTAACTGACAATTGCGCGGTCGTGCGACGTGGCTCCCAAATAAAATTCGCGCCCTTTTTTTCCCACAAATAGAGCTTTCTTTTGGTGGTATTTGATCATCTCTGCGTTTTTTCTTTTTTGCGCTATAAACAAAAATAGAGCGACTATTTTGAAAAAAATGCAATATTTTTAACTTTTTTCTGTAATAAATATCCCCCAAAAATATATGAAAAAAACATTTTTTTTTCTCAGTTTAGGCCGATACGTATTCTTCTACATATTTTTCGTAAAAAAAAAAATTGCAATTAGCATTTATTGATTGGTTTGCGCAAAAGTTATAGCGTTTACAAAATAGGGGATAGTTTTATGGCATTTTTTTTTTTTATTTAAATTTTTTTTTTTACTAGTAATGGCGGCGATCATCGTTTTTTTTCAGTACTGCGACATTATGGCGGGCACTTCGGACACTTTTGACACATTTTTAATACCATTGGCATTTTTTTAGTGATCAGTGCTATAAAAATGCATTGGATTACTATAAAAATGCCATTGGCAGTGAAGAGGTTAACACTAGGGGAAGGGGTTAAGTGTGTTCCTGGGTGTGTTCTAACTGTATTGGGGGGGTGGGACTCACTAGGGGAAATCACTGATCTTCTGTTCATACATTGTATGAACAGAAGATCAGCGTTTCCCCCGCTGACAGGACCGGGAGCTATGTGTTTACACACATAGCTCCCGGTCCCCGCTCTGTAACGAGCGATCGCGTGTGCCCGGCGGCGATCGTGCCCGCCGGGCACGCGCACAGGACTCAGGGGCGCCCCCTAGCAGCCGCAGAAGTGCCGACGTAGAGCTACGGGCTCTCGCCCAGGAGAGCCGACCTGCCGTCGTATAACTGCGGTGGCTGGTCGGCAAGCAGTTAATTGCATAGGTGTGCACACAAAAGCTCAAACACACATGCATGTGTCTACACAGTATATACAGTATACTGGTGGTGTCAGTAGGGCAGAGATTGATGTCAGTAGTTTTTATTTGTATTTTCATATATTATTTTTTATTTTATTTTTTACAACTTTTTAGGAGCCTAGTTAGGGGGCTTTTGTGAAATATTAGGTGGTCTAAAAGGGGGGAATTTGCATTACACAGGGTGATTAGGGTTTAATTGGTCTGCATGAAAGTTATAGCATGTACAAACAATGGTGTGTGTGTATGTATGTACGTACATATGTATATGTGTGTGTGTGTATGTATGTATGTGTGTGTGTGTGTGTGTGTGTGTGTATGTGTATATATATATATATATATATATATATATATATATATATATATATATATATAATATATTGTAATTTTTATTTTTATTTATATATATATATATATATATATATATATATATATATATATATATATATATATATACACACTAGTAATGGCGGCGGTCAGCAACTTATAGTGGGACTGTGATAATGCAGCGGGCAATCTGACACTTTGTAGGAAATTGCTAAACGCCACTGACATCTCTCCACTTACACTAATACAGTGATCAGTGCTTATAATATGCACTGTCGGTGTATTAATGACACTGGCTGGGAAGGGGTTGACACCTAAAGGAAATCAATTGTGTGCATAACAATGTGTAATGTGTGCTGCTTTTTATTACAGATCGATTTGTTTCTTTTCTCTGCTCCTGCAGGGAAAAGAAACAAAGCTATCATTCCCTCTGTATAAAGCCCTGTGTTCATTTACAACACAAGGCTCTGGGCTGTGATTCGACACAGCCAATCAGCAGGTCCTGGCCATGCATCATTGGCAGGGATCTGCTGACAAACTCCCACTGTGTCCAATCACAGGGGAGTAGGCGGGAGAACCCAGTAACCCGGAAACAGGTAGCAACGTATTGGTATGGAATGCGGTTAAACATATGGGCATTTCCTCATATCCGTTTCATATCTTTGTATTGTAACAAAATAACTAAACTCAATTTATAAAGCTAACGCACTTTAAAAAAGTGACACTTATTTTCAGTTCGATGAGATTTGAAAATCGCATGGCTCAAATAAAGATGCCTAAAGTGGAACTAAACCCATTGATTTAACATATTTGATCATGGCAAGGCATGCAATGAATGATAATTGTCACAGCTGCTGCTGCTCTCAACCAAAATGTCAAGCCATCAAATGGCTGGTGTCATAGCTGATCAGATATCGGCATCATGCAGATCATGGCTGTAAAAGGGTAGGGGTATTTTATTTCCACTTTAAACCTGTATTAAAGTTTTGATAATTGAGCCTATTTAGGGTTCTGTGACTTTTTACTACTGTTTTAGTTACCATTTGAACCAATGTGCTCCTGCTGCTGGCTCAGCCAATGAGGAGGGAGAATCCTGGGACAGTCGGGGGTATTGTGAACATTGTTGGATCATTTAGAACCATTTTAAGTCCAAAAAGAGATTTATGGCCAAAGTTTTTTGGCCCTACATCTCTTGTGGGTCACGAGTACTTACCTTTTCTCTCCTGTGACTCGGAGTCCTCTAATAGCAGGCTATTGCCTGCTATCAGCTGGCAGGGAAGAGCCGCTCCAGGCTCTGGAAGGATCCCAACAATATTGCCAGGATCCACCCGGCTGCCTGAGTGCCAGCTGCGCTCAACCCTTTCCCTGCCCGGCACTCCAGTGAGTGCTGGAAGAGCAGAACGGAACGCAGTGATGGTCAGTCACTACTCTCTGCTTAGAGCTGGACAAGAAATTAGCAATTGGCAGTCATGTGATCGCTGGGTTGTTGGTCTTACAGCCACCATGGGACAGCTGCAGCATCATATCAATGCTGCAACATGAAAGTATGTATGTTTGTTTTTTGTTTTTTTTCAAACTCCATACTTTTCCTCTAAATCAGTGGTCTCCAAACTGTGGCCCTGGGGCCAGATGTGGCCCTTTGCGTGCTTTTATCCGGCCCTTGGGGCACTATTTTATTCACTGACACCGACGGGGCACAAGTGCTCCCAACAACGGGGCACAAGTCCTCCCAATGACACCAATGAGGGGAAGTTTTTACTCGGCTTTTTTGAAGCCGATGCAGTCTGGTCTTCAGCGGCGGACTCTCTGCAAAGGACACAGCCAACAACGGCTGTGAAATTAATGGAAAGAAGACTTACTATGGGGCTTCCGTTGTTGGCTGTGTCCTCTGCACCCGTTGTTGGCTGTGTCCTCTGCACCCGTTGTTGGCTGTGTCCTCTGCACCCGTTGTTGGCTGTGTCCTCTGCACCCGTTGTTGGCTGTGTCCTCTGCACCCGTTGTTGGCTGTGTCCTCTGCACCCCTTGTTGGCTATGTCCTCTGCACCCGTTGTTGGCTGCCTCCTCTGCACCCGCCTCCACAATGAAGCTGCAGCTGACCGCTCAACGTGGAATCGGGTCGGATTGGCTTCAGAAAAGGTATGTATACTGATTTCTTGTTTTACAGGGCTACATAGGTTAGTGTTAGATTGTGGACGTCTGTAGATGCAGGGATTTTAGTGTTATGTTGGACTTCTTCTTTAATGCTTTGGGTATCAAAACCTAACTAACTGTAATTATAGAAAATACAAATTGTAGGTATTTTTGTTTGTCATCACGACCCTGCCTGTTATCTGTGTTCTGTTATACCCCCCCTATATACTGCTGGGCTGTTTATGTGACTGACTGTATCATTGCAGGTCAAGGACTCTGAAGCAAATGTAGAGAACAAGAAATCTGATCATAAACAAGATGCCGGTGATTCTCCCTCAAAAGCTAAAAAGAAGATTCGAATAAGACCGTCTAGACTTCTGCCACTGGATGAAGTAGGTTGCACTCTCTGTAATATATAACATGTAATGTAATAAGGTATGTAACGAGACCTTGTATGCAGTTATAGCTTTCCTTGCTTATGGTATGAAGTGAGACTAATTGGAAAAAAGGGATTTTTAATAACAGCTTACCTGTAAAATCCTTTTCTTGGAGTACATCACGGGACACAGAGCGCATAGCCATTACATATGGGTTATATGGAGTACCTTCAGGTGTGGACACTGGTGTAATCAACTTCACAGGAAGTTCCTCCCTATATAACCCCCTCCCACTGAGAGTGCTTTAGTTTTGTAGCAAGCAATTTCTCTGAGGTTACACAATGTTCCCACAAAGAGGGGTGGGAGCTCTGTGTCCCGTGATGTACTCCAAGAAAAGGATTTTACAGGTAAGCTGTTATTAAAAATCCCTTTTTCTTGATCGTACATCACGGGACACAGAGCGCATAGCCATTACATATGGGATGTCCCAAAGCAATGCTCTATGAAGGGAGGGAGACCGTAAGGCAAAAAATAGCCAAACAGAAACTATATCAGGAGGTAAAATAGCTCCACCAACAGAAAAAGGGGGCGTGAACCGGGCCAGAGGATTCTATACTGCTGCCCGTAGGACCGCCTGCCCAAAATGCTGCGTCCGCAGCCTTTGTGACGTCCAACTTATAAAATTTAGTACGGAAGACCAGGTTGCCGCTTTGCAAACCTGTGCCATAGAGATCTGATGGTGTGCCGCCCAAGAGGCACTCATGGCCCTCGTAGAATGGGCTTTAACTGATAAGGGAGGTGGAACGCGCTTCAGACCATAGGCCTGAAAAATCAGCTGCTTAATCCACCTAGCCAAGGAAGACTTGGCAGCCGGCTGACCCTTCTTGGGGCCATCCGGAAGAATGAAAGCACATCTGTTTTCCTAATCTTTTCTGTAGCCTTGAGATAAACCCTCATGGCTCGGACCACATCCAAAGTATGAAGCAATCTTTCCTCTCTGGACTGGGGAGTAGGAAAGAAGGATGGTAGGACTAGGTCCTGATTCAAGTGAAAACTGGATATGACCTTAGGAAGGAAAGAAGGCTGAGGCCGCAGAACCACTCTGTCCTTATGCAGAATAAGGTACGGTTCCCTGCAAGACAAGGCTGCCAGCTCGGAGACCCTTCTGGCCGAAGCCATAGCCACCAAGAAAACCAACTTTCGGGTTAGCAGCACAAGAGGGATTTCTGTCAGAGGTTCAAACGGCTGCTTTTGTAAAGCTGACAAGACCAGATTTAAATTCCAGGGGCAGAGGGGAGCTCTAATAGGGGGATTTACATGCAAGACCCCCTGCAAAAAGGTTTTTACAAGCGAATGTGTGGCCAAAGGCCTTTGAAACCATATCGATAAGGCAGACACCTGCCCCTTTAGAGTACTAAGAGCCAACCCCTTGTCAACGCCAACCTGGAGGAATCGCAAGATCCTGTCAATAAAAAACTTGCGAGGATGCCCTCCTTGAGACTCGCACCACTCCACATAGGTTCTCCAGACTCTGTAATAGATATTTCTAGAGACTGGCTTTCTAGCTTGAATTAACGTAGATATGACTTGGGCCGAGAGGCCTCTGCCCTTAAGAATTAGAGGTTCAGCCGCCAAGCCATCAAATTTAGCTGCTGTGAAGCAGGGTGGTAGATCGGGCCCTGAGACAGCAGATCTGGGCGCAGGGGGAGTGGCCACGGTGCCCTTACTGACATCCTCACGATGAGTGCGTACCAAGCCCTTCTGGGCCAGGCTGGGGCCACCAGGATCACCGGCCTGCGCTCCACCCTGATCCTTCGTAGAAGGCGGGGAATCATCTGTAGTGGAGGGAACGCATACAGGAGAGAAAACTGGTGCCAGGGGCAAACCAACGCATCGGTCCCGTAGGCCGAGGGGTCCCTGGCTCGGGATACAAATTTGTCCAATTTCTTGTTGAATCTTGTTGCCATGATGTCCACATCGGGAACTCCGAATCTTTGGCAAATCTCTTGGAATACCTGGGGGTGAAGAGACCACTCTCCCGGGAGCAACTGTTGACGACTCAAAAAATCTGCTTGAGAATTGTCTATCCCTGGGATGAACACTGCTGAGATGCAGGGTACATGGGCTTCGGCCCATGCAAAAATTAGGTTTACTTCCCTTTGAGCCGCCAGGCTCCTTGTGCCCCCCTGGTGGTTTATGTATGCCACCGCCGTGGCATTGTCGGACTGTATCCTTACTGGCAGACCCTGCAGGGGGAGAGTCCAGGCGACCAGGGCCAACCGAACAGCTCTGATCTCTAGGACATTGATGGGAAGCAGACTTTCTGCCTCTGACCACTGCTGGGTCCGTTTTCCTAAGATTGCCCCCCAACCTGTTAGGCTGGCATCTGTGGTTACTATTTTCCACGAGATGGGGCAAAAGGTTTTCCCTTTTGATAATTTTTGAGGGATCAGCCACCAGTACAGGCTGTGCCTGACTTCTGGAGAAAGAACTAATGGACGGTCTAATGCCTGTATGGACTTGTTCCAAGCAGAGAGAATAGCTGCTTGCAGAATTCTGGTATGGATCTGGGCGTAGGGCGCTGCTTCGAAGGCGGCCACCATCTTCCCCAGCAGTCGCATGCATAGGCGAATAGTCGGCTTCTTTTTGCCTAAGACTATTTGAATCGTTTGAATCAACGACCTGATCTTCTCTTGAGGTAAAAATACCTTCTGGCATTCTGTATCTAACCGAAAGCCTAGATATTCCAACTGTCTTGTGGGATGTAACCTTGATTTTTCTTGGTTCACAATCCACCCGAACTCTTCTAGATGCCGCACTGTGCGGACTACTGCATGATTGAGGTTGGAAGCTGAACTGTCGATAACCAGGAGATCGTCCAGGTATGCTAGGACCAAGATGCCTTCTGTCCTTAGGACGGCTAGTACCGGGGCTAACACCTTTGTGAATACCCGTGGAGCTGTTGCCAACCCGAAAGGGAGGGCTACGAACTGATAATGACTTTGGTTTATCGTAAAACGAAGAAACTTGTGATGTGCTGGGTAAATTGGCACATGCAGATATGCATCCTTTATGTCTATAGATGCTAGGAAGTCGCCCTGATGCAGGCTGGTTGTCACTGAACGTATGGAGTCCATACGGAAGGTCTGAATCCTTAGAAAGCGATTTAGGCGTTTGAGGTCTAATATAGGCCTGACGTCGCCATTGGGTTTTGGTATAACAAAAAGGTTGGAGTAGAATCCCAGACCCCTTTCTTGGGTTGGTACTTCTACAATTACTCCTTGGAGCAAGAGGCGATCCAACGCCCTTACGAGAGAGGCCCTCTTTAACGGGTCGCTTGGAAGACTTGACCCCTGAAAATGAGGAGGGGGGATTTCTCGAAACTCTAGTTTGTAGCCTGAGGCTACTACGGACCGAACCCAAGAGTCGGGAATTCTGGCCTTCCAGACTTCGGAGAAAAACTGAAGTCTTCCCCCCACCCAAGAGAGTGGGGGCGCCCCTTCATGAATCTGATTTGATGACTGGTTTAGCCGGCTTGCGAGACCAGGGCCTCTTGTTTGCCGCGGCTTGTCCCTGTGGGCGGCTATTAACTGTTGAACGCCCGGGAGGCCGTCGATACTGACGGGAAGTCGAAGGGGCCGAGCCTGCAATGGCCTGTCGTTTAAACGTGGGCCCACGCGGTCTTTTCTTGACCGGTAAGGAAGTACTTTTTCCACTTGATATGGTGTGGATATATTTATCTAGGTCTTCCCCGAATAGTCTTCCCCCATGAAAGGGAAACCCTGCTAGAAGCTTTTTGCAGGGTGCCTCTGCTGACCAGTTCTTTAGCCACAAAAGACGACGCATGTGAACCATCAGTAGAGATAAACGGGATGCCTGTTGGATGGAGTCCTTAATAGCATCTACTGCAAAGCAGAGAGCCCTAGGGAATTCTGCTAATTCATGAGTATGCTGAGCCGGCATGTCCTTCAATATATGCTTTGCCTGATCCTTCAAGGCCTGACAAACACCAATGGCTGCTACTGCTGGCTGAACCATGGCACCTACTGAGGTAAAAGCTGCTTTCAGTAGGGTCTCAAATTTCTTGTCGACCGGATCCTTGAACATATGGACATTTTCAACCGGACAAGTCAGGGATTTATTCACGCAGGAAATGGCTGCGTCCACTGTAGGGAGAGCCCATTTCTTTACATATTCCTCTTCCATAGGGTAGAGAATAGAGAATCTTTTAGGAGGGACAAAGATTCTATCAGGTCGAGCCCAATCTTGGTAAATCACGTTCCGCAGAAGGGGGTGCATTGGAAAGGATGCACCAGTTAATGGGGCCTTTAAAGAACCCAATGAGGATACCTCCGGGGCTACTAGTTCTGGCACTGGAAGTTTAAAGGCAGTGCGAACCATATCTGTCAAAGACTGGATCCACAGGCCCTCCGCTTGAGAGGCCGAAAAATATTCATCTATAGTGGAATTTTCCCTGTCTGAACCGTCGGGACTTGGGTCTGCCTGATCCCCTTGTGGGTCCCGTTCCTCTGAAGAGGAGACCTCCGCATCTGAAAACCCCACACTGGGTGAAGGGGATCTAGCCCGCTTGCTACTTGGGCAAGGACGGGAAAACAACGCAGTTAACCTTTTCTCTAGCCCACACATGGTGGCTGCTAGCATTTCTTCCGTCACGTAAACGGGAATGGGTGGATCGGGGGCCGCCTCTGCCCCCAGCACCCCCAATGGCTCTTGTACTATGCCACTCGGTGTCCTGACTGGCGAGGGTGGGGCCGTAGAAGCCTGGCCCAAATCCTCTGACCCCGATGGAGACCCCTTTTGCTTTTTGGTACCTTTAGCAGCCTTGGCTGGTCCAGATCCCTTTGGAGCCATTGTACAACCTTGGGTCACCCCTATAGCCAACACCTGACTGTTGTAGCTAGGAATAACCAATATGAGGGCAGGTATGAGAGAAAATGAAAAAGAACTAATTTCTCTCTTTTTCTTTTATATTTCTCTTTTTTACCCGCCTGGGAGGTGGCAATACCGAGGAAGCCTGTGAGTATTGACACACCAATGCCCGTTAGCCGGAGTCCAAGGTAGACTCAGATACTGCTGGATCTAAGGCTGAGTCCCTTTAAGCAAAAAAAACCCTTTTTTTTTTTTTTTTTTTTTCTGGTCTATAGTGGACCTAAGTCCTAGACCTGAAGATCCACTAAACCGCCACTAGGTGTCCCTGTGTGGCCAAAAGACCCAGCTGCACGCTCTGTATCCTTTCTTCCTCTGCCTCCAGGAGGGAAAGACCAGCCAGAGAAAAGTTTTTCCTTTATACAGACCCTGACGCTGCTGGCCCGCCCCCCCCGACGCACGCCGACGCTATAAAAGGCGGCGTGCACGCGCGCGCGTATGCGCGCGCACACACGCGCGCATGATCGCGCGCACGATCGCGCGCACGATCGCGCGCACCACGCCGAACCCACATGGAGGAAGCAGAGCAGAGGAACAACATGGACCAGCGTTATGCAGCACCAACAGACACCAGGTAAGCACTAATCTTATTGTAGTGCACACACAGCGAGGAAGCTGTCCCCATGGGCTTCCTAAGAAACAGGAGTTTTAACCAGCAATTTCCTCTTTAAAAACATGTGGGGTTGCAGTATCAGTGTTAACAGGCAGACCTGGGGTGAGTAGCAAATATATAACTTACACAAGTATACATATATCTACATGTTATCTGGGTAAACATTAGAATCCCATCCTGCCTCAACAGACATAGTGGAGATAGTGGCTGATGCACAAGCATACCATTAGCCAACCCAGAACCCCCAGGGGGATACCTACTGTCGAACCAAGTCCCGCAGGTTCCCTCTTACCTGCTCCACGCCGCAGGGTATTGCAAAATGCAAGAGGCCCAGCCTTCCCCCATCTCCGTGGGTATTGTCTTGGACCTTCAGGGACCGGGGTCCTGTGTTAAGGAACCCACACCCCTGGACCTATATAGCATCCTGGCATCAGTAACTTTTAGTTCTTGGAAGAGACTAAAGCACTGGAGCCCAGAATCCAGCCCTCCAAGGAGAGGCATTATAGGCAAAACCCCACTCCAGCAGGGCCCGGGTACCGTACATCTTGGCTCTGAAGCACTTCGGACGGATCCGGCTAGCTATCCTGGGTCCCGAGACCTCCGAGGGACAGCTAGACGTGACCAACACCTAAGACACTGGCGGAAAAACTAAAGCACTCTCAGTGGGAGGGGGTTATATAGGGAGGAACTTCCTGTGAAGTTGATTACACCAGTGTCCACACCTGAAGGTACTCCATATAACCCATATGTAATGGCTATGCGCTCTGTGTCCCGTGATGTACGATCAAGAAAGTAAAGTTTAGAAAATGCGTAGCTGCCACAGTCGGGGGGGGGGCGGGGGTTGCTCTTTTTACCAGAAATTATATATTTTTTTAAGCCTCTATGAATGGGGCTAGGAATGACGACCCCAAAAGTGTTGTAGGTATCCTTGCTGGTATTGTTTCTGATCTGAACCCATTTAAGGTCAGAATTAGATGGGAGGGAAACGGCAAGAAAGAAATGACTAAGATACTAAGATGAAAAATAATAGGTACTGGTCCTTCAAACTCAAATGAGAATGTGTTCTAGTCAACCAAGTAAAACACACAATGGGTACTAGTCAACCAAGGTAAAAAGATAATGTTTGCTAGGCAATCAAGACAAAAACAAAATTGTACTAGTCAGTAAAGATGGAGAATTTATAAAAACTGGAGGAGCCAGAATCTGTAATAGTTGTGTATGACAGCCAATCCGCTTTTATTTTTCATCTTCAAAGCTTAAAGGAGTTGTAAAGGTAAAAAATGTTTTTCCCTAAATATCTTCCTTTACCTTAGTGCAGTTCTCCTTCACTTACCTCATCCTTTCATTTTGCTTTTAAATGTCCTTATTTCTTCTGAAAAATGCTCACTTCCTGTTCTTCTGTCTGTAACTCCGCACAGTAATCCCTGGTGTGGAGAAAGCCTCTTGTGGGGGGGAGGGGGCAAGCTGGCAAGTCAGGACACTCTCTACTTTGCATATCGAGAAAGGAGCTGTGTGCTAGTGGGTGTCCTGACACTACTGCTCACCCCCTCCCCCCTTAAGGGGCTTTCTCCAAACCAGGGAGAAAGCCTCGCATTACAGTGTGTAGTTCCAGACAGAAGAACAGGAAGTGAGGATTTCTCAGAAGAAATAAGGACATTTAAAAGCAAAATCAAAGAATGAGGTAAGTGAAGGAGGACTGCACTAAGGTAAAGGAAGCTATTTTGGGAAAAAAATGACCTTTACCTTTACAACTCCATACCTCCCAACATTTAAAAAAGCAACTGCGAGACATTCTTGTTGAGCGATCAGGGGGGCTGATCGAAGTTGTTGAGGGGGGTCGGGCTGATCAAAGTTGTTGAGGGGGGGGGAGGCTGATCGAAGTTGTTGAGCGGGGAGGGTCATGGCTGATGGATGTTGTTGAGCGGGGGGCGGCAGAGATTGAGCTTGGTGCTCTGTACTCTCTCACCTGTCATTGTGTGCGGGAAAATTAACCCCTTCGCGGGACTGCGGGAGGATGCAGTCTGTGCGGGACAGTCCCAAAGAATCCGTGCGGGTTGGGAGGTATGCAACTCCTTTAACTGAACAAGGATCTCGGTGAATATATCCAAGCCTCTGACACTGCAGTGGAACCCCAAGTTGCAGGCAGGAGTCCCCGTCTGGAGATGGAAGTGGGCAGAGGAGCTTGTTGATCAACACAGGGTTGTGTGCTGAAAATACATAGCCGCCTCCTGTGACCACCAACGGTAGTTTGGCAGGGAAGCGTGCAATCTTCTGCTAGGACATTGGATGTTTGAGCGATGGGGGCGTCAGCTGGGGTATGCACTCACATTCACAATCTCCTTCGAGGCGCTTATTTTGTATCACTGGATCCCCATCGATCACTTTTCTTTCACAACTACTGTTTAGTGGGGCATCAAAGGTTTTTGGAAGAATTGATTGGGCCCTGCTATCCCTAAGCTAAAGAACCGCTAGACCAGGGCTCAAAATTTCAAGTCCTGAGCTACTAGCCAGGCCTCAAGAGTTACTCGCCACCGGTTGCCCCACCTAATTCATACACTGCCCTGTGATTATCTCATGGAATGACAGTGTTAATTGTTTTATGCAGAATAAAGTTACAAAATTAAATATTACCAACAACAACTTTAACAAAATGGGACAGGGCACTGGGGGCAGACCAGAGGGACAGGGCACTGGGGGCAGACCAGAGGGACAGGGCACTAGAACTGGGTCTCTTCCCCATTCTCTTGCTGTCTCCTCTGCAACTCCCATCCATCCTCTCTCTCCCCCTCTCTCCCTCTCTCTCCCATTCATCTCTTCATCAGGAGCCTGTGTGTGCGGCTCCACGCTTGCATGTCCCCACTTCCCCCTTTTATTCAGGCTGGCAGAATGGAGAGGAGCTGCAGCACAGCGGGAGGGAGTACAATCCAGCGCTGAGATCCACACAACTGCACAGCCAGTGACACCATAGCACAGCGCAAACTGACACAGCACACATTGAGACCAGTCTGTTCACAGTGCTCAGGCTGAACTGTTGGATACTTACATAGAGCACAAGGAGAAGAAAACTGCACAAACTGGAAGGCTGCCACTCTCATGTCAGGGCAACTTTCAGTGAGTGCTACACCGGGATGGTAATTTTCCCAATCCTCCACCTCACTCATTACTTTCTGCTCTCCAGCTACATTGGTCGGAGGAGGGGGCAGGCTCAGAGAGGTCATACCGTTACGTCCAATGGCTTAATGAGAATTGTAAGGAGAGCACCTGTGTACTGCTCTGCCTGTGCGCGGCTCACCTTTCCTCTTCGGCCGCCAATCTCATCGGGACTCTAAGTGTAGGCACAGATTGGAGGGAGATTGGTCATGTAGCCCTGTCATCACTCGCCCCCAGCTTAAATCCACTCGCCAAATGCTAGTAGGCGAGTGGAAATTTTGAGGGCTGCGCTAGACCATCAGTCAAAATCCAAAATGTCCATGGAAAACACACTAAACAATAAGAGAAGGCCTGTCGCTGGGCTAGGAAGGGGTCCACAATAATTAGTATTTTCTCCTTATGTTGAGATCTAAGAAATATTTATATGTTCTAATTTAGGTAAATCTGAAATATTGCATATGAATGTTTACTGTATATCGCTTATAGAAAGCAGATGGCAAGCCTTGTACGGTGCTCTCCCAAAGCTCTTATTTTATTTTTTTATACATCTGTTGTGCTGAAAATTAGTTAAATGAATTGGAGAAGGGACACAACCTTACACCACTCCCCTAACAGACTGGGAATATCTATGCAGAAGCTGCCAAAAAGCATATAAGCAGTGTGGAGCTCTGTGCCAAAAATGACTACCTCCCAGCGTAATGAGCCCTGCGTGATTTCAAAGTCATCTGCTAATAAATATTTGATAAATCTTTTTCCTGCATGTAGTTACAAATATTACAGATCTTCTATAAAATATATACAAATATAAAAGCTTAAAGGGTTGTAAAGGATACATTTTTTTTATTTTAAATACCAAATATGTCATACTTGCCTCCACTGTGCAGCTTGTTTTGCACAGAGTGGGCGTGATCCTCGTCTTCTGGGGTCACTCAGCGGCTGTCTCGGCTCTTCCCCGCATCAGCTAACCTCTTTCATTGGAAGCTCTCTCCCAAGGGGGTTAGCTTGTGGACGTGCTCCCGTGATACAGCCGGCGGCTATAGCCGCCTACTGTATCACTCTGCCCCACCCCCCGGCGCGCTGCGTCATTGGTTTGATTGACAGCAGCGGGAGCCAATGGTTGCGCTGCTATCTATCATACCAGGGCTCAAGTCCTGCGGGAACGCGTGGGAACGGAGTTCCTGAACTTTTTTCACAGCAGGAACTCGGTTCCCTTTGCAGGACTAGAGCAGCCGAGCCGCCTGAGCCAACCCTTCACTAAGCGGTGATGCCCAGCTCGAGTCACTGTCAGGGGCAGGTGAAACTTAGTAATCCTTTGTTACTGGCCGCTTCCTGTATATGGATTCATCGGGTAGTGCCGCAATGTGGCATCAAGGAAGTGACAGAACACCCGCACACTACCCGATGAATCCATATACAGGAAGTGGCAAGTAACATAAAGGATTACTAAGGTACAGTGGATCGAAAACATGTGGTTTAGTAATTATGCATATGAGCGTATCTTTTTTTTTTTTTTGGTGGGGGAGTGGATCTTGGGTGGGAGTTCCCACACTTTTTTCCCAGCACTTGACCCCTGTATCATACAATGAATGAGCCGAAAAGCCCGGTTGAGAAGCCTGGGACGCAGGACTTTCGAGAACTCAGGTAATGCATTAAGATGAAAAAACATGAACCTTTACAACCCCTTTAAGGCTTTATGCACATTGGACGTTAAAATAACGTTATAAAAACGCTAGTAGCTTTGCAGTGAATTTTTCAACCTTTTTGCAAAAGTGTTTTTTAGCGTTTTTTTGGCGTTTTTAAGCGTTATTTATTTTTTATTGTTTTTATTTTTTGAAAATTTTTTTTTTTTTTTTTTATGAATCAAAAACTGTGATGAGCCACGTTTTTGAGAGTTATCATCGTTTTTTGATGTTAGAGCATTTTACAGCTGAAAAGAGCTGAAAAACTGGTGTGCATAGACACATAGGATAACAAGATGGGTAGTCTATTGACTGTAAAAAAAAAATGTCTGATGCCCAAAAGAGCTGCTGTAAAAAAACATCCAGTGTGCATGAGGCCTAAAAATGAATTGCAGGTGTGAATATTTTTTATATCATGTCTGGCCAATTCCCCTGGAAGCTGGAAATCACTGAAGTAGACATCGTTACTCCTGTGATCTCTACTTTCTTCCAGGCCCTGTGGCTGACTTGTTGCATTCTGAACACAGTAGGTTGGCTGCTCAGCACGGGTGCTGTTCAAAGAAATCTTTTCATTTTCAAAGTGTTCTCTGATTGGACAAGGTGAAGAGGCAAGGGTGCTGATGTCACAACCTCCACCTATTCCAATCATAGAATGCTTTGCATTCAATCATAAAATGCAAAGCATTCCCTGAATGGCACCCATGCTGAGCTGCTGACCTGTGTTTAAAATGCAGTAGACCAGCTGCTCAGCACAGGATTTGGAAGCAAGCAGAGATCACAGGAGTGGCAGTATTTACTACAGTGATTTTCAGGTTCCAGGGGCAGGTATGGTATATAAAATACCCATACCTGGAATTCTTCTTTAAAGGTTTTAAAAAAAAAAAAATAACAAACATGTTATACTTACCTCCACTGTGCAGCTCATTTTGCACAGTGTATCCCGAATGCTGTCTTCTGGGGTCCCTCGGCGGTTGTCTCGGCTCCTCCTCGCGAAAGCTTTCTACCTTCATGCGAGTGAGCTCGCATGGTGGAATAGTTTGCGAGCGCGCTCCCGTGATACAGCGGCGGGCATATCACGTCATCCGCTGTGATTGACAGCAACGCCAGCCAATGGCTGCGCTGCAATCAATCCGCCCAGCCTAGCCAATCAACGGCCAGGCTGGGAACCGAAGAGGATGACGTGGACGCGCCTGGGAATTTCGAACGGTCAGGTAAGTAAAACGGGGGGCCGGTGCTGTCAGATGTTTTTTTACCTTAATGCATAGGATGCATTAAGGTAAAAAAACTTTTACCTTTACAACCCCTTTAAGCTTTTATATTTGTATCTATGTATATACAATCTGTGGTTTAGAGCTGCGCCTTGACACCCGGACTCGGTGTAGTCAAAGAGTCCATATATCAATCATGTGGAAATAACACAATCCTTCAGCCAGAAAAAAATGTAGCAATAAACATTAGCTCCAAAAGTCTCTGCTGGTCTTAGTTCAGGATGGATGTGTAATAATCACCACTGTGCTCAAACTTGGCTCTTCAATGTGGCCCACCACCAGAAGTCTAAGCAGCTTACCAGAGGAATGACTGTAACCAGCAGTCGGCTGTGACCCAGCCGCGGCCTTTGAGGGAAACCGAACGAATCCCAAATCCTAGGGCAGTGCCTACACCTGGGCTCCACTCCGCAACTCCACCAATTAGATCATATATATAGAATGATGATAAAGGCAGACCTAGCGTAATCCCGCAGGGACTTTAATTCAAAATCATAAAAACCAGTATACTCACATTTGCGATGAGTTAAACAGGCATGTAAAACATAGTGTTGCCGGCCAGCAAACAGATTGGAACAAACCCTCCAAAGCGTGATGACGTCACCGCACGTCTTCCCAGACGCATTTCGTCATAGGACGTTGTCAATGGGCCATTGACATTGACAACGTCCTATGACGAAACGCGTCTGGGAAGACGTGCGGTGACGTCATCACGCTTTGGAGGAGGGTTTGTTCCAATCTGTTTGCTGGCCGGCAACACTATGTTTTACATGCCTGTTTAACTCATCGCAAATGTGAGTATACTGGTTTTTATGATTTTTAATTAAAGTCCCTGCGGGATTACGCTATGTCTGCCTTTATCATCATTCTATATATATGATCTAACTGGTGGAGTTGCGGAGTGGAGCCCAGGTGTAGGCACTGCCCTAGGATTTGGGATTCGTTCGGTTTCCCTCAAAGGCCGCGGCTGGGTCACAGCCGACTGCTGGTTACAGTCATTCCTCTGGTAAGCTGCTTAGACTTCTGGTGGTGGGCCACATTGAAGAGCCAAGTTTGAGCACAGTGGTGATTATTACAGACCAGGAGAGACTTTTGGAGCTAATGTTTATTGCTACATTTTTTTCTGGCTGAAGGATTGTGTTATTTCCACATGATTGATATATGGACTCTTTGACTACACCAAGTCCGGGTGTCAAGGCGCAGCTCTAAACCTCTGTTTTTCTTGCTGTATTTTCTCTAGTGTCTCGGCACAAGAACTGCTGCCTCCCCATTTTTTACCCTTCGTGACTGTTACATCGTTACTAATTGACTATCCATTTGTGACAAGCGCAGTTTTTCCTGTATTATATATACAATCTGTAATGTGTAACTATATGTAGAAAATATTTACTGCCAAAAAATTTTGAATTACAGTTGACAAAAAAACGATTTAAAGTTTACGCTAAATCTGAACGCCACGTAAATACACTAGTTAAATACAAATATGTGAGCTGTTCTACATACCAAAGGATTAGTATTTCTATTCATGCAGTGAAGAGATTTACACATCTCTGCTACACAGTCATCCCCACCTGGCAGGACAGGAGACAGGGCTAAACATGATGTGCCAAGGACGGGGGCAGGCATCACTAAATGGATCCAGACCGAGTCACTTTCCCATCCATACCCGTGGCCATTTAGGAGCCAGCTCTGTCTCACAACTAGGGCCAAAACAACTAATCGATTATGAAAATTGTAACCGATTCATTTCATAATCGATTAATCGGGCAGTAACATAATGGGGTTAAAAAAAAAATTAGCCCTTTATAGGACAAAAAAAGCAAAACACTACTGTAAATATTACTTTCACTGTCCCACGGTAAAAAAAATTAACCCCTGACAGTAGCGATTATTTGCTCTTTTTGTACTTATTTGTTTTTTTAACCCCATTATGTTACTAAACATCTCAGGCCGGGGGTCACACCTCTGTGTTTTTTGGTGCTTTTTGCAGAAACACACTACAGTTCATTTATATGTTTTCCTATGGAACACGTTCACATCCATGATTTTTTTTTTTCAGCTGCTGCGTATTTGGAAAAGGCAAGGACTTTTTAACGTAAAACAGTGCTATTTCGTTTTTTTTGGTTCAATATACTTCAATGGAGAAGCTGCAGAAGAGCATGTAATGTGTTTTTGTGGCAATTTGTGTTTTGTAATCTGCCCAACAACAAATTGACCCAAATTTTTTTTAAAAATGCAAAAAAATTTTTTAGGCTATTATTCGATTTAATTGAAACAATAATCGGCCAACTAATCGATTATGAATATAATTGTTAGTTGCAGCCCTACTTCCAATCTTCGCCGCTATCATTCTCGCAGCAGAGCGAGAGGCAGGACAGAGGGACAGCAGCACAATAGCATTGGATGGAGGGTGGGTGCTGCCTGAGACAACTTCCCAGATTAAAGGGGTTGTAAAGGTACAAGTTTTTTTACCTTAATCCATCCTATGCATTAAGGTAAAAAAACATCTCACAGCACCGCCCCCCCGAGCCCCCGTTGTACTTACCTGACCGTTCGAATCTCCCGGGCGCGTCCACGTCGTCCTCTTCAGTTCCCAGCCTGGCCGTTGATTGGCTAGGCTGGGCGGATTGATAACAGCGCAGCCATTGGCTAGCGCTGCTGTCAATCGGAGCGGATGACGTGGCGCGCCGGGGGGCGGAGCCGAGTGATACAGTCGGCGGCTATGGCCGCCGCTGTATCACGGGAGCGCGCTCGCAAAAGCTTTCCTCCGTGCGAGCGCCCTCGCATGAAGATGGAAAGCTTTTGCGAGGAGGAGCCCAGACAGCCGCCGAGGGACCCCAGAAGACAGCTTTCCGGGACACTCTGTGCAAAATTAACTGCACAGTGGAGGTAAGTATAACATGTTTGTTATTTTTTTTTTTTAAAAGCCCTGACTTTAGTGTCCCTTTAAGCAGGATGCGACCAGTCGCCAGCTTGTTAATATCCATAGTCAACTCTGGTAACTCCTGCCCTCCATCCAGTGCTGCTGTCTGCCTGTCTGTCTGTCTGTCCTGCCTCTGTGTACCTCTGTATGGTAGCAGAGTGAGGGGGGCAGAGGACCTCGCTCTGAAGGATAGGGGAGCAGGGGATGTTTGATGTAAATGCACAGATAGCTTTATTTAGGGGGGGGTGATGTAAAGGGGAAGAGAACACTACTATAGGGAGAGTGATGATGTGAAACGGGCAGAGTGCACTACTTTGGGGGAGGGTGGGGCATGTAAACGAGCAGAGAGCGCTACTGTGTGGAGGGGGTGGTTTGTGATGTGAAGGGGGCAGAAAGCACTACTGTGTGTGTGTGTGTGTGGGGGGGGGGTGGTTGAGGGATGAAGGTGGGCAATTTTTGTGGGGGGGGGGGGGAGTGATTTGAAGGGGGCAGAGGACACTGCTTTGGGGGGTTGTTGATGTGAAGGGGTTCAGGACCCTACTGTGAAGGGGCAAAAGTCACTGCTGTGAAGTGAAGAAAAGGATTGTGATATAAGAGGGAGGGGTGCTGTGATGCACAGGATCAGGAGAGTCATTGGACAAACATAAGATTTGGATCTCTGCTCGGAGAAAATTTCACTGATCGGACCTGCGTGATTTTTAATTCAGTAGCCTTTTGACTAGGGTAATGGTCAAACACACTGACCGTTTCAGGAAATAGTGAAACTTAAAATTTCAAAGCATCAGTAGTAAGACAAGATCGTGAACAAGGTAAAGAAATACAAACCAGACAAATAGGTGAAGTCCTGAAAGGATTGCAGGACAGGAATGGAGGTTCAGACAAGTCCAACAAGGTAATACAAGGACAGACAAGACAGACTGAAGTTGGTTTAGAGCTTTGTATTCCAAACATAAACTAGCATTGTATTGGAGCACTTCCCTGGAGCAGAGAAGATGAATAAATACCCATGAGGTTTTCAAAGGATCAGATAAAGAGTACTGACTGCGAACAGACGCCCAGCAAATGTATAAAGAGATCAACCACAGTTCTCAAAGTGTGTTGAATAGCAATATGGCATACAAGAAGTATGAATTGACTTGTTGACTGAACATTAACCTCCCTGGCGGTATGATGATTTTAGGTGCTGAAAGCGGTACCATTTTTTTGCAAGGAAATTTACGTCCACAGAATGGCACGTACAGGCAGATGGGCGTATATATACGTCCCGGCCTTCTAGCGGGTCGGGGGTCCGATCGGGACCCCCTCCGCTGCGTGCGGCGGTCGGCTTACCTCCGGGAACGATCCGACTCGAGGGGGCGGCGGTTCATTTCTGTCCGCCCCCTCGTGAAGGCTCCCAGCCAATCCCGTGCGCCGCCGCCGTGTCACTTCCTCTGCCTGTAAAATGTAAAACATAGGCAGAGGAAGTGATGCAGCTCTCATCTCGGCGGTATTTTCAAACTACCGAGATGAGAGAAGAGTCACAGTAAGTCTGCACCAACACTACACTGACACCAGTACACATAGGCACATTAACCTCTTGCGATCACCCCCCCCCCCCTCCCCCTGTCACACTGTCACTGAATGCAGTGATCATATATGTACTGATCACTGCATTTAGTGTCAGTGTGACAGGCAGTTAGTGTTAGGTTCAGGGTAGCCCTGTACCCCCCCAATAAAGTTTTAACCCCTTAATCACCGCCCTAGTTAACCCTTTCACCCCCTATTGCCAGCGTCACTAAGCGATCATTTTTCTGATCGCTGTATTAGTGTCGCTGTTGCTGCTAGGTAGCTAATTGATTTTTTTTATTGCGATTTTTTTTTTTTTTTTTTTAACTAAAGACATGTGGCTGAATACATTTTGGCCTAAATGTTTGACTAAAATTTGGTTTAATTAATTTTTCTTATAACAAAAAGTAAAAAATATTTTTTTCAAAAATGTCGCTCTGTTTTTGTTTATAGCGGAAAAAATTAAAATCGCAGAGGCAATCAACTACCATTAAAAGAAAGCTCTATTTGTGGGAAGAAAAGGACACAAATTTTGTTTGGGAGCCACGTCGCACGACCGCGCAGTGTTGAATTGTAAAAACGCCTCTGGGCATTTAGCAGCATATTGGTCCGGGGCTTAAGTGGTTAATCTGTCCGATTAAGAAACTAGTAGACATCTCGTGTATGAAAAAGTTTGAAAAACAAAATCATACATTTTAATATAATAATAATTATAAATAATTATAACAAATAATAATTTATAATAAAAATGATTCAATAATGTAATCAACTCAAAATCACTGAAATTTGCTCAGTTGCAGAATTGTCGCTGTCATTACTTTTATTTTTCTATGACGAATTTCCCCAAAAATCGCTATCGTTCAATTCTGCAAGTGATTCTAACTTATTACCACCAGGGGGGTTAAGGCCTCATGCACACTAGACATTTTTACAACTACTGTTTTTGGCTTCAGGAATTTTTTTTTCTGCAGCCAGTAAACTCCCCAGCATTGTATCCTATGTGTCAATGCACACATAGGCTGTTATCAGTGCTTTTTGGCAGGGGCTTTTTTTTTTGACTGGAAAAACCCCCCAGAACTACTGCATTCAAAGAGGAGTTTTTCAGCTGGAAAAAACGCTCTGATGCAGAAAAATGCCGTAAAATGTATCTGGCATTTATGAGCGTATTTGAGACTCCAGGATTATGGGAAAGTGGGAGTTAAAAATGGCAAAGAGGTGTTTTCTTGCTAAAAATCGCTAACACGGCAAACTGCAAATGAAAAAAAAAAAAAAGGAGAAGCCCAGCCTAAAAAGCTCAGGCTGGACTTCTCCATTAAATTTTGTGTTATCGCTCTCACTCTCTCATTCTGGTCACTGGAAGTTCAACATGACACCTCATGGCAAAGAACTCTCTGAGGATCTGAAAAAAATAATTGTTGCTCTACATAAAGATTGCCTAGGCTATAAGAAGATTGCCAAGACCCTGAAACTGAGCTGCAGCACGGTGGCCAAGACCATACAGAGGTTTAATAGGACAAGTTTCACTCAGAACAGGCCTCGCCATGGTCGACCAAAGAAGTTGAGGTCACATGCTCAGCGTCATATCCAGAGGTTGTGTTTGGGAAATAGACGTATGAGTGCTGCCAGCATTGCTGCAGAGGTTTAAGGGGTGTCAACCTGTCAGCTCTTAGACCATACGCTGCACACTGCATCTAATTGGTCTGCATAGCTGTCGTCCCAGAAGGAAGCCTCTTCTAAATGTGATGCAAAAGAAATCCTGCAGTTTGCTGAAGACAAGCAGACTAAGGACATGGATTAACACACCTCCAAGATGACCACTGCCTTGCTAAAGAAGCTGAGGGTAAAGGTGATGGACTGGCCAAGCATGTCTCCAGACCTTAACCCTATTGAGCAACTGTGGGGCATCCTCAAACAGAAGGTGGGAGGAGCGCAAGGTCTCTAACATCCACCAGCTCTGTGACGTCATGGAGGAGTGGAAGAGGACTTCAGTGGCAACCTGTGAAGCTCTGGTGAACTCCATGCCCACGAAGGTTAGGGCAGTGCTGGAAAATAATGGTGGCCACACAAAATATTGACACTTTGGGGCCCAATTTGGACATTTTCACTTAGGGGTATACTCACTTGTGTTGCCAGCGGTTTAGACACTAAGGCCCCTTTCACATTGAGGCGTTTTTCATGCGGTACAGCGCTAAAAATAGCGCTGCTATACCGCATGAAAAATCATGCCCTGTAGTGTTCAATGTGAAAGCCCGAAGGCTTTCACACTGAAGCGGTGCGCTAGCAGGAACGCTCCAAAAGTCCTGCTAGCCGCATCTTTACCGCGGTATAGGAGCGGTGTGTTCACCGCTCCTATAGCGCGCCTTCCCATTGGAATCAATGGGAAACCGCGGTAATAGCGCGGTAATACCGCCCGCAACGCAGGCGGTATTAACCCTTTTTCGGCCGCTAGCGGGGGTTAAAACCTCACCGCTAGCGCCCGAATATCGCGGTAAACACGACGGTATAGCGGCGCTACAAATAGCGCGGCTATACCGTCACCGCGGCTCCACGCCTCAATGTGAAAGGGGCCTAATGGCTGTGTGTTGATTTATTTTGAGGGGACAGCAAATTTACACTGTTATACAAGCTGTACACGCACTACTTTACATTGTAGCAAAGAGTCATTTCTTCAGTGTTGTCACATGAAAAGATATAATAAAATATTTACAAAATTGTGAGGGGTGTACTCACTTTTGTGAGATACTGTATGTATAATACTCCCAATTATGGAGTAATTTTTATTCTAATTGGCTTCCTAGAAATGCAGTATACAATGTTATTTCTATATAGATGGAATATCAGCCCAGATTGTATAGGAGAAGTGTTTAAAGTACTTTTGTTACAGCCCCGGCTACATCAATCGCGCCCTAATGGTTAGCAAGGAGGATAATCGGACGCATAATAATTAATTGAGGAACAGCTTTCGTCAACTTAATAAGGTTCCGCTCTGTTAGGCTTTATTTGTGTGAATAATTGGATAATGCTTCATGGTTTATTTATCTTGCAATCCCACTGGTGCATTCAGATATTTCCTGCAATCGCTAAAAATAACTGCTATTTATATTCTTTTATGCACTGAGATTTATGTGCTGTTGTGAGATTGTCATTATAATGGTGCAGCTCATACTTCCACCTAGGAACCTTTTCCTGGCTGCATCGCAAGCTGCAGATAATAATATATACCGTGTTCTTCTCTTTGCAGGAAGGTGGCCAGCCATCCAGTAATGGCGTTGAAGCATTTGCATTAAAGGCCAAAGTTATTTATCCAATAAATCAAAAGTTTAGGGTAAGATGTCTACTTGTCTAGAGTAATGATCACAGATGATCCTGAAGTGGGTGATGTTGAACAGAAAGTGGCTGAAAGACTGCGGCCCTGTATTTCTTGCTTTTAGAAAAATTCTACCATTCCCAATATACCCAAATATACCAATAACTGGGGAAAAAAAAAACGAAACTTGTCGATATCCAAAAAGATTGGGACACAAGCGTCTTCCTAACTGACAAGCTACATATCCTGCAAGATACAAAAACGTAAAAGTGGATGTAAACCCCCCCATACACCCAGTGAAGTGAATAGCCTCAGATTATACACAGAGATTAACCAAATCTCCCGACATGGGTTTTACATGTATATCTGCTGTCTTCACATTTATATACTGTTTAGAAAGTTCAGCTCCTGTCAGGAAATTTTCTCTTCCTGTTTAACGCAAAGGGCCAGATTCTTAAAAGGATTACGGCGGCGTATCTCCAGATACGCCGCCGTAATTTCAAATCTACGCCGTTGTTGCTTTATGACGATTCTCAAACGCAGATACGTGTAAAAAATAGGCTTCTGCCGCCAACGTAACTTGGCTACGCCAGCGTATAATTGCTCTTCCGTCGATTTCCTGCGTCGAATATGCAAATGAGCTAGATACCCTGATTCCCGAACGTAATTGCTCCCGCTGTTAAGTATGGACGTCGTTTTTTTCTGTCGTTTACGTCATTTGCGTAACTCGTTTTCGAATAGGGCTTTTGCGTAAGTTACGTTCACATCGAAACCAATGTATTTGTGGCGTAATTTGGAGCATGCGCAGTGGGATACGTCCACGGACGGCGCATGCGCAGTTCTTTCGGCGCGGGGGCGCACTTAATTTAAATACAAGACGCCCACCTCCTTCCTACTTTGAATTACGCGGGCTTACGACGGCCCATTTACGCTACGCCGCCGCAAGTTACGGAGCAAGTGCTTTGAGAATACGGCACTTGCGTCTGTAAGTTGCGGCGGCGTAGTGTAAATGGTATAGGCAAGTCCGACAGGTACGTGAATCTGGCCCAGAGTGTGATGTCTGGGCATACAGCCAATATAGCTAACATTTCTGATTTGGAGAAAAGGCACACCCCCCTCTCCACATAGGCAGAGACTCTAATGCCTCGTTTCCACTGAGCGGAATGGTTCGGGTCAGTACAGTTTGGAACGGTTAGAATGGTCCAGTCTATTCTGGAGAGCGTTTCCACTGCAAGTCGGACCGCCAGGGGCCATACAGGGGTTAAAGAAAATACATAGCGTGTCCACCAATCAGTGGAATGTATTGTAGCTCTGCCCTAACCAAACCGTTCCATTTTCTTTGGCCCCACATCTGAAGCAGGACCCAGAATGGTGCGGTACGGCTCGGTTTTGATGGCACGCTTTCATAATGGAAACGCCCAAAATAGCGTACCATAACGAACTGATCCGCTCAGTGGAAACGAGGCATAAGAGGTGTTTTGTAACAGGGCCAGCTCTCTGCTAATCTATTTTAGCAACCTCCCCTGACAGAAATTTCAGGCTGCTTTTATCTGATGTGTCAAAAAATGTGTCAGGAGTTATCAGGCTGATAGCAGAGGAACAGGTCAGGAGAGAGTTACAGGCTCTTTTGAAGATAGAGAACAAAATACTGCAGATATGCAGTATGTGCCCAGCTCAAATTTCAGGAATTGGGTTTACATCCACTTTAAAGCCCCACTCCAGGGCATCAGAAACAAAATGACTCTTGCAGTGAGATCTACCTGCACTACCCGGTTCTTTCACATCACCAGTCCCCCCAAACTCTACTCCCTAAGGTGCTCCAACCACCATAAAAGTCTTCCTGGGGGGCCACTGCAAGGCGGCGCATACGCATTAGAAGTTATCGTTTGGGGATATTGCAAATATCTTCTAAACCATGTAGGTTTAGGAGATATTTCAAGCACCTACAGGTAAGCCTTAATCTAGGCTTACCTGTAGGTTAAAGTGGTTGTAAAGGGTTTACAACCACTTTAATGCCATAATGTAAATGGAGAACCTCGGTGCTGTTTACATAAGACTCAACACAAGGCTTTCCAAAATAAATTCCTATCTTAATTGTATATAGTGATTTTCAAAGGTGTAAAGAACTTGTAACCCAATCCTTTCCATAGATGTAACAAGGCCTACTTCCCAAAGTGTGTCTTGATATACTGTTCTTCAGAGCTCAACTCCTCCAACCTAGATGACACCATGGAGGAAAATATACACCACATTATCCCGCCATCTTTCCCTCTTCCTGCAACTTTATTGTCCACTTTATCTATTTTTTCCTCTCTTCTTTCTCTTTATTAGCCCATTATTTCTTCCCTGTCTCACCCTAACTAAATATTCTATTCTTAAAAAATCGAAAATGGGGCACAAAACATAATCCTTACAATTCAACCAAAAGGACAATACAACTTTTGGAAAGAAGTCAGCAATGGTAGCACTTCTAAATATAAACATGGCACGGGTGGGTATACAGCGCACCACATCCCTGAATAATAACCTAGTGCAAAAATAGAGTGCAAAAAATGGGACTCTAATGCCCTGTACACACGATCGGTTCGTCTGATGAAAACGGTCCGATGGGCCCCATCGTTTTTTTTCCCATCGGTAAAAATAATAGAACCTGTTTTTAAAATTTTCTCATGGTTAAAAAAACGATAGAAAAAAACGATCGTCTGTGGGGAAATCCATCGGTCAAAAATCCACGCATGCTCAGAATCAAGTCGACGCATGCTCGGAAGCATTGAACTTCATTTTTCTCTACATGTCATTGTGTTTTACGTCACTGCGATGGAATGCAGGCAAGACTGATGAAAGTCGGCTTCATCGGATATCTGATGAAAAAATCCATCAGTCCGTTTTCATCGGATGAACCGATCGTGTGTACAGGGCATTACAGTGCTCTACATCTTAGGAATGGAAACATAGGGCCAGATTCACGTAGTCCAGAGCATCTTTGCTCTGGAGTAACGCTTCTCATTTGCGTTGCGCTGCCGATTTTTTAGGAGCAAGTGCTGTCATTCATGAAGCACTTGCTCCTAAAGTTGCGGCAGCGCATCACAAATGAGCCGGCGGAATTCAAATTGGGCGGGTACGGGGCGTGTAGTATGCTAACTACGCGCGATCCCGCCGCCGACGTACTGCGCATGCGTCGAGTGTCAAAACATCCCCGTGCGCATGCTCCAAAATCTGTGAATGAACGTCAATGACGTCACATTCCCATTCATGACCGTTTTACGCAAGCGACGTTTTTTTTTTTTTTTCCCGACGCGATGACGACGCCTATACCTAACATAGGATACGCCAGCCCCATGTAGGTATAACTATGCGCCGCGTATCCCGTCCGGAAACGTCGTAACGTCACTGCGTCGCGCCGGATTTCGATCGTGAATTGCCGATTTCCGCTCATTAACATATTTTTTGAGCGTAAATCGGCGGGAACGCCCCCGGCGCCATTTTTAAGTTGAAGTAACGATGCGATGGCGAAACTCAGTTACGCTCACCGCATCGGAACTTCAACCCGGCGTTTCTTGTTTTCTGGTTACAGAAAACAGAAACGCCGGCTCAAAGCCACTGTTACGCTGGCGGATCACTCGATCCGCCAGCGTAACCTTTGCTGAATCTGGCCCATAAGGTATATGATATGTCATACCTTATATTTTATTGTGCGTTTATAGATATCATAATCCATTTTTGATCATTTGGATTGGAATAAAGAAGTGATTTTCTTTTGTATCATACATGTATGTGTTTGTGTCCATTCTTGAGATGTAGAGCACAGTTAACTGTGAAATCTAAAACTCTGGTGGGTGTAACAAGATGTGCGCTTGCCCCTTCACACTCTATAATTAATGTGCAATGGTGTGGGGTGTAGCAAGATGGCGGCGCATAGGGAGCGGAATGTGACACTACATAGGCGCTTTTTTTAGCGTTCTAGCGCCTGCAAGGCGACCCGTTGTGAAAGGGGTATTAGAGTAAGAACAGATCTTGGTAAAATAAATGCATCAAATCTTCAACATCACCTATTTATCTCAGTACAATGTTTTAACCGCTTAACGCCCGCCCACTGTATATATACGTCATTTTTTTAAAGATGGATATCTCGGTAATGGCAGCAGCTGCTGCCACAACCGAGATATCCATCTCTTGAGTGGGCGGGCCTGTCTACGATAATGGCGGTCTCCCGTGCCCTCCGCCGCTTACCGGAGCCGTCGGTAGCGGCGGAGGCGATCGGGTCCGCTCGACTGCTGACTGGGGATGCGAGTGAGGGCAAAATGGCCACCACCCGTCCCCATAGCTCTGCTGGGCGGAAGTGACGTCAAAACGTCAGTCCCGTCCAGCGTCTTAAAGAGAGATTTTTTTTGGTTTACCTTTTTCCAAATGACAAAATTGTCTTTTTGACCCCAGATCTCATATTTAAGAGGACATGTCATGCTTTTTTTTTCTATTACAAGGGATGTTTACATTCCTTGTAATAGGAATAAAAGTGATAATTTTTTTAATTCGGTGTAAAAAATTATAAAATAAATAAAAATCCGAAAACAAATTAAATTTTTTAAAGTGCCCCGTCCCCACGAGCTCGCACGCAGAAGCGAACGCATACGCGAGTAGCGCCCGCATATGAAAACCGTCTTCAAACCACACAAGTGAGGTATCGCCGCGATCGTTAGAGCGAGAGCAATAATTCTAGCCCTAGACCTCCTCTGTAACTCAAAAAATGCAACCTATAGAATTTTTTAAACGTCGCCTATCAAGATTTTTAAGGGTAAAAGTTTGACGCCATGCCACGAGCGGGCGCAATTTTTAAGCGTGACATGTTGGGTATCATTTTACTCGGTGTAATATTATGTTTCACAATATATAAGAAAATTGGGCCAAATTTATTGTTGTCTTATTTTTTTAATTAAAAAAAGTGAATTTTTTCCAAAAAAAGTGCGCTTGTAAGACCGCTGAGCAAATACGGTGTGACAAAAAGTATTGCAATGCCTGCCATTTTATTCTCTAGGGTGTTAGAAAAAATATATATAATGTTTGGGGGTTTTAAGTAATTTTCTAGCAAAAAAAAACAGTTTTAGTCTCGTAAACTCCAAATCTGTAAAACAGGCTCGGGGCTTAAGTGGTTAAACATTTATTTTTAACTGAAAAAGGCTTGGAAAATGTCTGTATTATTTTCTATCTGTCTGTGATTCCAGCCTCTTGCTGATGGAGCATCAAACCCATCACTGCATGAAAAATCTAAGCGTGCCCAGTTACCTAACCAGATGTTTGAAGACTCCGCGGGGAGCAGTACAGAATCTCTGAGTCAGGGGGAGAAGGAGGATGGAAGTTCATCCACCACAATACATTCCACTACCAGTCTGGATAGATTCTACGAGAGAACCTTTCCCCGAGTCAACGCTTTTCCGGAAGTTCTCATTTGTAACAGGTAAGAGTACTGCTGAGTTAACAGTATAAACTTTAATCCTATGTACAGAATATGCACTTGAAACATATGTTTGATATTAACCCTTTTCTGTCTGGAGGTCAAGTCAGTATTGGTTAAAAAAAACTGTGACCAACCTAAAAAAAATTGCAGGTAAAAGCGCAGAAAAATAAAGTATTTTGAATGCTTACTTAGTGTTTTAACTTTTCCGAAGGCACCTTTCATACTGGGGCGTTTTTCAGGCACTTTGGCGTTAAAAAAAGCGCATGTAAAGCGCCTGAAAGAAGCCTCATCTGCAATCCCAATGTGAAAGCCGAGTGCTTTCAGAGCCCTGAAAGCACCGCTTGTTTTAGTGATGCTTTGGCTCTGCTAAAGTGGCACTTTTCAGTCACTAGCAGGACGCTTTTGACCCCCCCAAAGTAGAGTTTGCGGTGCTTCCATAACGCTTTTCAGGCGCTTCGGAAGCACTACCCATTCATTGCAATAAGTAGGGCATTTTAGGAGCGCTGTGTAATACAACGATGCTGCTTGCGGGTCTTTTTCTAATGTCTTGCAAACGCATCGCCCCAGTGGAGCTTTCACATTCAGGCGGCATTGGGGGGCAGTTTTCAGGCACTTTACAGGCGCTATTTCTTGGGCTAAAACACCTGAAAACTGCCTCCAGTGTGTTCCTAGTTAAAACAGGAACTATAGTCACCTCAGCTCCTGCGAAACAACGTCTGAGATCCCTATAACGGAACCCCAAATGGGACAGGGGTTAAAGCCGTTTATGATATTTCATTCCCAACCCCAACACAGCTACTGACACTCCACAGTCAGGCAAATAAACCCCAATAACGAGACACACAGCTCTGTTTGAGGTTCCTCACGTATAGTCCCTTTATTGAGAAAACCAGGCTCTTTTATATACAGTTAGTAACCAAAATGAACAATGACCCAACTCCACCCAAAACATTACACAAGAAGCCCAAATACACATCTTTTTGGTAGACATCATGACTCCAGCTCTCACATACTTTACATGAGCTAATTATCTACAGCTGATAATTCAGACATCTGACCTTTAGGCAGTCTGCTAACTTGCAATACACATTTATCATCAATAGACCTTCACACAATACAGGGTCAATTAGCACAACACAATGAAAGATCCTTAGAAGCCATCCTAGATTTATTTACATCACAGTAGCAGACTTAATTACAGCCAGGTAGCTGGAGGTGATGACATCTTTCAATCTTTCAATTAACCTGTTGAGTTTAGAATCAACAAACAGTAATAGTTCAAGATATTCTGGAATATATTGTGAATTACAGACCCATGTTAAAGCAATCCAAGATATATTCTGAATGTCCATTATTTCCTGGCTCATACTTTGTAAGAGCTTCTGGGTTCCACGTGCCCTCCCGTTACAGTACCTTTTTGGTATCATACATTTTTTGCTGGCCTGTTCCTGGTTGGGGATCTTCAGCCATCTTAATTGGCCAGGTCAGGATGACACAACTGTGCATGCGCTTAAGAGTTAATTTATGCAAACAAAAGCAAGAAGCAAGCAAGCAAGTTTTGCACAAGTCTTCCTTCCTTTAAGAAGTATCCTTTTCACTTCACTATGCCCTTCATTTCCACGTCGAAACACTTAAGCTTGGTTATTTCACCACCCACAAGACTTGGCATTCCAAGTCATCTAACTCCACTGATGAGCACTCCTTGGCATGAAAGTGCAAGCCAACTTTCTCCAATCGCCTTTCAGGACAACCTTGGAGAGAGCGCAGCTCCGCCCATTTCTCAGGAAACACACGTGATCCTTTAAGATCCCTCCTCTTCCACCATGGCCTCAGTTATTGTGTTTCCTCCGCCATGGTGGAAGCATCACAGGGAACCAGGGAGCTGTCTCTCTCCAGGCGGAGAGTTTTGTTGAGCTTACCTTTCTTTGTATATTGTTGGCGGCGACCATCCTGACCCCTCTTCACGGGGAGGGGGCGCTCAGGAGTCCCCAGACGCTCCGGTTCAGCGGAACTTTCGGCCTCCCAGGGGACGGTGTCGTTGTGCCCAGGAACTGCGGTAGAGGTCCAGGTGACCGAGCGGTAGCCGGCGCAGGTCGGCGGTGGTCCGCATTCTCAGTTCCGGGTCCCGGCTGGCGACCGCGTCACGCACGGTGACGCCGTTTTCCGGGGGGGGCGTGGCGCTGCTGGTTCCCAGCGCCTGGAACGCAGCATCTGTGGGGCAGGTCAGGTGACCGGTACTTCCGTTTCCGGCCCCCGATGATGACGCGGGCGGCCGGGAAAATTTAAAATGGAGTCGTTCTCCAGCTACTTGTGTGACTGCGCTCTACAATGGAGGAGAGACAGACAACACCGGCGGATACAGGCGCTGCAAGCACCGGTCAGGCCCAGGTAAGAGGGGTACAGCGGTGCCTTTTATTCTTACTATATTGGGCCTAATTTTGTGTTATTGTTGTTCCTCCCTGAGGGAGCCTGTGGTTACCAGTCCAGGTTAACGCTCTTGGTCTGTATAACCGTTAGTGGTGGTGGCACTTAGTCCAGGCCTTTGGTTTTATTCTGGTGGCGGCACTTGGGTGTTTAAAAAAAAAAAAAAAAAATGGAGATGGTAACTTTGGGTTCATCTCGTTACAGGAAAAATCTACAACCAAAGCTAGGCACTTGGATACACCCAGGAAATGCCCGTCTTGCAAAAATCCTTTAAGGGATTCTTGGCAAAAGCCAATGTGCAGATCCTGCATTAAAAATCTGGTGGAAGAGGAAACTTCACAACAGTATAAGGACCTTTTTTCCTCAGTCCAGGAGCTGGCAAGCTCTTTAGGCTCAGTGAAGGATATGATCACACAAGGCTCCGCAAGTTTGGGGGAGCCACAGCAGCCACCACCTAGTCCGAAAATCCCAGTTTCGGGTCAAATAGAGGGGGATTCGGCAGATGAAGGGACTAGTACTCTCCCCTCTCTCAGGGATTCAGATGAGGAGGAGGAGGAAGAAGATAGTAGCAAAAGCTCAAAGTTTAAATTGTCATTAGACGAAGTGGAGGACTTACTCAAGGCAATTTATGTTACCCTGGGTATCCAGGAAGAGAAGGTTCAGTTATCCATACACGATAAGATGTATCAGGGGCTGGATGAGTCTAAAAGCCGGGTTTTCCCGGTCCACAAAGTCCTCTCGGACACCGTCAAGAAGGAATGGAAGGACCCTGAAAGGGCCCCCTTTTTTTCAAAGACCCTTAGAAGAAGGTTTCCATTTGAAAGCGGTGAGACAGAGGTGTGGAACAAAAAGCCTAAAGTAGACGCAGCTTTCTCACAGGTGTCTCGTCATACAGACCTGGCTTTTGAGGACATGGGGGTCCTGAAAGATCCGATGGACAAGAGGGCAGATTCCCTCCTAAAGAAGGCATGGGATTCTACTGCAACCAGTCTGAAACCAGCCATGGCCGCCACAATAGTCGCCCGAAATCTAGAGTGCTGGGTTGAGAAATTAAGGAGTCATGTCGAGGCAGGCACCTCAAGAAAGGATCTATTAGATTCCTTCCCCTTAATCTTAAAAGCCATCAAATATATGGCAGATGCTTCTGCTGAGTCCATTAAAATGGCTGCAAGGTCAGCAGCCCTGGTGAACTCAGTCAGGCGAGCAGTTTGGTTAAAGACCTGGTCGGGTGATATCCCCTCTAAGGTCAAGCTTTGTGGTCTGCCTTTCTCAGGGGACCTTTTGTTCGGTCAGGACCTAGAAAAAGTTCTTGACAGAACGGCGGATAAGAAGAAGGCTTTCCCCCCTAAAAAGGGTCAGAACCCTAAGAAAAATTTTCGTCCTTTTCAACAGTCCCATAAGAGTAAGGAAGAAAATAAAAAGAGATGGGGGTCCCAAAGAGGGAGAGGTAGAGGAGGTATCTTATTTAAAAACCCCTCAGAACCAACTACCAAAAGCAAGTGACGATCTGCTTCCGGTGGGAGGAAGACTGGCTGCTTTTCTCCCACAGTGGAAACAGATGACCACAAGCCCCTTTGTGGAAAGAATCATTACGGAGGGGTACAGTCTGGAATTTTCAGAGTGTCCCCCAACGAGGTTCTATGTCACAACCCTTCCCCGGGACAAAGAAAAAGCTACTGCAATGACGAACCTGTTACAGGATCTGATGAGTCAGAGAGTGATAATACAGGTCCCAAGACATCAAGAGGGTCAGGGTTTTTATCCCCACATTTTTTTGGTCAAAAACCCTCAGGCAAATTCCGCCTGATCTTGAACCTAAAAATGTTAAACAAGTCGATAAAGTACAAACGGTTCCGGATGGATACGATTTATTCAATAACAAAGCTGTTGACACCCGGTTGCTTCATGGCATCTCTGGACCTCAGGGATGCCTACTTGCACGTCCCGATTGCCCAAGCATCTCAACAGTTACTCAGACTGGCAGTAGACCTGGGGAACAGGATATGGCATCTTCAGTTCAGAGCCCTCCCTTTCGGGTTGTCGTCCTCACCCAGGATCTTTACCAAGATCATGGCAGAGGCCCTAGAACCACTGAAGCTCAAAGCGATCTCGGTCATCCCATACTTGGACGACCTACTGTTTTTTGCGGACTCCCGGGATCAGCTTGCGACGAATCTGCAGTCGTCGCAGGTTCATCTTGGAAGTCTCGGCTGGTTACTAAACCGCGAGAAATCGAACTTGATACCTTCTCAAGAAACAAGGTTTCTGGGGTACAACATAGATTCGATCCTTCAGAAGGTCTTTTTACCTCAGGAAAAGATAGAGAAGGTCATGGTGGCGGTGGCTCAAGTACAGACAAACCAAGGGGTGTCAGTCAGGACAGCAATGGCCGTCCTGGGGCTGCTTACAGCCTCAATTCCGGCGGTCCCATGGGCGAGGTTACACTCTCGTCCTCTCCAAATAAATATTCTTCAGTCTTGGTCACACCAAGAGTCACTAGAGAGACGTTTCAGGTTAACTTCAAACGTAAAACGAGCACTCTGGTGGTGGAGAAACCCGGTAAATTTGAACAAGGGTCTTCCATGGGTATTCCCAGTAGGAAAGCGTTTAACAACAGACGCGAGTTCCTGGGGTTGGGGGGCCCATCTAGAGGGACAGACTGCCCAGGGCGTCTGGTCCAAAACAGAGTCCAGAAGATCCTCAAACTGGAGGGAGTTGAAAGCAATATTTTTAGGGCTTCAAGCTTTCCATCAGTTGGTGAAGGGTCAACATGTGCAGGTCCTGTCGGACAACACCACGGCAGTGGCATATGTCCTAAAGCAGGGGGGGACCAGAAGCAGAGGCCTTATGCAACTGGCCAACCATCTCCTCTCATGGGCAGAGCGGAACGTAGCATCCCTATCAGCGGTGCACCTAAAAGGGTCTCAAAACCTATTAGCAGACCTGCTAAGCAGGAGAAGCATACTAGAGGCAGAATGGAGCTTAAACCCGGAGGTCTTCAGGGCAATCGCTCAGGAGTGGGGCCAGCTACAGATAGACCTGTTTGCCAACCAGCAGAATGCGAAAGTGCAAAGGTTCTTCTCTCTCCACAGAGAGGACCAGGCAGTAGCCATAGACGCACTAGCTCAACAGTGGCACTACCAGCTGTCTTACGCCTTCCCCCCCTTCACTCTGATACCTCTAGTCCTAAGGAAATTCAGGGAAGAGAAATACAATCTGATCTTAATCACTCCGTATTGGCCAAAAAGACCGTGGTTTGCATCTCTTCAGAGTTTAGCCACGAAACCACCGTGGAAACTTCCACTCAGGAAGGACCTACTGTGTCAGGGTTCTGTGAACCATCCAGAGGTAGAACGCTTGCAGTTGACGGCCTGGTTTCTGAAGAGGACCTCTTAAGGGCTAAGGGGCTCTCTAATAAAGTGATAAGAACTTTGCTAGACAGCAGGAAGCCGGTGACCAGAGCAATTTATCTCAAAGTTTGGCGAAAATTCAACTCCTGGTGTACCTCCAAAAACTTCCAGATTAACAGTGTAATTTCCGTTGTAGAGTTTCTTCATGCAGGAATGGAGAAAGGGTTAGCAATTAGCACCCTAAAAACTCAAGTGGCAGCCCTGTCGGTTTATTTAGAAAGGACTTTATCTAAAGAACATTTAATTTCAAGATTTTTCAAGGCACTAGGTCAAAGTAGACCGATAGCCTTTAGAACTTTTCCCAATTGGGATTTATCAATTGTGTTGCAGGGTCTCACGGGGGCCCCGTTTGAACCCATAAGGGAGATTTCTTTGAAGAATTTAGTTCTAAAAACAATTTTTTTGGTGGCCATAACGACCGCAAGAAGGGTCAGCGAAATCCAGGCTTTGGCAGTTACAGAGCCTTTCTTAAGAATTTTGCCGGACAGAATAGTTCTCCAAACTGATCCAGCTTTTCTCCCTAAGGTCTCATCAACCTTTCACAGGTCTCAGGAAATAGTCCTTCCTACCTTCTCCTCCACTCCCTCTAATGCAGGGGAAGAGAATTTTCATACTCTGGATGTAAGAAGGTGTGTGCTTCAATATCTCGCGGTCACCAAGGATTTCAGGAAAACCAACGCCTTGTTCGTGATATTCTCAGGATCCCGGAAAGGGGAGAAGGCCTCCAAAAGTACATTGGCCAGATGGCTCAAACAAGCCATTGCCGAGGGTTACCAAGCCAAAGGAGAGGTGCCTCCTTCAGGAGTGACGGCCCATTCAACAAGATCTACGGCAGTTTCCTGGGCCGAAAGGGCCGGTGCCACGCCTGACCAGATCTGCAAGGCAGCTACATGGTCCAGCTATTCAACTTTTCTACGGCACTACAGGCTAGACTTACTGTCCGCTGCAGATCAGGCCTTCGGCAGAAAGGTGCTGCAAGCAGTGGTCCCACCCTAGGGTAAGTTACTCGGTTATCCTCTCCAAGGTTGTCCTGAAAGGCGATTGGAGAAAGGCCTAGTTAGACTTACCGGTGACGGTATTTCTAAGAGCCTTTCAGGACAACCGCTAATTTCCCTCCCTAGGTATTTTGAATAAAAAGATTGTTTGAAATGTCTATCATGGTTTTGTTGTGGTTGTTCTGTGCTTTATTTTCCAGTGGGCGGAGACCACAATAACTGAGGCCATGGTGGAAGAGGAGGGATCTTAAAGGATCACGTGTGTTTCCTGAGAAATGGGCGGAGCTGCGCTCTCTCCAAGGTTGTCCTGAAAGGCTCTTAGAAATACCATCACCGGTAAGTCTAACTAGGCCTTTCCAGCATCTGACACTTGAAAGCCTTACATATCCAATGCTGGGGTGCAAGAAGTGGTATCCCAGGGTTAAAGCTTATGGTGCCCTCTTTCCAGTCTATGCTGCAGAACATTTCAAATATTTCAGGGTTTTTACTCCAGCTTGTTAACTGTTCACATATCTGAAGGGGACCTTCTCCCCATTTTGTACCTCGTGGGCTTAAATGTTTACCATCATATCCAGAAATTGCAGATGGAATCAACCGGACTCATTATTGCCTGTCTGCATCAGGTGGATTTTCTGGTCTCAGTGGTCTTAAAGCGGCATTAAACCCCAAATCAGAAATGTAATATATTGCAGCTTACCACTCATTAGATGTGGTGGCTGCATTCATTTTCTTCTTTTAGGCTTTTTCCCCCTCAGTTTTCACCTGGTCATCTGGCCAGTAGCACACCTCCTGTTTTAGCGTGCCTCCACTCAGTGAAGGAGCAAATGACACCTTTGGACAGCAGCATTGTCAGTCTGGAGGGAGGGCAGTATCCGATGTACTAGCAGACTTAAATACACTAAAAATGTAAACCAAACTCCAGCTAAAACTTTATTAACAGTTGCATTCACGTTTTTTTATTCCTTTTGGGATAAAGGTTTTGCATGATTATTAACCACTTGAAGACCAGGCATTTTCTGGCACTTTTTGTTTACATGTAACAATCCGTATTTTTTGCTGGAAAATATCTTGGCACCCCCAAACATTACATATATTTTTAACCACTTCCCAACCGCGCGATAGTCGAATGATGGCTACAGCCCGGCCATCCAGTTCTGGGAGGGTGTCATATGACGTCCTCTGTGATCACGCCCACCACCTGCATGCTCTTTGATCTCTGTGTCTGTAGGTCGCGGCTGATCACAGATCCGGGGTAAAGGGCCAATCACAGTAGTCCTTTACCACGTGATCAGCTCTGTCCATTGACAGCTGATCATAATGTAAACACAAGTCGGTTATCGGCATTCCTTTCCTCACACTGACACCATGAGGAGAGGAGAGCCAATAACCCGGCTTGTGTGAAAGGGACATCTACACTTATAATTATTACACTGATAATCAGTTTCCTGATAAACAGTGCCCATCAGTGCTGCCAATCAGTGCCTCCTCATCAGTATCACCGATCAGTGCCAACTATCGGTGCAGCCTCATCCATGCACCTTGGTAAAGGGTAAAAATTACCAACAAGCTTTTAATTTATTTAGCAAAAAATAAAAAACCCAGTGGTGACTAAATACCACCGAAAGAAAGCTCTATTTGTGTGAACAAATAATTTAGGTACAGTGTTGCATGACCGCACAATTGTAATTCAAAATGCGACAGTGCTGAAAACTAAAAATGTATCTGGGCAGGAAGGGGGTGAAAATGCCCTGTATTGAAGTGGTTAAAGGGTCACTAAAGGAAAAACTTTTTTTTAGCTAAATAGCTTCCTTTACCCTAATGCAGTCCTTGTTTCATGTCCTCATTGTTCGTTTTTGCTGTAATCCTTCTCTGTTCTGCACACTTCCTGCTTGTCTGTTTCCTTATGAAAAAAGTACTGGGAGCTTCTCTCTGTGGTCTCTAATCAAGGAGGTGTGATTACTGTGTGTCTAAAACCCCTCAGAACCAATCCGTTTCATTTTAAAAACAAACACTGCCCTGTATTGGCTCTGTGTCTCTGTACTTCACACAGGCATGAAACTAGATGAAAAACGAAACTGAAACTGCAGGCACATTTTATGATTGATTTTTATCTATTTTTAATCATTTTTAAAAGGAATCAGTTAACTATTATGTCTCTATAGCCTGTAAACAGTCATTTCAGCAAAAACATGTTTTTCCTTTAAGCTGATCTCTTTACCTGTTAAACTTAAAGATGCAATGGTTCAATATTTTCAGCCAGTCGGTCATGATTTACAGATTTCTTTATTTACATTATATCATATGTACTTTATATCTAAAAATAAATATATATCTAAAACTTCTTTTAACCACTTCAATACCCGGCCATTGACAATTGACGGCCAGAGATGGGATCTACCATCCTAAGTGGCTGTCAATTGACGGCCTGGGCTTTGCGGGTGGATATCTGAATGATGCCTGCAGCCAGAGGCATCATCCAGATATCCTCTTCTTCAGCCGGCGATTCTGCATGACATAAGAACGATCATAGCGGCGGTTCCGCCGCTTGATCATTCTTACAGGCCGCGGGAGGGGACATCCCCCCCTCGCGCCGCCATCCCGTGCTTCTCCGGGCTCTCCCGTGCCTTCGGGGGCCCGGAGAACGAATCGTCCGGCGTTGGCAGGAAGCATAGAGATGACTGGTGACCAGATGGTCACCAGTCATCTCTATGACCGTTGGAGGACCCGGGTGCGATGTGATGACGTCACGCCTGGGTCCCCGTAAGTAAACAAAGCCGCGATTGCGGCTGTAAGCAACCATTCATGAGATCAGTGAATTTTTTTTCACCGATCTCATGGTTTCCAGCCTGGAGGAGAGATGTGAGGTCTTATTGACCCCGCATCTCTTCATAAAGAGGACCTGTCACACACATATCCTATTACAAGGGATGTTTACATTTCCTTGTAATAGGAATAAAAGTGGAAAAAAATTTTTTTTGAAAAAAGTGCAAAAATAAATAAAAAAAAAGTCAAAAAAAAAAAAAGATAAAAAAAAAATTCAACGCCCCTGAATGAATGAATGAAAAACTTATATAGCGCGGCACATGCGAACTGAATCGCCTCTGGGCGCTTGTTGTTCCTGTCTCCTTTGATATCAAAAGAGATGAGTCTTGATCTTTCTCCTGAATGCTGAGTGATTCGCCTCCAACCGAATGCTGGTTGGTAAAGCGTTCCATAGTCTGGGACCTTGGACGGCGAATCTTCTTTCTCCTTTGGACTTGTAGTTGGCTTTTGGGATCTGTAGTAGATTCTGATTGGTGGATCGCAAGATGCGATTGGGATTGTGAGCTTTTATTTTATCGCATAGATATTGGGGGGCATTCCTATGGACACATCTATGCGTTAGACAGAGTGCTTTAAAAGCAATCCTGTCTTTAACTGGTAGCCAGTGAAGGGATCTCAGTGAAGGTGAGATTGAGTCCCAGGGTTTTTTTCCAGTCACAAGTCTGGCGGCCGTATTTTGAACGACTTGCAGACGAGCGATTTGGTACTTGGGGAGTCCGAGGTAAAGGGCATTTGCATAGTCCAATCTGGAGTTAACAATTGCTCCCACCACGACCGCTAGGTCTTCTTTGGGGATGAACGGGGTAAGTCTGCGTAGTAGGCGCAACAGATGGTGGGATCCGCTGACTGCTGACCCTATTTGTGCGTCCATTGTCATGTAGGAGTCAAAGATGACCCCGAGACTTTTGACTTTGGCGCTAGGGGTGATGATTTTGCCCAGAATGGGCGGGGGTGTCCAGGTTGTTGCTGGTTGATTCCTTTGCTTGGCGTGAAACAGGAGAAGTTCTGTTTTCGCTCTGTTGAGTTTAAGATAACTCTTTGTCATCCAGTCCTCTATCAAAGAGAGACATGTCTCTAGATTGAGGTGGTGATCCTTTCTGTTGCAAATGCGGAAATAAAGTTGCGTGTCGTCTGCGTATGAGTGATAGAGCAGTTTTTGGCTGCTGATAATCTCAAAAAGAGGACGAAGATAGATGTTAAACAGCACTGGTGACAGAGGCGATCCTTGAGGGACTCTGCATGTTACTGTGCGTTTCTCAGATGTGAAGGGTCCTAACTTCACTGTTTGCGATCGGTTTTCCAAAAAAGAGGAGAACCAAGATAAATCGCTTTCTGCGACTCTGGCTACTTCAGCAAGTCGCGTCAGTAACAGTTTGTGGTCTACAGTGTCGAAGGCCGCACTTAGGTCCAACAGAACTAGAAGACAAGATTCTCCTTCGTCTGCGGTCTCGAGAACATCGTCCCATACTTTGAGCAGCACGGTTTCAGTCCCGTGTCCGGGACGGAACCCTGATTGCAATGGGTCAAGTAGCTTGTAGGTATCTAGATGCTGTTGCAGCTGTTGTACCACTACTTTCTCCATTACCTTTGAGAGTACATTAAGGCTTGTTATGGGACGGCGGTGGAGTGGGTCCTTGGGGTCCAGGGAGGGTTTCTTAAGGATGGGTTGGATTATACCCTCTTTCAACTGCGAGGGCACTATGCCCTCCAAGAAAGACTGGTTGATAAGCTGCGTGATAGGAGGAGCCAAGATGTAGGCGCATTCCTTCAGCAGTTTTGTGGGGATAATGTCATTTGGTGCTGTGCCATTATGCAAAGCCCCAATGACATTCTTAGTGGCCTCGATGGAGATGGGTTCCAGGGTGAACTTACCTGATATAGGAGAATTACTATGGGTGTTATGTGAGAGGCTGCAGGGGGGACTAAGGGGGGGATTGTTTTGCTGAATGCTTTCACGGATTGCCTCGATTTTATTAATGAAGCAATCCGATAGTTCATTGCAAAATTCTTGTGTGTCTGTGTTGGGAGCTTCAATACATCCTGGTTTCATGGTCTGAGTGACCATCTTAAAGAGTTCGCGGGGGCGGTTTAAGGCACTGTTGATAGCCTCTGAAAAATAATTTTTCTTGGCTTGGAAAATTCCTTTGTGGTATTTTCTTGTCGCCGCCTTGTAGATGGATAGGTTTAGCTCTGAAGCACTTCTTTTCCAGGCAGATTCGGCCCTTCTGCGTTCTTGTAACGACAGCTGGTTGTTAAACCAGCTGCGGTTGTTTTTCCGGATGCGGGTTTTACGCCTCGGCGCTACCAAATCAGCTGATTGTAGCATGGCCGAATTTATGGCCTCCAGCGTTTCAACGGCCGTTTGATGCGGCTGAATTGTTTCTATTTTTTCCCTTAAGGTGGTTTTGAAGAGTTCCGAGTGGAGCTTCTTCTGACATCTAGTCCAGTGAATTGTCACTGGATTTGATGTTTTTGTTGCGGGGGGGATTGTGGAAATAATGAATTTAATTGCATGGTGGTCTGTCCATGGCAACTTTTCATTTTCCAAAATTTTTATTTCCAGAGCTTGTCTGAAAATAAGATCGAGTGTGTGACCTGAAGCATGTGTGGACCCACATACTGGTTGCTGTAACCCTAAATCTTCCAGGTGGTTAATACAGGCATCGGCAATGGGGTCTTGTGTGGAATTGGCCCAGAGGTTGAAATCCCCAAGCAGCAAAAAATGTTTGCTGTTGAGGGTGTAAGTGGAGAAGAAATCCGTCCATGATGATAGCAGCTGCGATTTTGGGCCGGGCGGTCTATAGCAGAGCAGAATGTGGATGGTCTCCTTTGAATTTGTTTGCAGTTGTAGCGTAAGGGTTTCCATGAATGGAAGAGGATTTTGAAGGACTGGTTTGGTGATTGCAAGGTGAGTTTTGCAAATCACCGCCAGTCCTCCTCCTCTCTGCCCTATTCTGTTTTCCGTTATAATACGGTAGTTTTCTGGCACCAATTCTCCTAGAATGGTGTTACAGTCGGCTGTAAGCCAGCTCTCTGTAATGAAGAGGCAGTCTAGATCGTGCTGTAGAATGAAATCACGGATTTCAAGTCGGTGTTTTACTGCCGATCTTGTGTTGATCATAGCACATGAAATGTGCTTAGGCTGGGGTAAATGGCTGAAATTTTCAAGAGTCGATCGTCGATATATAGAGGCAAATCGCCTCAGATCCCAAATGGTTTCTGTAGAATACTGCCGATTCGCCATGATCGCCAACCACCGGGGGGGGGGGGGATTCCTGGGCAGCGGAGAGAGGAGTTTGGTTTAATCCTCTCCCCTGGCTTGGTCCAGAGGAAGGCAAAAAAAAAACCCTGGCCGTGCTGTGCCAATATGCTGCGGCAGGGGCAAAAAATTCCTTCCTGACCCCTTTGAGAGGCGATCGGGTGAACCCTGGATCAAGCTCTGGTATGTTTGAGAAGGGAATTGAGTGGGGATGAAACAGTTGAGTGTAGCAAGATAGCTGCCGATCCAATCCCAGGTTTAGCCTACGTGCTGCTGATTGGATGGATCGGGGATGCCAGGGGGTGCTGAATCAATCCCCAAGTTTCTTAACCTGTTAGGGGGTGATGGCAGTGTGTGGGAAGCGGCGCGGCGTTAGGCCGCAAGTGAAGCCGCGGTCTTTCCTAGACCGCGGCACCCGCGATTCCCCACAGGCTGGCGCGGATGTCAGGAAAAAGCACGGGGGTTGCAGGGATTGCACGGGGATGGCGGGGATTGCGGCTGGCCGGTTGTGGGGATGGTAATGGCGATGAGGGGCCACCGAGGAGGGGGAAAAGGAGCAAGGGAGAGCCGTGGGTCATAGATGTTTTCGGCGGCTTGTCCTAACAAGGACGGCCGCCAATGTTCCCAGTGAGGCTCTTACCTGTAAAGGAGCCAGGGGAAGCCTGGGTCAGCGGGCAGAAGTGATCAGAAAATGATCATCAACAGCTAGTGGATGGCGGCAGCAGATGAACAGGGAGGTGGAAGCCCTGCCTGTCTGTGAGGCCTGGAGCCACACAGTGGGAGGATCCTGCCTAGCTGTACTATCCCTGAGAGAGTGACTCGTTTGAGAGCGTCCAGCTCTCTCGACAACTGACTGACTGACTGCTGAGCAGAGATGAACAGAACAGATGAAAAAAATCTGTCCCCGATAGCTCACGTGCAGAAGCGAACGCACACGTAAGTCCCGCCGACATATGTAAATGCTGTTTAAACCACATATGTGAGGTAGCGCCGTGTGCGTTAGAGTGCCAGCAACAAATCTAGCACTAGATCTTCTCTGTAAATCTAAACTGGTAACCTGTAAAAAAAAAAAAAAAAAAAGCGTTGCCTATGGAGATTTTTAAGTATCGAAGTTTGGCGCCATTCCATGAGTGTGCGCATAATTAAAGCGTGACATGTTGGGTATCTATTTACTCGGTGTAACATAATCTTTCACATAATACAAAAAAATTGGGCTAACTTTACTGTTTTGTTATTTTTTTAATTCATGAAACAATTTTTTTTACAAAAAAAAGGCGTTTGAAAAATGATTGCGTGAATACCGTGCAAGATAAAACGTTGCAATGACCGTCGTTTTATTCCCTAGGGTGTCTGCTAAAAAAACATATATAATGTTTGGGGGTACTGTGTAATTTTCTAGCAAAAGAATGATGATTATTACATGTAGGAGAGAAGTGTCAGAATAGGCCCGGTATGGAGGTGGTATAAAAGCCCGGTATTGAAGTGGTTAATTGTAAATAATACTGCATTCATTGCTACCGAACCTTATTGACGTAATCGTTCCTGATGAGGATTGATGAAAGTAGGACAATGATGTCACAGGGCGCTGGTTGTTGGGTGAATGATTATGAGCTCTTCCTCAGAATATCCAGAGCTTCTGTGTATTAATAAGTATTATACAGTCCTGACTGCGGCCTTTTAATTCATTCACGTAGTAGATAGATTCTGCAGTCTAATAGTTCATTCACGTAGCAAGGGAAACCTCTCCAATTAATAAATGACATCATTACGTGCTGGGGTGAAGAAGATGGATGGTGGACGGGCTTTGTTGCTGCCCGGTGGTTTGTCACTCGTGGCGGATTTAATTCTGCTTTCACAATTATCGCGTTTTCAGTGAAGCGGTAAGTCTGAGCTGTCAGATTTCATTGTTGCTTTTTTTTGTAGCTTTTCAGTACTAAGAAATGTAGATTTGATAAATCTTAATCAGTAAGGAAACATGCAATAACCCATAGCAATCAATACCAATTCTTATTTCAATGGTTTGACTTCAGTAAACTGAAACGTAGTTGCTATTGGTACTGTAATATATATATATGGTACTGTATTTATTGGCATATAACACTCACCTTTTTACCCTGAAAATAGAGGGTATACTGTGCCTGCGTGTTATACGCAGAGGGCTATGGAAAATTGTTTTCCTGAAACTTCCCTCTTAAAGTTAAGGTGCGTGTTATACGACTGTGCGTGTTATATGCCGATAAATGCGGTGTATATGTATGTGTGTATATGTATACATGTGTGTGTGTATGTGTATATATATATATATATATATATATATATATATATTACTGTAATTTGCCCATTCTTATTTCTTCATATTTTTTTTTTTTTTTTTTTACAAGATTTTTTTTAGGTAATTTTTAGGTAATTCTAAAATACAGGAAATATAAATAACTTTATAGGTTTCATAAAGGGCCAAAAATACAATATCAATGTGTTCTTAGCTGGAGGTATTTCCACACAGCCACCAATCAGAATAACACTTATAGAGGCGGTTCTGATGCTGATTGGCGGCTGAGGAGACATAACCCAAGTTCTTAGTAAAACATATCGACACAGAAGGTCCAAGGATCAATAGTTCTCAATATATTTAATCCCAGCTGACCTTACAAGCTCAACAATTTAGACTTTAACATGGATTATAAAAAGGGTTACAGAACATGCCATGGCTATAAAAAAAAAAAAGCTAAAGTTACAAACCAGGAAAATAAACTAATCATAATAAAAAGTACATAGACAAGGTTACCTGAGAGTGGTATTGATCTCAAAAGCAAACCTTTTTTTTTTTATCTTACAGCTTACCAATTCTTAGATGTGATGGCTGCATTCGTTTTCTATTTTAGGCTTTCTTTCCCTTATTTTCGCTTGATGCTCTGACCAGTTAGTTAGTCTGTTGTTTTTTTAAAAGAACAAGCTTTTTTGCAGATGTAGCAGTTAGAAGGCTGGGAAAACCCATTTACCACTGACAAGGGGTGCTTGCAATGATTAGCTTTTATGTATTTATGTAAAGCCTTTATCCCAAAAGGAAAGAAACTGCTGTAACTGCTTAAAAAGTGTAAGCTGGAGTTCAACTTTAGTTTGCTGGTGTATCTAAATCTGCTAGAGCATGTAACACTCCCCTCTTCTTTGACTGATAATGCTGCTGTCCAAAGGTGCCCATTGTTTTTTTTTAACTGCTTCTCGCCTGACCTATTGTAAAATGAAGGCCAAGTGGGAGCCCTGTTATCTCTCAGACCCGCGCCTTTTTTCATGAGATTAGTCATCTGTTGGGTCCACCAGACACAGTCCATGACATATCACTGTACAGGCCCGCTGTGGATACTATGTGATCATCCATTGTGTACTATGGTGATGAGCTCTGTGATTGGTCACCGTGATCACATGGTACAGACAGGGCTAATAACAGTCCATCTGTACCATTTGATTAGCTGTGGCCAATCACATCTAATCCCAATAGTTAACACTGAATGAATAGTTTTCTTTTTTTTTTCAAAGGTTGCTTACAATGGAAAAATTCACAGTTATAAGCAATCAGTGTGTAAGAACAGATACAAATCCTGATTTCTCCCCTTCACGTAGTTGCTCTGATCAGTGTATGTAAAAATTGAAAAAAAGATAAAATGTTTCTAAGTCTCTATGTTGGTGATTTGATGGTAACCTGGTTGAGCAAAGGGATACTCAGGAGGATGGAGGGGCAGAGCCAAGAACAACTTTTTCTGGAATTCAAGTGTCACAAGAAGATATGTGTACTGCTCAGGGTGAGTGTCTTAGCACAGGCAAGCTTAACTCGCAACATTCTTTGAACCCACTTTCCGCCCGACCTATAGCAGAATGACACCTGGGCGGTGGTTCCGTTATCCTGACTGAATGTCATATGATGCCTTTCAGGATAACAGCCAGCGCGGGCCCATTGGGGTGCGCAGTTTGGCGATCGGTACTGATCGGTAGTGTGGCGCGTCAGTCTGACACATCACAACACCGATCTCGGTAAAGAGACGGACTGACGGAGGCTCTTTACCACGTGATCAGCCATGTCCAATCACGGCTGATCACGACGTAAACAGGAGATGCCATTTATCGGCTTTTCCTCACTTGCATCTGTCGGCGTCTCTCCTGACGGGGGGGGTCCTGCGTTGATTATCAGCGGAGCCCCCCCCCCCGCAGATGCCCACACTGGACCACGAGGGAGGCCACAATGGATGGCCACCAGGTATGCCATCCTGGACCACCAGAGATGACAGTGCCCATCAGCAATGCCTGTCAGTGCCCTCAGTGATGTCAATCAGTGGTGCTTATCACTGCACATCAGTCCAACCCAAGCCAAGCCTTTCAGTGCTGCCTATCCGTGCCGCCTCATCAGTGCTGCCTATCAGTGCCACCTCATTGGCGCCACTTCAGTGCCACCTTATCAGTGCCAATCAGTGCAGCCTCATGAGCGCCCGTCACTGAAGGAGATAACACACTTATTTACAAACAGAAACAAAGAAAAACATATTTTGTTTGGTCTTTTTATTTAGCAAAAAAATAAAAACGCAGAGGTGATCAAATACTACCAAAAGAAAGCTCTGTGGGAAAAAAATGATAAAACATTTTGTTTGGGTACAGTGTAGCATGACCGCACAATTGTCATTTAAAAAGTGAAAACGCTGAAAGCTGAAAATTAGCTTGGGCAAGAAGGGTGCAAAGTGCTTGGAATTGAAGTGGTTAAAACATCATGTTTGGCGGAGAGATCAGGCTGTACGAAACGCAGACCAGGGTAGATAAGGCTTGCACAGTCCCTAAAACAACCATCTACATTGGTAACCTTTACTACTAGATCTGTAAAACACTCAGGAACCTCTCAGAAAACAGTACAAGGGAGGTCTTGTAAGCTCCATGTTCTCCTATTACCAGGCCTTTTCAGCGGGAAAACGGGGGAACGCAGTTCCGGCACCTCCTGGACTGATTGTATGTAATGGCAAGGGGTGCTGGGGTGTGCTGCAGGGTGTTGATGCTCACTGCTGGGGATCTATTTTTGCAGGGGGGGACCTATTGTTGCTGGGGGGGTCTTATGCAGGGCTCAAGTCCTGCGGGAACGTGTGGGAATGGAGTTCCTGCACTTTTTACACAGCAGGAAAGCAGTTCCCTTTGCAGGACTAAAGCAGCCTCTAGCAACCGAGCCGCCTGAGCCAATCCTTCACTAAGCAGCGATGCCCAGCTCGAGTCACTGTCAGGGGCAGGCGAACCTTAGTAATCCTTTGTTACTGGCCGCTTCCTGTATATGGATTCATCGGGTAAAATGCGGGTATTCCGTCACTTCCTCGATGCCGCAATGTCTCCTGGGAGCTTTTGACATTGTTCCCAGGAGACATTGTGGAGGCTTGCCTTGAGTTATCGCGGGATTTAGAAAGAACTTGCGGTTTAGTAATTATGCATTTAAGCCTATAATTTTTTTTTTTGGTGGGGAAGTGGATCTTGGGTGGGAGTTCCCACACTTTTTTCCCCAGGACTTGACCCCTGGTCTTATGTTTTTTTCTGGGGGTCAGTTGTTGCTGAAAGATCTACTGTTGGGGGAGGGGTCTATTGTTAATGGCAGTCAGAGAGTCTATTAATGCTGGCTGTGCGGAGATCTGTTGATGCTGACGGGAGTCTATTGTTGCTGGAGGGGGGATTTTGTTGTGGGCGGTCCATTGTTGTTAGGGGGATCTATTGTTGCTGCCTGCATGGGGTCTATTTTACTGTTTATCTTGATATCATTACCAAATTCCATACAAATTACTTGGCATCACAAAATGATACTTGGTTCTATATTGTCTAAAAGGGGTGGTACTGGGAGGCGGGTAGAGGCAGGGAAAAGGGGTGACATGGAAAGGGGGAGTTCCTGCACCTATTGTCTGAGAAAAAAAGCCCTGCCTACTACATTTTATATAATCATTAAAACTCTTGGTGAATCCAAAAAGCCTTGAAATATGCTCCATGGCTTATAATATTCTATAAATAATCTGCTATTTCCATATAGTGTGGATGCCTCTGTTCAGGTATTGATGGTCTCATTCTTGTTTCTTTATAGCTGTGATGTTAAGTTGTGTCTGTACAGTCTGTGCCTACAAAGCTTGCCTCTTCTGGATGCCGAACTCAGACGAGAACAATACACGGTGGGTACCAACCTTGAATGTCGCTCTCTGCTAGCTGTGATGGCTTTTCGGGAGCTGAGACAGTAATGCTGTATGCCCAATTGTAGCTTCATTTATCACACATTTTGGAAGATGAGGGTGCAAGTTTAACCACTTCCTTACTGTGCACATATACCCCCTTCCTGACCAGGTGAAATTTCAGCTTGTGGCACTGCATCACTTTAACTGACAATTGCGCGGTCGTGCGAAGTGGCTCCCAAACAAAATTGGCGTCCTTTTTTCCCCACAAATAGAGCTTTCTTTTGGTGGTATTTGATTGCCTCTGCGGTTTTTATTTTTTGCGCTATAAACAAAAATAGAGCGACAATTTTGAAAAAAAAACTATTTTTTTTCCTTGTTGCTGTAATAAATAGCCCAATTTAAAAAAAAAAAAAAATTCTCAGTCTAGGCGATACGTACAGTAGGTGACTGGGATATTGTGTCAATCTCGCTCCCTTTCTCGGCGAGATTGACCACCTACGAGCCCCATCGCGGGAGCCAGCGCCGAGCTGGCTTGCCGCGATGGAGAGCGAGCGCGTCATAGAAGCGACGGGAATCCGACGCGGATTCCCGCCAATTCTACACGTGGGCGGAGTTTGTTATGAATCCTGAAGGAGAAATCCCCGCCGGATTTTTAAAGAAAAATCCGGCATGGGTTCCCCCCTCAGGAGCATAACGGGCCCTTAGGTCGGTTACGGGTTGTAAGGAGACCCCCTACGCCGAAAAAACGGCGTGGGGGTCCCCCCACAATCCATAACAGACCCGTATCCAAAGCACGCCGGCCGGCCGGTCAGGAAGGGAGTGGGGGCGAGCGAGCGCGCCCCCCCCTCCTGAGCCGTACCGGGCAGCATGCCCTCAACATGGGGGGGTCAGGTGCTCTGGGGTAGGGGGCGCACTGCGGCCCCCCACCCCAGAGCACCCTGTCCCCATGTTGATGAGGACAGGGCCCCTTCCCGACAACCCTGGCCGTTGGTTGTCGGGGTATGCGGGCGGGAGGCTTATCGGAATCTGGAAGCCCCCTTTAATAAGGGGGCCCCCAGATACCGGCCCCCCACCCTAAGTGAATGAGTATGGGGTACATTGTACCCCTACCCATTCACCTGCAAAACAAAAGTTTAAACACAAATAAACCACACAGTGTATTGAAATATTTTATTAGTTGGCCGCCGGGGGGGGGGGGTGTGTATGATCGCTTTTAGAAAAGCGCCCCCCTCCGGCGGGCTTCTGTGGGGGGGTGGGTGCCGCCGTCTGGTTCTTTTCCGCCGCCGGGGGGGGCGCTTTGATAAAAGCGCCCACCACCCGGCGGGCTTCTTTCGATGTCTTCGGCGGCTGGGGGGTCTTCTCCCACTCTCCGGGGTCTTCTCCCGCTCTCCGGGGGTCTTCTCCCGCTCTCCGGGGGTCTTCTCCGCTCTCCGGGGGTCTTCTCCGCTCTCCGGGGGTCTTCTTCTTCTTCAGGACTCGCCGCCGCTATCTTCGTGTGTTAGCTCAATTACTAGCGGCGGCGGTCCCCTCTTCTGCGACGTCGGCGTCTTCTTCTTCTTCTTCTTCTTCTTCTGCTGCTGTCCAGATGTTGACGCGACGCTTCCTCCCGCTGTTATGCCCGGCGCGCGGCTCGCAGCGAAATATATAGGCCTGTCTTGTGACGTCGCAGTCCCATCATGCTCCGGTAGGTACCACGTGATACCTACCGGAGCATGATGGGACTGCGACGTCACAAGACAGGCCTATATATTTCGCTGCGAGCCGCGCGCCGGGCATAACAGCGGGAGGAAGCGTCGCGTCAACATCTGGACAGCAGCAGAAGAAGAAGAAGAAGAAGAAGACGCCGACGTCGCAGAAGAGGGGACCGCCGCCGCTAGTAATTGAGCTAACACACGAAGATAGCGGCGGCGAGTCCTGAAGAAGAAGAAGACCCCCGGAGAGCGGAGAAGACCCCCGGAGAGCGGAGAAGACCCCCGGAGAGCGGGAGAAGACCCCGGAGAGTGGGAGAAGACCCCCCAGCCGCCGAAGACATCGAAAGAAGCCCGCCGGGTGGTGGGCGCTTTTATCAAAGCGCCCCCCCCGGCGGCGGAAAAGAACCAGACGGCGGCACCCACCCCCCCACAGAAGCCCGCCGGAGGGGGGCGCTTTTCTAAAAGCGATCATACACACCCCCCCCCCCCGGCGGCCAACTAATAAAATATTTCAATACACTGTGTGGTTTATTTGTGTTTAAACTTTTGTTTTGCAGGTGAATGGGTAGGGGTACAATGTACCCCATACTCATTCACTTAGGGTGGGGGGCCGGTATCTGGGGGCCCCCTTATTAAAGGGGGCTTCCAGATTCCGATAAGCCTCCCGCCCGCATACCCCGACAACCAACGGCCAGGGTTGTCGGGAAGGGGCCCTGTCCTCATCAACATGGGGACAGGGTGCTCTGGGGTGGGGGGCCGCAGTGCGCCCCCTACCCCAGAGCACCTGACCCCCCCATGTTGAGGGCATGCTGCCCGGTACGGCTCAGGAGGGGGGGGGCGCGCTCGCTCGCCCCCACTCCCTTCCTGACCGGCCGGCCGGCGTGCTTTGGATACGGGTCTGTTATGGATTGTGGGGGGACCCCCACGCCGTTTTTTCGGCGTAGGGGGTCTCCTTACAACCCGTAACCGACCTAAGGGCCCGTTATGCTCCTGAGGGGGGAACCCATGCCGGATTTTTCTTTAAAAATCCGGCGGGGATTTCTCCTTCAGGATTCATAACAAACTCCGCCCACGTGTAGAATTGGCGGGAATCCGCGTCGGATTCCCGTCGCTTCTATGACGCGCTCGCTGGAATGTACTTTTACTATTCCAGCGAGTGCGAGATGTCGGCAGCCTGTCGCCGAGATTCAGCGCGATGCTGGCGTGCTGAAAACACATTCTCGGCGGCAGGCACTGTATTATTCTACATACCGTGTTTCCCCGAAAATAAGACACCGTCTTATATTTTTTTTTTCTCAAGAAATCACACTATGGCTTATTTTCGGGGGGTTTCTTATTTTTATTACAGAAAATAAAGGTTGCCTACCTGAACCACACTTGCGCTTCTTAGCATTTCCTCTGTCCACCTGTAGACTGAGATTATCGTATTCTGCACGCCATTTTTGGACCATTCGGATATCCAACTTCTTCTCTTTGCAAAAAGCCGTAAGATTCTTGCCCCGGGAGTCCTCCACAATTCCTTTCTTGTACTCAACAGAATAACTCTTTCTTTTTGCACTCATCTTGTCTGGTTGTACCACTACAAGATATCATACAAGATCGACACTACACTTATTTTCGGAGATTCGACACTACATCTTATTTTCGGAGATTCGACACTACATCTTATTTTCGGAGATTCGACACTACATCTTATTTTCGGAGATTCGACACTACATCTTATTTTCCGAGATTCGACACTACATCGCTACGTCTTATTTTCGGAGGGGTGTCTTATATTTCTATCTTGCGTCGAAATCCCGCTACGGCTTATTTTCGGAGTACGTCTTATTTTCGGGGAAACACGGTATTTTTGGTAAAAAAAAAAAAAATAGCAATAAGCGTCTGGTTTGCGCAAAAGTTATTGCGCTTACAAAATAGGGGACAGAATTATTATTATTTTTTATTATTTATTTTTTTACTACTAATGGCGGCGATCAGCATTTTTTTCGTGACTGCGACATTATGGCGGAGACATCGGACACTTTTGACACATTTTTGGCGCCATTCACATTTATACAGCGATCAGTGCTATAAATATGCACTAATTACTGTATAAATGTGCCTGGCATTGAAGGGGTTAACACTAGGGGGTGAGGAAGGGGTTAATGTGTACCCTAAATTGTGTTATAACTGTGGGGGGAGGGGGGGGTGACTGGGGGAGGTGACCGATGCTGTGTCCCTATGTACAAGGGACACAGATCGGTCTCCTCTCTCCCCTGACAGGACATGGATCTCTGTGTTTACACACAGAGATCCACGTCTTGTCCCTGCAGCCGCCGATCCCGAGTGCCTGGCAGACATCATGGCCGCCAGGCACGCGCATCGGCATGTCAGCGGTGCGGCAGGCACGCGCGCCCCCCAGTGGCCTGGCGGAGCGCAGGCCGTAAAAACACAGCCTGTTAGAGATTCAGGACATCCCTTCGGCCGTACAAAGTCGTACGGCCATTAAGAAGTGGTTAAGATACGTTTCTAAATCCCATCACCACCCCAGGTTTATTCTTCCCCAAGAGCAATATCATCACTGGGCAGCGCCAGTTATTCTGCCAGCTTGTGTACTTCATGACTTTTGTATAAGAATGTGTTTGACTGTTAATGTAGATATATGAGAAATAAGTTTGTGACTTTGTGTAAAGCATGCAGCCGGGGAGGCAACACAACATAGTCATTTGTGAATAACTTAAAGGGGTTGTAAAAATGTTTTTTTCCCTAAATAGCTTCCTTTACCTTAGTGCAGTCCTCCTTTACTTACCTCATCCTTCCATTTTGCTTTTAAATGTCCTTATTTCTTCTGAGAAATCCTCACTTCCTGTTCTTCTGTCTGTAACTCCACACAGTAATGCAAGGCTTTCTCCCTGGTGTGGAGTGTCGTGCTCGCCCCCTCCCTTGGACTACGGGAGAGTCAGGACGCCCACTAACACACCGCTCCTTTCTCTTTTTGCAACGTAGAGTAGGGTGACTAGACATCCCCTTTTTCAGGGGACAGTCCCCAGATTGAGGACACTGTCCCTGGACCAAGTGTGTCCCTGGTTTTGTGCCCAGATTGGATTTGAACAGGGGCTGAGGCAATTTCAAAGACAGTGCAGAATAAAATAAAAAAAATCTGAATTACATTATCTGTGCCCCTTTCGGATGATCATGTGCTGGTCAGAGTAGAGGGAATATTTCTTCAGTTTCGGGTGCCCATTTAACTCCTCTGGCATGTTCTTCTGCCTTGGCTCAAGTCCCGGCCAACCGGCTGTTTTATCTCCTTGCCTTCACTGGTAGAGGGATCAGCCTCTGCTCCCCACCCAGTAGTACCTGGGGCCCGAGGAGTGAGACTTGACAGGCTGTGAAGGTGGGTGGAGGCGCTGACGGACAGAGTCGCTGATTTCCGCCATTACTAGTAAAAAATAAAAATATGTCCCCGGATTTCATTTAAAAAATCTGGTCACCTTAACATAGAGAGCGTTCTGACTCTCCTGTAGTCCAAGGGAGGGAATGAGCACGACACTCCACACCAGGGAGAAAGCCTCGCATTACTGTGTGTTTTTACAGACAGAAGAACAGGAAGTGAGGATTTCTCAGAAGAAATAAGGACATTTAAAAGTAAAATGGAAGGATGAGGTAAGTGAAGGAGGACTGCACTAAGGTAAAGGAAGCTATTTAGGAAAAAAATTGTACCTTTACAACCCATTTTAAGCGCTAATATGACTAAACAACTGGCTATATTAAAAGGATACCAAATAAAATCAACTCAACCATTCAAAAAGTGATCCGATACCAAAAATATTAACAGTAACAATAATGGTGCGCTAATAACAACCTCTTAATGATAATGCACAGTGCCCTTCAACATAAATAATGATACTTAAAGAGGAACTAAACCCTCTGAAACTTTTCCCTAAAAAAAAAAAAACCCTTCAAGAGAGAGGCATAATCAGCTAGTATGCATAGCATACTACCTGACTATGAATTACTTACCTGAGATCAAAGCCCCCGCAGCGACCCTCGTTGCTCTCCTCCGTCGCCGCCATGATACCCGGAGTGACTTCCAGGTATCGCTGCTCCTGCGCATGCACGCGGAAACCGCCAGGGATGGAACGGTCCCATTCATTAACAGCACGCTCATTGCGCCTGCTCCATTGTTTACCGTGTACGTTAAGGAGATATTTCTTGCACCTGTAGGGCCAAGTGGTCTGTAAGGGTTTACAACCACTTTAAATAAATAAATCTTCTGTGGCTATAATTTATGTATAAATGTAAAATTAATAGTAAACACCACCACCTGTAATGTTCAATGCCCGCTCACCTTCCAAGCAAGTCAAGGAGATAGATGGACAAAATTTAATGAATAACTAAAAGTCACGTTTCCACATACATGCAATGATCACATTGCCTTCAGGGTGTTTGTTTTTCAGAGTTTGTTTTTTTCAGAATACGATTGTCTTCTCCGTCTAGATTGGTTCTCTAAAACAAGGAATTAGCAATATTACTAATACAGTGTAAACTGGTGAAGTAAATAAGTGGATATACTCTCATAAGCATGAGTTGTACAGGCGTATAACAGTCAGGCTCGTAGTGAGCTTACTCCTCCTCACTGCATCCCCCGTATGACAGAACAGCAGATTGATATCACTGGCTCCTCCCGACGTGTTGCGTCACAGATCACGTGACTTTTTCAAGGGAAGGGAATAAAGCTTTATTCCCTTGAAAAAGTCATGTGAACTGTGACGCAACACGTCAGGAGGAGCCAGTGACGTCACTCTGGTGTTCTGTCATACGGGAGGTGCAGTGAGGAGGAGTAAGCTTATGAGAGTGTATCCACTTATTTTCTTCACCAGTTTGCACTGTATTAGCAATATTATGCGATGTCTGTTATTCCTTGTTTTTGAGAACCAATCTACACGGAGAAGTGGAAGATTCTTTTGAACAACCGTATTCTGAATAAAACACACCCTGAAAAACAAACACCCTGAAGTCAATGTGATCGTTGCGTGTATGTGGAAAAGTGACTTTTATTTATTCATTCATTATGTCTATATATATCTCTTTTGCCTTGCTTGGAAGGTGAGCGGGCATTGAACACTACAGGTGGTGGTATTTAATTTTACCTTTTTATAAATAAATTATAACCACGGATGATTTTTTATTTAAGTATCATTATTTATGTTGAAGTGCAATGTGCATTATCATTAAGAGGTTGTTATTAGCACACTATTATTGTTACTATTAACATAGTAATGTTGATGTCTGGTGGATAAACCATATTAGCGACCATATATATTGCAAAATACCAAAATACATGCAATATAATATAGTAAAAACAAGGAAACTTTAATTGCATAACATAGTATATAATAATAAAGTAACATAATGGCATAGTAGCATAATATAATCACAATAGTAAAATAATAAAAACACCAGACTCATTGTTGCGTGTCTCCACAGTAACAACATAATAAAGATTGTTGGAGTTCAAAAGAGCATAATCTAGATAATGTATAAAAGTAGTATGAGAGGCATCTAATAGCTTGACGCGTTTTGTGGCTATGTTACCACTCTTCAGGAGCAGATGTGATAACGGTATTAAGGTAAATATTAGATTGGGTATTATATAGAGAGAATAGTATAGGAGCAAATCCCCTGCTCATACTTACAGACCAACCATGAGTCTGGGCACAGGCAACTGGGCAAGAGCCAGCCAGGCAGATCAGTTTTTCTAAATTGAAATAATAAACATGTTATACTTGCCTGATCTGGGCAATGGTATTGCACCCAGAACCTCCTCTGGCTTCCCATAGGGGCAGACGTGTGGACTTGCTCACTGTGCCCACCATTGTGGCCTTTGCTCACTGTGCCCACCATTGTGGCCTCTACTTACTGTGCCCACCATTGTAGCCTCTGCTCACCTGTGCAGAGGATCGCCCCAGGGGAAGAGATCATGGAGGAAGGAGAAATTGTAAAGAGCGGCTGCTCACTTAAGCCATGATGTATAGGCGTTTGGCAGAGGAAAGTCGATAGGAATCATAGCTGTCTGACACGAGCGTGCACATCAACGCTGCATATCTTGGTTAGAGGAGACCTGAGCTCTTCTGATTGCTGTAAACTACAACACAGGAGCTAAATGTATCCATTCCCGCACTCCGCTGCTTTACTGCCTGGAAATAAGATCGCCTTAATGACATTTGACTATAATGTGCCAGCGCCTTGTTTGACTCCTAATGTTACCAGGGGAAGAGAAAAGCCGCGGGATTACAGAGCTGATAACCCGCTGTTACAGTGGACTTTACATTGCAATTGCCTCCACTCCGCTGGTGGTTACACACAGCCCTGCCTCCTGACCCCGTGCCTGTGTCAGATTGACAGAATGTTCTGTCTATCTGATTCATGGCGCAGGGTCAGGAGGCGGGGCTGTGTGTAACCACGAGCGGAGCAGAGGCAATTGCAATGTAAAGTCCGCTGTAACAGCGGGCTATGGGCCCTGTAATCCCGCGGCCTTTCTCTTCCCCGGAGTGATCGGTGGGAGAGCAGGTGTCGATCAATCCCCGCAAAATTTGAGGATGGCTATAAGGGATCTGTCCATCATATTTTACCTGAAATTTCTCCTTCATTTAACCACTATCCAACCAGCCGCTGCAGTTGTACGGCGGCAGGTCGGCTCGGCTGCGCGAGATCACGTAGCTATGCGTCATCTCGCTATTCAGCCAATGTATGAACAGCGATCTGTCATTACCCCAAGTCAGTCCCACCCCCCTTCAGGTAGAACACACACAGGGAACATAATTAACCATTTTTATAGTAATCAATGCATTTTTATAGCACTGATCGCTATAACAATTACAATGGTCAGTGGTCCCAAAAAAGTGTCCGCCATAAGGTCGCAGTACCAATTAAAAATCGCTGATCGCCGCCATAACTAGCATAAAAAAAAATATTTATAAGAATGCCATAAAACTATGCCCTATTTTGTAGACGCTATAACTTTTTCGCAAACCAATCAAACGCTTATTGCGTTTTATTTTTACAAAGAATATGTAGAAGAATACGTTTCGGCCTAAACTGACGAAAAAAATATTTTTTTTATATACTTTTGGGGGCTATTTATTGCAGCAAAAAGTAAAAAATATTAGGGCTGTTACTGATCAAAATGTTTGTGTTCGATTAATCAATTTGTTTTTTAATCGATTAATCGACTAATTTCGATTAATTATAACGCACATACAGATCCAACTACTTTTAGCTGATCTCCTTGCAGGCTGACTCCCAGTGCAGCTACCAACCACTGGAAAAATGGATAGCAGGATACAAAAAAAAAAAAACACAAAGGCAGCGCTCGATGGGAATAGCATTAAAACTTTTATAGTCTTCAAGTAGGTCACAAAATAAATATTGCACTGGAGATAAAATCGATGTAGCTACATAAACTGTAAAAATGGTGTGAGTAATACCAAACGGTAGCAAAAGCAGTCATAAAAACATGTAGCCAAGTGTGATACTGGTATAAAAATGTGTACAACGATACTACTGCTGAATCCAGATGAGGAGGGGTTAACATCAGTCCATCGGCATGTAGATGTCCCATGAAGGGAACTATCACAACTCCCAGTGGATGGCTGTAGAATCCCAGGTTGATAGAGGGAAGTGATAGAGGGAAGTGTAACAGCTCTTGCGTGTGGCAGATAGTAAGGTCCCGCCGGCATGCAGATATGAAGGCACAGCAAAGGAGCCGTCCAGATGGACACGGCAAGCCCCGCCGGGGTCAGTGACGTTACCGGATCTCCGATAGAACTCCCTGAAGGCCCAGAAGCCTGCGGAGAGGTGAGTACCAATCAAAAAAAATGTAATCGATCAAAAAGATTTTGATCAATCAAAAAAAATTAAAGATTAATCGATTAATTAAAAGTTAATTTGCACTGCCCTAAAAAATATTCATATTTTTTTTTCAAAATTGTCGCTCTATTTTTGTTTATAACGCAAAAGATAAAAACCGCAGAGGTGATCAAATACCACCAGTTAAAGTGACGCAGTGCCGAATTGCAAAAAGTGGCCCGGTCATTGACCAGCAAAATGGTCCGAGGCTGAAGTGGTTAATGTGTAAAATTGGGTTAAATTATATAAAAAAAAAATTGGTGTAAAGGTCACCACAAAAATAGCTCTTACACCTTGCATTTACTATAATATTGATTTTTTCTCCTTATAATCCTGTGTTCTAGATGTTTGTTCAGATTCTTCGCATCAGCCTGACTGACCTACTGCTGGAGAAGAAGATTGATAGAGACCTGTACACGCACATCCTTTCATCAAAGGAGACTGTAAGGCTTCATCTTCCTCTCTCCCTTCTTAGAATGTGTGTTATGCTGAACATTGATTAAAGAAGAGCTTCAGGCTAGCGTACTAAATCAAGATGAATTAACAACAGACCAAAGACAAATTCCCTAATATACATGATTTGTCTTACTTTGTGTGTTTTCTTGTATATCTTGAATAATGTATGTGTTTTTTTACTGAATAGCGTGTAGTGCAATTGTCCTTGACTTTCAGGAACTTTGATGGACAACCACTCCCACCATTATCTGCCCCTGAATATCTTGCTTGTACCATAGTTGACCTCCCTAGCGGTATTTCCGTGTGTGGTTCGGGGTTAAAGGGGTTGTAAAGGAAACTTTTTTTTCCATAATAAGCATCCTTTTCCTGCAGCCATTCCTCTTTTCACTTTCTCATTGTTCGTTTTTGCTCAGAAGTTGCTCTATTTCTTCTCTGTTCTGTTCACTTCCTGCTTGTCTGATTGTTACTCACCACCGTAAAGGGAGGCTTTACTGTGGTGGTCAGTGACGTGCTCGCCCCCTCCTGGGAACTACATCTGTGCGGCAGGACGCTCTCTACGTGTTAGGCCGCGTACACACGAGGAGACATGTCCGATGAAAACGGTCCACGGACTGTTTTCATCGGACATGTCTCCTGGGATATTTTGGTCTGATGTGTGTACACACCATCAGACCAAAATCCCTGCGGACAGAGAACGCCGTGACGTTGACGCCGCGACGTGCGCAAACAAGGAAGTACAATGCTTCCACGCATGCGTCGAATCAATTTGACGCATGCTGGGGATTTCGGTCTGCTGGTTAGGCGTACTAACTAGCAGACATGTCTGACGGACAGGTTTCCAGCGGACAAGTATCTAAACATGCTTAGAAACTTTTGTCCGCTGGAAACCTGTCCGCTAGGCCATACACACGATCGGACATGTCCACGGAAACTGGTCTGCGGACCAGTTTCAGCCAACATGTCTCCTCGTGTGTACGCGGCCTTAGAGACTTCAAGGAGGTGTGAATTACTGGGCGTGCCGCAATGCATACTGGGAAATGTAGTTCTTACATGAACGAGCGCCGCAAACCAGGAAGTGAATGAGAGAACAGAAACTAGAACGCCGGAGGTGATATAGATGAAGGAATTTAATAGGTATTTACTCATTTTTTTAACAGACTTATTACACTATTCTGTCTGTCTACCTTGCAGACATTAATTTTAGGCAAACTTTTTTTTTTCCTTTTACAACTCCTTTAAATTTCATTACCATTAGTGGTAACCTTGAGCCACACTCGGGATTGAATTGCAGGATTTTGGTGCAGTGTACTTACCTTGTCCCCCCGCTGTGTCTGCAGGCTGTGTCCTCCGCCCGATACCTCTGTGTGCCGTGCTCCGTGCTATGCGAGCAGCATGACACACGGCGGCGAAGCCTGGCGGCAAATTCAAAAAGTACTAAATTCACAAGTACTTTGTAATCTTACAGATTATATTACTGTATGAAATCATTTCACCTCCCTTTTGTCCCTAGTGCTTTGTCCAAGGCCCTGCATGCAGTTTTCTATTAGATATATTGTTCTTTTTGCCCTGAAACTTGCAACCATAGCAACCAAAAAGCGTCCCTTTTTGTCAAAAATGGTTTTAGACCAGCTAGAAAACAGCGATAGTAAATTAGGGACACTTTTTGGTTGCTATGGACAAGCCTCTTTGTGGAAAAAGGTTGTTTGATCCTGTCTTCTCTGATCCTCCCCTTCTTCCACAGTCCCTGTTAGTTCAGAACTTTGGAGACACACATGCTCAGTTTGGTGTGTACTGCTTGAGAGTTTTTTTTTTTTGGGTGGGTGCATGTGATCAGCATAGGGCCAATCAGCACTGTCCAGGCAGGGGTCATGCAGCCTCATAGGACAGAGGAGAATGAAAACTCCTCTTACAAGTTTTAATTGGACACTGATAGAAGTCACAAGACTGCTATAAACTGCTGATAAGAAAAGGTATTTAGCAGTTTATACTTACTAAAATAATTGCATTTGCATGTTCTGTGTACTGTGGGACACCAGATATAGTGCATGCAGAGTCCTGGGTTTAGTAATACTTTAACCACTTAAGACCCGGACCAAAATGCAGGTAAAGGACCTTGCCCCTTTTTGCGATTCGGCACTGCGTCGATTTAACTGACAATTGCGCGGTCGTGCGTTGTGGCTCCCAAACAAAATTGGCGTCCTTTTTTCCCCACAAGTAGAGCTTTCTTTTGGTGGTATTTGATCACCTCTGCGGTTTTTATTTTTTGCACTATAAATAATAATAGAGCGACAATTTTAAAAAAAATGCAATATTTTTTACTTTTTGCTATAATAAATATCCCCCAAAAATATATAAAAGAACACTTTTTTTCCTCAGTTTAGGCCGATACGTATTCTTCTACATATTTTTGGTAAAAAAAATCGCAATAAGCGTTTATAGGTTGGTTTTCGCAAAATTTATAGCGTTTACAAAATAAGGGATAGTTTTATTGCATTTTTATTAATTATGTTTTTTTTACTACTAATAGCGGCGATCAGCGATTTTTTTCATGACTGCGACATTATGGCGGACAATTTTGACACATTTTTGGGACAATTGTCATTTTCACAGCAAGAAATGCATTTAAATTACATTGTTTACTGTGGAAATGACAGTTGCAGTTTGGGAGTTAACCACAGGGGGCGCTGTGACTTTAAATGTTCCCTGTGTGTGTGTTTACAACTGTAGGGGGGTGTGGCTGTAGGTGTGACGTCATCGATCGCGTCCCCCTATAACAGGGATGACGCGATCGATGCTGCGGCCACAGTGAAGCACGGGGAAGCCGTGTTTACACACGGCTCTCCACGTTCTTCAGCTCCAGGGACGGATCGTCGCACTGCAGCGGCGATCGGGTCCGCGAATCCCGCGGTCCCGGTCCTGGAGCTTCGGACCAGGTCACGGGAGCGGGCGCGCGCCCGTGACCCACGGCTGGGTACTAAAATCAACGTATATATACGTTGATGTGCCCAGCCGTGCCATTCTGCTGATGTATATGTGCAGTAGGCGGTCCTTAAGTGGTTAAAGGGGTTGTAAAGGTACATGTTTTTTCACCTTAATGCAAAAAAACATTAGAGCATTATCGGCCCCCCCGAGCAAATGCATTTTTTGCTGTGAAAATGACAATTGTCCCAAAAATGTGTCCGCCATAATGTCGCAGTCACGAAAAAAAACGCTGATCGCCACTGTAACGGAATGCACCGTGACAGACTGGGATATTCCTATGTCTAGGGTCACCTTATGTTCACTAGGGCCATAGGGTGACAAAGAATCATTATTCATATATTACAGAAGACATGAATAAGGGACATTAATAATAATTCATGTTTGCAGGATGTCTTCAAATACCAAAAGCGGTTAGCTATTCAATCTGGGCACACATGATTTGGAAAGGTGTTAATTCAGGTCTACAAGACCAGAGTGAGTCATACCTTTGAATAATATGCTATTGAAATATCTTAAGGTGTTGGCTATTCACTGTAAAGACATTCCGTTGAAGGTGTTGATTGCACCCACTCTCACAAGACTCTGCCATTGTGTGATAAAGCTGTATAGATAACTTATTCAACTAGATGTCTGTGTATTATTCAAGGTTAATTGAACCCTATTGATGATACGGTGCCGTCATGTCTAGCTACCAATTAAAGAATTATCCTCAGTGAGTGAATAGGTGGGTGGAGATTGCATTGTCCTGTGATAAACTGCATTAATCTTGAGACTGTATAAGAAGCTGAGAAAATACCAATAAATTGTCATATCTTTGGAAGCAAGAACGGAGCTCTGTCTCGTCTTATTCTGGGAAAGGATATGAATCGTGTATGCAATATTGTCGGAGTGTGTCAGATAAGCTTGTCGTGGTTGGATGGAAGGTCGTAAGCGGTGGTGACCGTTACATTTGGTGGCAGCAGTGGGATGATTCCATCTTCAGAAGGACGGCTACAAGGACACATGACAATGGAGACGCTGTATGAACGGATGAAGCTCTCTTCCCTCATGGACTTACTGGAGAGCCGGGGCAGACCGGCCAGCAACCGTAAGAAAAGGGACATTATCGCAGAACTTGTCGAAATGAATAGAGCTAAGAGGCCCAGCGTAACAGACAGGACACCCGAGGCAGAATTTTTTGATCGGGCTGTTAAACATGGACTGGCACAATATGGTCCTAATCCTCCGCCGGAGATCATAGACCGGGTTATAGCGGCTGTGGATGCCACCTTGCGACAGCGAAGAAGTGCTGCAGCAGCTGAAGAGAGAGGAGAGGTGCAGATACCAGTCTCCATGGAAGAGAATTCCAAAGGAGGTTACAAGAGATGCGGATACAGCATAGAGGACCAGTATCAGAGGAGGTCCTGTTGGGATGGTCGGATGTGATTCGGTGCCAACTCTGGAAGGAAGCGTTAGTTCTGGAGCAGCAACACCAAGGAAAGGTCCTGCCCTCCATCTATGCAAGGTACTGGCCGCAGTATGACGTACGAATGCTGTTGTTGGGGGAACAACCGAAGCAGGAGTGGATAGCAGAGTTAAGCAGGCTGATCCGGGCAGAGATGCAGCTGGATGAGAGCTACAGAGCTCTCCGGTGGTATGTAGCTCAAGAGTGCCCGTGGTCAGCGGATGACAGCCCCACAGAAGGCTATGACTATGATGGCCTGGGATTGTTGTATTGGAGGATGTCCAGTGATCCCGACTTTGGGGATGATCGGGAGTGGCGCTTGGAGGACATAATGGAGCACAGAGAGGAAAAATTAAATATCTCGGGAGGCCACTGGTCACAGGAAGATTTAGAATTTCTGGCCATTCAAGAATGGGAGCTGGAGGTTGCCTACAGACAGCTGCTAGACTTGGCTCAGCAGCAGGGTGGGGCTCCCATTGCCTGGGACTATGAGGAAAGGTCAGATAACTGTGAAATCATGGCTGATGAATCGGCAGTGGAAAATATGGAGATTTTCATCCCTAAAGCCGAAGCGGATGGTGTGGAGTTCCAGAGAGCCGGAGTGGTTGGCCCCTCTCTCCAACAACAAGCTGAGGTGGTAACGCTTTTACCCCCAGCTGAATCACTGGCAACAGAACAGAGGATCACGGACCTCTGCTCTCCACTAACGGAAGAGGGGGACCCTGTGGGGGTGGATGGGACTGTGGTCTCCACTCACAGCAACCCAGCGGAAGAGCTGGCAACAGAACAGAGGGTCACGGACCTCTGCTCTCCACTAACGGAAGAGGGGGACCCTGTGGTGGTGGATGGGACTGTGGTCTCCACTCACAGCAACCCAGCAGAAGAGCTGGCAACAGAGCAGAGTGTCATAGGCCTCTGCTCCTCACTAACAGAAGAGGGGGACCCTGTGGTAGTGGATGGGACTTCAGTCTCCACTGGCACAACCCCAGAAAATGGTACAGGACTGGGACAGGAGGATGTCGGCTTTGCTTTGCAAGCACCGGGGGGTTTTCACCAAGCACCAGTGGATGGGACTTCAGTCTCCACTGGTACACCCCAGGAAGGGGGGGCAGTTGGCCCAGACCCCCAACAGCATGATGGACTGAGCCCAGCTACCCTGCCTTCTCCCCAGCGGCAGGCGTGTTCTCTGAGAGAGGCAGAGGTTGGCGGGGTGAGTAATGCTCAGTTTGGAGCCATTTATTTGGGGTACAGTATGGATACCAGCATTGGAGGACTGGAACTACTGACGGACTTCGGAGTCAACCCGTTTGGGGTTACCACCTGTGTCCGTCTCCCACCGAAAGGGGAGAGATGTAACGGAATGCACCGTGACAGACTGAGATATTCCTATGTCTAGGGTCACCTTATGTCCACTAGGGCCATAGGGTGACAAAGAATCATAATTCATATATTACAGAAGACATTAATATGGGACATTAATAATAATTCATGTTTGCAGGATGTCTTCAAATACCAAAAGCGGTTAGCTATTCAATCTGGGCACACATGATTTGGAAAGGTGTTAATTCAGGTCTACAAGACCAGAGTGAGTCATACCTTTGTATAATATGCTTTTGAAATATCTTAAGGTGTTGGCTATTCACTGTAAAGACATTCCGTTGAAGGTGTTGAATGCACCCACTCTCACAAGACTCTGCCATTGTGTGATAAAGCTGTATAGATAACTTATTCAACTAGATGTCTGTGTATTATTCAAGGTTAATTGAACCCTATTGATGATACGGTGCCGTCATGTCTAGCTACCAATTAAAGAATTATCCTCAGTGAGTGAATAGGGGGGTGGAGATTGCATTGTCCTGTGATAAACTGCATTATGCTTGAGACTGTATAAGAAGCTGAGAAAATACCAATATTGTCATATATTTGGAAGCAAGAACGGAGCTCTGTCTCGTCTTATTCTGGGAAAGGATATGGATCGTGTATGCAATATTGTCGGAGTGTGTCAGATAAGCTTGTCGTGGTTGGATGGACGGTCGTAAGCGGTGGTGACCGTTACAGCCACCATTGGTGGTAAAAAAATAAAAAAATAAATAGAAATGCAATAAAACTATCCCCGATTTTGTAACGCTATAAATTTTAGCACAAATCAACTAATAAACGCTTATTGCCATTTTTTTTTTTTTTTTTACCAAAAAAAGGTAGAATACGTATCGGCCTTAACTGAGGGAAAACATTTTTTTTTTTATATTTTTGGGGGATATTTATTATAGCAAAAAGTAAAAAACATTGTCGCTCTATTTTTGTTTATAGCACTAAAAATAAAAACCGCAGAGGTGATGAAATACCACCAAAAGAAAGCTCTATTTGTGGGGGAAAAAGAGGATGGCAATTTTGTTTGGGAGCCACGTCGCACGACCGCGCAATTGTCAGTTAAAGCGACGCAGTGCCAATTTGCAAAAAGGGGCCTGGTCCTTTAGCTGCATTTTGGTCCGGGGCTTAAGTGGTTAACACGCAACTTTAAAACAAGATCACTGGCTGCAGTAGGGGAAAAGTAGAAGTAGAAGTAAGACTTCTAGAACACAGCCAAGAAATGCACGGGAATCGGGATTTACATGATTGTATCCCAGTCCAGAAAGATACTCACCCTGTATAGTCCCTCAACAAAGATGGGCCCATCCTTCTAGGAAGAAAACTAGATTACAATATTTTCAGAGGGAATACTTTGATCTCGGTCTGAAATACCTGGAAGTGGTATACCAACGCTTCATTTTGCATGCATGAACTTAGTGTCATGAAAAATGTATTTGATGCTAAATACATTTTAGAAATCAATCAAAATGAATTTGCTCACCTAATAGTTTAGCCTGAAACGATTTTGCTGATGTAATGTAGGACTGCTCTCCGTCTTTTGTAGAAGCTTATATTAAATATTGGTAAGCATGCAGCTGTTGTCTTATTTCTGCATCAGGAGCTGGAGCAGCTGGAACAGACATACCGCTCTAGAATGGCTTCCAGCAAGCTGACTCGAGGACAGAGCTCGGAATTTCAGACTATGGAGGACATTGAAAGAAGGGAGAGAGAATACTCTGACCACCTCATTCAAAATGTATGTACAAAGTTTATTGTAATGACCCCCATCAAGGTCTGTAGTAAATATGATGGTGCGCAGAGTTGCGATATCCGGCTGTTTTTAGCGACAAGTTTACAGCTTGTACGAGGGCTGTACCAAAAGTGGGCATCATTTTTCTATATTAATTTACCTACAGGAAATCCTTTCTCATTTCCAGTCCACTTTCCCATAAAGGAGATCTCATACCTGGCCATGGAAGGCCTCCAGCCCAAGTCCATCACACTAAAATGAGGAATCCCACAGCAGAGGAGCCGCCTGGCATACATGTCTATATCCAGGCTCATTAAAATGACCATGGTGGATGAAGAAGAGAAATTCTTTTGCCCTGTTTTTGTAACCCCCTCCCTTCAACCTGCATCCTTACTGCTTATGTAGCCATGCCTTGTGCTTTATTCAGTTAATTTACTATAACTGAATAAAAAATATATATATATTTTATTAACGTAACGTATATACTCGAGTATAAGCTGACCCGAAAATAAGCAGAGGCACCTAATTTTACAACAAAAAACTCGGAAAACATATTGACTCGAGTATAAGCCTAGGGTGGGAAATGCAGCAGCTACTATAAGTGGAAAAAGAGGGTCAACAAAGCCCATCTGCAGCCTCACTGTGCCTCCCCTGTGTCCATCTGCAGCCTCACTGTGCCCATTTGCTGGCTCTCACTGTGCCTCTGTGTCCATCTGCAGCCTCGCTGTGCCCGTTTGCAGGCTTACTGTGCCTCCCTGAGTCCATCTGCAGCCTCCCTGAGTCCATCTGCAGCCTCCCTGTACTCATCTGATCTCCCGGGTACCTTTGATCTCCATGCTGCTGCAGTCGTCGGTGGCCATCCACCATAACAAAGCCTCCTCCTACAGGATAGAAGGAACACTAAACACTGATCCCAGCATTGTATCAGTGTTCCGTCTATCACAGACGAGGAGGAGGCGGGGCTTTGTTACAGTGGATGGCCGCCAACTGCAGTTAAGACCGCATGAACAGCGGGAGACTCGGGTATAAGCTGATGGTGGCTTTTTCAGCATCAAAAAATGGGCTGAAAAAATCAGCTTATACTCGAGTATATATGGTACATAGGTTGTTCAAATTTTACATGCTGATAGAGTGATTCTTTCTCTATAGTAACTCCTCTTCTCTTCTTTTACATTGCATATGAATAACAAAGTTCAATCAGAAGCTACATTCCATCATTGAGGTCTTGTCCAAGGAGGGATGCTGGCTGTCCGACATCCACAGAGGCCTGCAGAATGTTTACAGAGAGGACACCATTGACGGAAGCCATGTCTTGTCATTGGTGACTCTCGTCAATGATGTCATCTCTATAACCAGTCTGTAGCTTAAATGGATGTTAGCCAGCCTGCACCCCTCCTCGTCAATAACTCAGTGACCGTATTTTGCTTCTGCTTTAAATCCATTATTTACCTTCAGTGAAAAATAAAAAGAAGAAGAGTTACTATAGATTAAGAGTTACTCTACCAACATTTGAAATTTAAATGACCATGTGCTAGCTGTTTGTTTTATAACAAGAATTACAGTCACCATAGACTTAATGGCTTCTTGTGTTTCTGAGGTACTTTATATATCCCCACTAGAATTCTCACATCCATGGGCGTCCGCTGGCATTTTTTTCAGAGGGAGGCGCTTCGGTAGCGGCGAAACAGTCGCATTTTACCTTTTCTTCGACGGCTAGCGGGGGTTAAAAGCTCCCCTCCATGTTAAAATGTAAAAACACCCCACTGTGTCCCCTGCATCTTTCAATATCTCTTTGTCACTACTGTGTACCCCCTCTCCACAACTGCACCTCTGAACCCCTTTACATTAAACAGCACCCTGCATCACTGGACCCCTTTACATTACACAGCACCTCACAGCTCTGGACCCCTTTACATTACACAGCACCTCTTTCCCTTGACTAAAACACTACACTATATGGACAGTATATTTATTTCAGGTCTAAAAGAGGAACCCTTCGGAATGAGGGACAAATGTATTTGATTCCAGAAGAGGGACAGGCAATCTTAATAAGGGACAACTAGAGGGGAGGGGAGTGCTGCAGTCACCGCTTAAATTGTCCCCAGGGCCAGTTTGGCCCTGTTCCTGGCTCTCCCTGGAAATTTCAGGGGGGGGCAAACGACCCCCCCTTGCCCTATGGAGCGGACGCCCATGCTCACATCCCCTCTACTGCTGGTAAATGGTGCTGTCTCCCCACCCTGACATGTTCTTCATAATGCGGGGTGGGGTGTTCTGCTGCAAAGACACGTTAGGTATGCCCATGTGGAAAGGGTGGTGGATACACAGATTTCTGCAATGAAAAAATATTTTTGGAGTTTTCAAAAGATTGGAAGGGAGCAAGTGATTGAAATAGCAGTGCCCACCCAAAGCTGAATGTCCTTGAGAGGTCTTTTTGTGACGCAGCAGTGTCAGGCAATGTGACTCCTTGTGGGGGCAGGTCTTCTTATCAATAACAACGCACTAGTAATGCATGCTGATTCCCCACATTTATTTCCTAATTTTAAGTTGAAAATATGTAATAAATTCACCAACAAAACTATTCAAATATAATTCTGATGCCATGTACACACGACTGGTTTTCCCAATGGCATTTCTCACAAGCCTGCCTTGCATACACACGGTCACACAAAAGTTTGGTGATCTTTTGACTGCCAAGAACGGGGTGACGTACAACACTACGAAGAGCACCACTTCACCCAGAAAAGTTTAACAATTATGAATTTTAGGCATTCTCATGTTTATTTCTTTTGTTTGTATCGGTATGACACAAATAAGTGAAGAAACAAAAAGCCAAATCTGACTCCTTTCACACAAAACTCCAAAAACACACTGGACAAAATTATTGGCACCTTCTCGAAAATTGTATGAAATGATGGCATTCCAAGTTTGTGATGCTCCTGTAATTTATAATTGAACTCACCTGTATCAATTAACAGGTGCTGACAATCTAGAAATCACACCAGCAACCAGGTAAAATGGTGAAAAAACGGACTCAACTTATTGGCCCGGATTCACATGCATCAGGGCATATATATGCCGGCGTAGCGTATCTTCTTTATGCTACGCTGGCGCAACGCAGAGAGGGAAGCATGGAATTCACAAAGCAAATGCTCCCAGCGTTGCGCTGGCGTAGCGCATAGGCGTAAGGCATCGTAAGTCGGCTGGAAGGGTGCGTGATACATTTAAATGAAGCGTGACCCCATGCAAATGATGGGCCGAGCTTCAGACAAGTACTTAAAATGAACTGCGCATGCGTTGTACCTTGGACGCATCCCAGTGCGCATGCTCACAATCACATCGAAACAACTGGCTAAGATACGTCAAATCACTGCCTACGATGTCAACGTAACCTACGCCCAGCCCTATTCACGTACAACGTAAACGACATAAAATTCTACGGCGTTCGTTTCCTGGTCCATACCTTTGCATGAGTTGCGCCTCCTTTATGGGGAATAACTTTACACCAGACGTAACCCTTACGCAAATTGTTTAAAACATGCGCCGGGCACAAGTACTTCGTAAATCGGCGTATCTCCCTCATTTGCATATTTGCATCGGAAATCAATGGGAGTGCCAAATGCGTCCAGCTTAACTATGCGCCCACGATACGCCGGCGTAGGCAAGTTACGTCGGTCGAATGAAGTCAGTTTTTAGGCGTATCTTAGTTCTGTGGGCACGGCACACAGATACGACGGCGCATATTTACACTTACGTGGCGTATCTCGAGATACGTTGGCGTACGTGCTTTGTGAATCAGGCTAATTGTGTTTCTCTGTGTGCCACACAAAGTATGGAGAGGAGAAAGAGCAGCAAAGAATTGTCTGAGGATTTGAGAACAAAAATTGTGGAAAAGCATGGGCAATCTCAAGGTTACACCTCCATCTCCAGAGATTCTAATGTTCCTGTGTCCACTGTGCACAACATTGTCACAACGTTTACATGCCATGGCACTGTAGCTAATCTTAGGCTGGCCATACATGATACAATTTTCTGTGCAATTTTTCTGTACAATTTTCTTTAGATTTACCTTCAACTATGTAGTACAAGGGCCTGCCTGATTGCATACAATTGAAAGTGTTGTTTAGTTTGACCTCATATTATATGTTTTTTGGTAAATCTAAAAGAAAATTGTACAAGAAAATTGAACATGTATGGCCAGCCTTACTGGACGTGAATGAAAGAGAAAAAAATGTATCAAAGATTGCAACCAAGGATCGTTCAATGAACTTCCAAACAAATTCAAGCTGACCTTCAGGCACAGAGTACAACTATGTCACCATCTGAAAGAAAAACTACTACCAAAGAATTCTGGGGTGCAATGTAGGGCCCAGTGCCAGAAAGTTGGGTCTCTGTCAGAGGTCATGGGTCTTGCAGCAGGACAATGACCCAAAAATCACCCAGAAATGGTTTAAGACAAAGCGCTGGAAAGTAATGAACTGGCAAGCAATGGGTCCAAATCTAAATCCCATAGAGCTCCTGTGAAGAGATCTCAAACCAACAATTGGGAAAAGGAACCCTTCCAATCTGAGACCTGGAGCAGTTGGTGAGAGAAGAGTGATCCAAAATTCCAGAGAGGTGTAAGAAACTCATTGATGGTTCTTTTTCTAAGGCGTGAGCTACCAAATATTAAATTGAGGTTGCCAATAATTTTGTCCAGTAAATTTTTAGAGTTTTGCGTGGAATGTGTCAGATTTGGCTTTTTTTTTCTTCACTTTTTTGTGTCATACCAATACAAACAAGAAAAATAAACATGAGAATGCCTAAACATTTGTAATTGCAACAGTTTTCTGTGTGAAGTGGTGCGTTATCTGACAGAAATGCAGAGGTGCCAATATTTTTGGCCACGACTGTATAAGAAATGCCGGCTGTGCACCCATTCAAAACTGAATTGTGGTAGTCGGTGCTTAATACTGATAATCATGAAGTTCTTTTTTTCTAATGTATTCTACTACAGTTAGAAGGCTTCTGGAGGCAGATCGAGAGCACCCATCAGTTCCTTCATGAGAAGGTGAAGTGCTCATATGATGAAGCTGGAAGAATTATGATGAACCTGATATTAAAAATGATTGCAGTGGAGAGCATCCTGTGCGACTCTCAGGAGGAGCTGGCTATGGTAATTTTACTTTCTATACATTACATATAATTCTATACCCAAACTAGTGAGAGTTTCCCTGATACTCGAATGCCCTTTGTCTCTGCGAGCTTCTTACTGATTGTGGGGTTTTTCACTTATTCTCTTAAGTTTTTTTTATTTTTTTATTTTTTTAACATTTTATTTCAACTTCCACTTTCTGACTGAACATAATGTTGGGCAGTGCAATGAATAGCATTCATTACCTCTCTTGTTCCCTTAAAAGCAATTTCATGCACAACATAAATCATCTAATGGTATCTTGGAAAATGCGTCTGTGCTACAATCAAAAATGTGTACTCTAGATATCCCTGAGTCATTTGATCTCAATAGACTGTCTATTTTTCATCAGCTTCTCTGTGCTTTTCTGGGCAAGCCTGCGGCATCACCCGAGTGTGACATCAGGGACACCCCAGGGTTATGTGATGTGCAGCCAAGGATATTTGTAGGCTAGGGTATCAGAAAATGTACAGAGAGTTAGGTGTGTGAGGCCAAGGTCTAGGTGGAAAGGTGTCATCATTGGACACTTCCAGATCCTCCAGTCATACAAGACTTTGAGTGTAGAAAAGAGCACTGTTCCCTAAAGCTAATCATACAGTGATTGTAATTCAGCTGTAGGCAGGGATGGACTGGCCATTGAGACTACAGGGAGTTTCCCGGTGGGCCGAAGGCACAGTGGGCCAGCTTCAGTGACAGCGGACCGCCGCGCCCCTCCGCTCCTCTGTCTCGCCTTTCCCGCAGTGCTCACCTCCTCTCCCTCCCCGCAGTGCTCACCTGGGGGGACAAAGAAGCAGGGGGAGGACCAGAGGAGCAGGGGGGACGACAGGAGCATGGGGAGGGGACAGACAGCTGACTCAACAGCTATGACCTGGGAGTTTCTCGCTTCTGCCTAATCTTGTCCCAAAAAGGGGGGGTACCAAAATGATTCTTTGCCCCAGGTGAAATAATGCCTAGCTTCCCCACTGGTACTGCCTATATGTACCAGTACCAGCCATTCTATGCTAATAAAGTAGAACGACTAGTGGCTAGTGAAGGGGGAGAGGGGGCTTGGGTGGCCGGGGGGGGGGTGCGGGAGTTGTCCAGCTGCCATGGGAGAGACCTGTTAATTTGGGCCAGTCTGGATGAAGCCCAGGGCCAAATTTTTGTCCCAGTACAGCCCTGGCTGTAGATCGCCCCCGCTTGACAGTAGACAATTGTTTAAAGTGTTACTAAAGGCTCGTGTCTCATGTAACATGGGTACAATGGCCCACGTTTGGTGGGAATGCCCCAGAATACACACATTCTGGAATAAAATGTTTAACCTGATTGACAGGCTGGCGGGAAGTCGGATGCCTAGAACCCCAATGGTTGCCCCGGATACCAAAGATCTCCAAGCCCACCCGTAGGCTAATACACTTATTAGGAGCTAAACTTACAGTGGCTAAAGCCTGGAAACAACCGAAAATTTCCCTATTGGCTGCAAAAAGGAAAATATCCTAGATAATGTCTCAGGAAAAGCTATCCAGCATATTACTAGACAAAACCAATAAATTTGAGACCATCTGATATGTAGGCATCCCCCTTGTCGCTAACATACCGCCAGAATAAAATATACTCAGCACCTACTGCTCTTCTCTTTACTTCTTTTTTCCCCTTTTTCACATCTCATGCCGCGTACACACGACCGTTTTTCACGCCGTGAAAAAGGAGAAAAAATAGAGCATGTTCTAAATTTTTTACGGGCATTTTTCTCGTCAAGAAAAATGCTCTGGGGCATACACTCTGCCTAGTGTACGCAGCATTACTCCGAGCTTCTATATTTTTCTTTCTTCCCATTTCCTCCTAATCAGTTCTCCCAATGATAAGTTTAAAGTTGAATACGTCCGGTAAAATTTAAGTAATCCTCAGCTTAGTTTTTTTTGCACATACCCGTGATATGCCCATCTTTGATGGTGGGTTTAGGGATGAAGGCGGGGGTTTGAGTTTCCCCTTCCGCCACAGATTGTTTCCATTTGGGGTGCTGGGAGATGTGGGATCCTCCTCCCGTTAGGTTGGGTTCTTATCACTACTTATCACTACAAACCGTGGTTTGGTATTCTCCGGTGGTCCTGAATGGATCATGGTTGAAACGAATTAGTTGAAACTAATATTATTCTATCTGCAGCTGCTATGCGCATTCCACACTCTACTTTGTACATGGTATTGTTCACATACGTATGACTTTTTGTTTTTCAAAATAATTTTATATATATATATATACTGTGTGTGTGTATATATATATATATATATATATATATATATATATATATATATATATATATATATATATATATTATATTATTATTATTTTTTTAAAGGCGTGTTTTAAAAAATAAAAAAAAAGTAAATAACAAGCATGTCTATACTTGCCTGCTCTGTGCAATGGTTTTGCACAGAGCAGCCTTAATCCTCTTCTTCTGGGGTCCCCCATCGGCACTCCAGGCCCCTCCTCTTTGGGAGGTGTCCCACGAAAAGCGGAGTCTCGCTGTCTGTGTCAATAGCCCTCCACTGCCGTCTCACAGCTTTTGATTGGAAAAAGGTTATGTGCGGCGCTATTAAAGGAACAACCAAACCAGTATGGCTACAGTGCAATCTGAAAAATAAACCAACCACTAAAAAGTCAACAGCTGCAGTAGTGAGAGGGTGCTCAGGGGCCAAAGTGGCATGCAGACCCAATGATATATTGTCTGAGTGCCATCCGGATATAGTGTATGCCTCTGGTCTGCTACCTGCTGAGTCCAGCTAACCATCAGGGGACCAAGTTACATCAAGGAAATAGGGATCATCTCCCATTGTGACCGACACTAGAGGTGTGTAAGCTCCTCCATTGGTGTGATCACACCTCCTGCTTGGTTGACTCATGGGGTATATGCCTTATTGATTGTAAGTCTTTTTATAATTGCTAGTGGATTCCTTCACTCATATGATCTGTGCTGTTTGTATTGAGATTCAATTGACCGTTCTTCCTTGAAAACCTCAAACGTTTGTTTTTCACATATGGATGGACATTTTTCCTTAACTTTTATTATGTTTTTTTTTTATATATATTCTGTTTAATATCATGTGTATCATGTTCAGTAAATGATAGACGCAATAATCACACAGGCACTTTTTTAGTGATTGGTTTATTTTTCAGATTGCACTGCAGTCATAATGGTTTGTTTGTTTGTTCATTTATTAGCGCTGCACATAACTTTTTCCACTGAATACAAATTTGACTCTTGCTGTGCTGGCTGCTTTAACACATTCAGCCAATGGCTCCCGCTGCTGTCAATCTATCCCAGGGGTCTCAAACTGGGGGCCCCCCAGCTGTAGAGGAACTACAAGTCCCATCATGCATCTGCCTGATTGAGTCCATGACTGTTGCAAGAATTTTTGACACCCTAGGCAAAACCTAATTTTGCCACACCCCATTTGCCCTGTCCATGTATACCCCCACCATTTTAATGAAGCCTCCATCAAATGCAGCCTCGCCAGCGTCCATCAAATGCAGCCTCGCCAGCGTCCATCAAATGCAGCCTCGCCAGCGTCCATCAAATGCAGCCTCGCCAGCGTCCATCAAATGCAGCCTCGCCAGCGTCCATCAAATGCAGCCTCGCCAGCGTCCGTCAAATGCAGCCTCGCCAGCGTCCATCAAATGCAGCCTCGCCAGCGTCCGTCAAATGCAGCCTCGCCAGTGCCTAGGCGCTGCATAGTTTGCCTAGTGGTAGCACCGGCCCTGATTGAGTCATGTTTGAATGGTCAGCCCTGCAATGCTTAATGGAACTTGTAGTTTCGCAAACAGCCAGAGGGCCACCTCTTTGAGACCCCTGATCTATCCAATAAGGAGGACGACAGCGACAGGAGCCGCTGCTGTCTTGCACATCACTGGATAGAATCAGGCTCAGATAAGAAAAAGGGAGTGGTGGGCAACTGCAAAAGGTTTTTTTACCTTAATGTGCACCTTAAGACTTTAGTACCACTTTAAGCAATTTCTGACATGTTAGAAAATTTTCCATTGATCAGTGTCTGCTGCCATTGACCATTGTATTCTAACAGCAGTTTGTGCTGCTTGCACAATTCAATGTCCTGCCGGGAAGGGAGTGTTATGTTGGGAGGGAATCCTTGATTCACCTCTTTCATGTGGATGGGGGAATCTGTTTCTGCTGGCTGAACGAAGAAACCTAACCCAGTATGGCCAGCTCCTGTCCTCCAGTATCCCAAACTAGTCACATTTTGAAAATTTTCCTTAATAGAAAAGACTGTGATAATTACTAAGCCAGCAATTAAAATATATTTAAATTTAAATTCAAAAATGGGCTAATAGTTTACACTCTACTTGTTCCTGCACAGGGGTCAAGTCCTGGGAAAAAAAAGTGTGGGAACTCCCACCCAAGATCCACTCCCCCACCAAAAAAAAAAAATAATACGCTCATATGCATAATTACTAAACCGCATGTTTTTTTTTTTTTTTTTAAAGAAACAAGTTCTTTCTAAATCCCGCAGCAGACCTCTGCAATGTCTGCTGGGAATAATGACAAAAGCTCCCAGGAGACATTGCGGCATCAAGGAAGTGACGGAATACCCGCACACTACCCGATGAATCCATATACAGGAAGCGGCCAGTAACATAAAGGATTACTAAGGTTCGCCTGCCCCTGACAGTGACTCGAGCTGGGCATCGCCGCTTGGTAAAGGATTGGCTTGGGCGGCTCGGCTGCTCTAGTCCTGCAAAGGGAACAGAGTTCCTGCTGTGAAAAAAGTGCAGGAGCTCCGTTCCCACGCGTTCCCGCAGGACTTGAGCCCTGTTCCTGCACTGTATTTATTTATTTTCTCACATTTTCCTTCTGTGTGGTGATCCTACCAGTTCTTTAACTGACTGCCCCAAGGTGACAATGCTCCCTTTGCTGCTTGCTAAACCAAATGAGTGTGGTCACCCTAAGCTGTGCTGTGGATTCAAATCTGTATGTGCTGATTCACTATCGGAACATATACAGGTAGATTGTTTGCTGCCTTGAGCTTCAGTATCGCCCACAGACTTTTAAAGTGGTTAACAGCAGCATGGACCCAGTACCTATTGGCTGGACACTGGCTGGCCATGTCATTGAGAGGAGACATGACACTGCATGGAGATTAGAAAACCAAAAGGTGAGTGCAGTGATGCATTATTGGGTAAACCTAGTGTGGGTAAATGTTTTTTTTTTGTGGAGCGATTTTATACATAAATCACTTCATCAATGTAAAGCAAATGCAAGTACAGTGGAACCTCGGATTGCGAGTAACGCAGTTAACAAGCGTTTCGCTATACGAGCACTGCATTTTTAAAAATCATGATTCGGTTTGCAAAAGGAGCATGATTCAGGCCAAAGCAGTGTGCAGTACTGCATTCGGAAATTCATGGAAAGACCAGAGGACAGCACGGCTGACCTCGGCAAATCTCGGGTAGGAAGTCTTTCTGAGGTTTGCCAAGGTCAGCCGAAGTGTCCCTTTTCGACCGTTTCCGAGGCTGTCCGGTGCCCCCCACCTCTGGCCGCATGCGGTATTGCATACTATTGAAATCAATGCAGAAGAAATTATTTTCGTTTGCATTGACTTCAATGGGGAAACTTGTTGATATGCGAGTACTTTAGATTACGAGCATTTTCCTGGAATGGATTATGCTCATAACCTGAAGTTCCGCCAGGGGAGGGCTGGCAGCCTCAGGCCTGGGGGGCAAGTCCAGTTAAGTGGCCCATAGAGCGTGGAAAAATGATCGATCGAGGAAAACAGTCTAAGATTTTTCATGATCACAAGAGTCCGCACATAGGCCCCCCTTACATCAGAGTTCGCACAGAGGCCCTCATTACATCAGAGTCCACACAGAGCCTCCCCTTACATCAGAGTCCTTGTGTCTGTGTAGAGATAGAAGGGGATTCAGCGCTGGTGTGCACTGAGGCTGAGCATTGTGTGAGATGAGACATAGCTCAGCTCTGCAGCCATCTACCTCGGAGCTGACACAGGCACGGCTGCACAGTGGGAGGTGAGCAGTGGCCGTGACCTGTGTTAACAGAGCTCCAGCAGGCATATTCCTGCTCTGCAAAAACAGCATTTGGTAGTGGCGGCCTGTGGCTGTGCATAGTGTCACCAGCCCGGGGGTAGATTTCTACCCTGTCCCCCCTGCCAGCCCTCCCCTGGGTTCCGCTGTATAACATTTTGAGGATGCTTAAAGGGTGGAGATAAAAAAACATTGGCAGGGTTTTTCACAAGGCCCTTTAAGGAGAGGGATTGTCTCATGAATTACAGCTACACGTGAATGGAAAACGGAAGCCCTAAAAAGCTGGGCTGTTTCCATTGTATACAACCTTTTTTATGTTTCCTCTGAAATATCACATTTACAATCTTATGATCATATCTGAAACTTAAAGGACATACAAGAAAAGATGATTCGCTGGGAGCACATGGCGAAGGTGGTGGATTCAATGAAATACCAGATACAGGAGGAGAGTGAATGCCGGCTCGGTGCTGTTTCCAAAACCTTGGAACATCTGACCTTAAAGAAGAAGATTACTGTGAAACAGAAGGAGAGACACCTCACCGATCTCTTCAAAGCATTCTGGGAGGAAGTGTCACGGTACAACAAGGGTGAGTGGTGTCCAATTATATCCTTTAAATCTTGATGGACTATTGCAACCTTCAAAACTTTTGCAAATTTGGTTATTGCAGTGCCTGTTATCTGCATGCTGTCCTGCTATAAGAAACAGAAAATTCCACGCTATCAATAGTAAGCAGCTCACACTACCAATGGACAATGGTGGACTACAAAACAAACAAACATAAAAAGTGTAGCGCATAAAATTATTCACATGTACGGATCCCCGGATGATCCATACCTTTCTCATCCACTTGCTCAGCGGGGATCGCTCTGTTTATCCCTGCTGAGCCGGCAGGTGACAGGGCACCACCCTGTCAGATCTCCGCTCTCCTCTATGGGGGGATTGTATCAAAACGGACCGTCTGTCTGTGTTTATCCGATTCGATCTGCAGACGGATGGAAAAATAGGATTTTCCGCCACTGATGAGATCGGGTGTCAGCAGATGTTCATCCGCTGACACCCGCTATCTCATAGGGATACATGCATGTCCGTATTTCATCCGAAAACAGATGCATGAAATACGGACATACGATCTGCTGGTGTGAAAGGGCCCTAAAATATCTTAGCCAAAGATCACTAAGAAAAATAAAATATATTTTATCACAACAGTAAAAGGTACTTACAAAATATATACTGTATGTGGATATTTCTTCTTCTAAACCGGAGTCATTCTGTAGACTAGAAGTGTTCTATATATGGAAGAGTGTAGGAATCCCGTGTTCATTATATGTGTATTCTGATCCAGGCACAGAACAGCCATTCTTTCTAAGCAAACTGACTGCCAGACTGAGCGCTGGAGGGGCTTTGGGTGCACTGACTTCAATTTAACTGAGGTCAATGTCTGCTTATGCATTCTGCACAGTTCAGGATCATGTATCATTAACCATTCAAACTGTGGATACCAATGAAATCATGTATAATGTATTCATGAAACATGCATTTAGTATGTTAAATTGTGTTCTATATTATACCAACATAATTCATATACACACATGGCTTTATTAAAGGATGAGCGCCAACTAAACTGCTATATACACACTTGTAATTTTATTTGACCTGTTTTACTAAACAAAATATTTGTGATTCTTTTAAGCGGCTTTAGTAATTCCACACCCCGGACACTTTTATTAGCCAGTCCGTGACCATTGTTCATTTTGTGCACGCTTGCAGCTTCAATGGTCACTAATCATCCTTTGGCCTCCCCATTGGCAACACTCTGTGCTTTACTTGTCCTGTAAGGCTGTTTAAACATCTCCTCAATCTACAGTCCTTAGAGAAGTCCAGCCTGAGCTTTTTAGGCTGGGCTTCTTCTATGGGTCACAGGAGTGCAATTCGTTTTGCACGCCTGTGCCCCGTTTTCAGCAGTCTGAAGTCCGCTCTCTGCTGATGTCACTGCCATCAGTCGAGGCACCGCATCATCTCGACTTCCAAGTCTAGATCCACCAGATGATTTGATTTGACGGCAGTCTCAGCATCTCAGCGACCTGCTGAGCCGCTAAGACGGACGTTCCCCGCTTCTCCACAGCTCAGCACTCCAATGAGTGTGGAGGACCATAGCATGAGCCATGCTGACTGACAGCATGGGAGGAGTGAGAACCGAGCCATCGGCGGTGTTCGGTGGCTCTGTTCTCAGTGCAGAGACGCCAGGGGACAGGTGCCAGGGGGTCTGATACTCCATCCACCGAGGTAAGAATGAATATGGGAAAAAACAAAAACCCATACTTCTCTTTTTAATTGTTTGTATTTCTTTACAAACTTTGCATTATCTAGCATTAAGGTAAAAAAACTTTCCAATAGCAGTGGCACCACCCCCCCCCCCTTCCCCCCAGCCCACCTCCTAACCCCTTTGTGCCGGACACTTTTATTAGCCAGTCCTTCACCATTGTTTATTTTGTGCACCTTTGCAGCTTCATTGGTCACTAATCATCCTTTAACCCCCCTCATTGGCAACACTCTGTGCTTTACTTACTCCTGTAAGGTTGTTTAAACATCTCCTTAATCCCCAGTTCTTAAAGTGGTTATATTTCTTTACATCTCTGCATTAAGGTAACAAACTTTGCAATAGCAGCACCACTTCCCCCAGCCCACCTCCTAACCCCTTTGTCCTGACGCCTCTTGCCCCTTTAAGGGATTTCAGAATTGGGGAGGCGGAGCAGGGTTTAGGATTACGTGACCACCATGAATGGCTGTCACAGTGGTCACATGATCCAAGCAAGCTCTCCGTTAGCTGCCGGTAACTGTGCCAGGGGGCGCAATCGCAGCAAAGCTTTGTCTGCTAATTGGTATGCAAATATGCGGCCTCTCAGTGCCAAGGCCCACTCGTCGAGAGGCTACATACTTGCGTGCATCAATCCAGTGCTGTGCCCATTAGCTGGTCCTCTCTTTCCCAGCTCTCAGACTTTGCTGAAAGCAGTTGGTGTCATTGGCTCCAGCTGCTACCAGTCAAATCATGTCAGGAGACATTGGGGGTGGGGCAAAGCCACACTGTGTGTATCTATGTATGCACACAGCCCAGCTTGGGAGTGAGCCTTCCCCCAGCAAGACACAGAAGAGGAGGAGCAGACAGTGTCAGTGCTAGAATGACAGTACCATGCAGTGAAATAGATGCTGATTATCTCACAGTACTGGCACTTTGATTCCTGGTGTAGAGGGGATTACATTCTGGTTAAAGAAAACCATGTCTGCAACTTATCGCACCAATATAAGCTTCTTGGGCATTCCATTTCAAAACCATGGGCATTAATATGGAGTACACCCCACCCCTCGTCCCCTTTTTTTTGCAGCTTTAACCTTTAGTCACATATGGTCACATATATGCAATGCAAGAACCCGTGCGATTCCAGTGAGGGTTCCCGCATCGCATGTCACACCCGAGCAGTTCACACTGCCCCATGCGAACCAATGCGAGTGTCAATAGAAAGGTAATGAAACCCCCAGATCAGTTTGACACCCATGCCATCCGATTCCAGTGTGGACCAAAAAAGTGTCCTGCGCCATGTTGGTGCGAATGCGATGCGATTTCAGCCACACATTTGTATGGCTGAATTTGCATTTGCACAGACATCGCATGTGATCTGCATGGCAATGCAGTGCGAATCACATGCAATGTCTGTCATCGCACTAGTGTGAACCCACCCTAAATAGCATTTCCTCTTCTGGGAAGGGTACCCCAAAGATTTTGTGGTTTCATTAGTGTTAAAGTCATGAGTCATGCAGGCCACCAAAATCTGGTGAAACTCTGCATAGAAACCAATCCGCTTCCAGTTTTTTATTTGATAAAAAAAAAGAATAAGCTGATTGGCTACCATGCACAGCTGCATGAGATTTTGCACTCTCCAGTTTTAGTAAATTAGCTCCAAGTCTTTGTGGATCTTTCTTTGAGCACAATACGCTGGGGCAGAAAAGAGGATTTCCTAAAGTGTTGTCACGAGGTTGGAAGCACAAAGTGGCTTTGTAAGCTGTAGCTTTTCCAGTGTTGTTTGCCTAAACCACGTAAGTGATCCTTTAGAGTGGTGTCCACAAATGTTTTCCCATATGTGGTAAGGTTGAAAAAAGACACAAGTCCATGAAGTCCAACCTATGGGCCAGATTCAGCAACACTTGCGCTGGAGTATTTCGATATGCGCCGCGTAACTGTGAAGATGCGCCATCGTTTCTATGTGCCCGTACCCACCAAACTAGATGCGCCCAATAACGGGCCATTTGCGACCGGCGGAACGTTCCGACGCCAGAGTATCGTCGGCGCTTAATTTCGCTTGGCGCATCAGTCGCGCCTATTGATTTCTCCTGCAAATATGCAAATGAGGGATTTTTCCCAATTCACGAACGGATTAGCACCATACGCTGGCTACATGCGCCGCGCGTATCTCGTCTGTCCGGCGCAAAGTTATTTCTACAAATAGCTGCTTTATCTTTACTCCAGATGGCCACAGGTCAGCAGGAGAGCAGCTACAGCAGCGTTACCGATGATAAGAGCTAGCTGAGCACCCCCACTTGCAGGACAACACCTCTGTCCATGCTTGTCTGTCAACTTTTACAGCCATGGAGGAAGACATCATAGGTCTCCATAGCCGAGATGACGGCTGACAGCTCCTGGCCATTAAAGTTCAGCTTTCTCCTGTGTGTTTGCGGGGAACGGGAGCAGCCATCTCAGAACAAAAGTAACATCACTGCGGGGAGGGGGAGCAGGATATACTTTAGTGCCGGAATGGCGCTTCTACGGGCGCATTTAAACGCCCAACGGAAGGCATTGCGCTGACGTTTCCCGTGAAGTGGTGCCGACGGAAGTTGTGAGCATGCGCACAAAGGGGGCGAGTGGAGCCTCACTCACTGCGCATGCTCCGTGGTTGATGCGCTGAACGTAAGCCTCTGCGCTGGGCTCCGCCCATCATTTACATATGATCACACCCACTTCCCCTTGCGTCGGGTTACGCCAGCGCATTATCGTTACTCTGGCGCAAGTTTACGCGCAACTGCTATGTGAATAACAGTACTTGCGCTGAAAGGGTCGTCAGAGTAACGTAAATGAGAAGCGTTACTCTGGAGCAAAGATGCTCTCATCTACCTGAATCTGGCCCTATGTGTGTGATTATAGGTCAGTATTACATTGTATATCCCTGTATGTTTTGGTCGTTCAGGTACTTTTTTGAAACTATCGATGCTCCCGCGATAAAGTTTTAACCCTATTGTGGAGTCACCAGTACGGTATTTGTAAATTTAAAATCATATCCCCTCTCAAGCGTCTCTCCTCCAGAGACAATAAGTTCAGAGCTTGCAACCTTTCCTTTTAACTAATATCCTCCAGACCCTTTATTTAGCTTTGTTACCCTTTTTTGTACTCTCCATTTCCTTCCGGAGGACTGGTGCCCAGAACTGGACATCATACTCCAGGTGCGGCTGGACCAGAGTCTTGTAGAGTGGGAGAATTATCATTTTATCTCTGGAATTAATCCCCTTTTTAATGCATGGCAATATTCTGTTTGCTTTGTTAGCAGCAGCTTGGCATTGCATGTCGCAAAGCTTTGAAGGCATAGTGCGCACAAACCATTCTGTTCTACATGTTTTGCCTTACGGCTGAGGAAGCCGTAAGGCGAAACATGTAGAACAGAAAGTGTGGAATATTCTGTATGGAAGAAATGTGTCGCTGTATACCTCTTCTTCTTTATTTTATTACATATTATCAAAAAAATAAAAAATCTTTTAACTAGTATTGTTGTTGCTGTCTAATATATTAACAGCACCCAGAAAGTGCCATACATCCCCCAATAGTTTTTTTTCCCACTAAAGCATATAGAAGTTACACGCCCTCCCAGCCTTGCTGCCAAGCCTAATCCAAGACCAACCTGTCCCAAATCCTACAAGGTTTGCAGATGTGTAGCCTCCATGGTGCCATACAGCGGCTTATCTTCTCTGCTGGTCCCACTTATGCACTGTAATCTCCAAGATGGAGTTGTAATACTTTGCTAGCGTGAAAATCACCCAAACTATTATAAATAGTCCCCTAGATCCCAAGGGCGAGGGTCGTTATTCAGCTGCACAGTCTGAAAAAAGTCCACCCTTTGGTCTCACTTTCCCTGTTGAACTGATCACTTGTTTGAAACAGCAATGGAACAGTAGCAATTGTATTGTAACAGGAGGAATAGGCCCCCGTGGTGGCCAGGAGCAGCGTAGAGAACAATGGGGAAAACTTCAAAAGGTGACTCTACCTGACTACCTAAAATATTACTTTTATGTGGACTGACACTTCTGAGCAACTTACATCGTCTTTAATTACAGATGCAAAACTGCCTTCCAATTTGTTTACAATTTTCTACAGGCTAAGTGGAATTGCTAATTTAAACATGCATAGCTGACTAAGCATGAAGGAGACAGCCCTTAGTCTTATATCAGTCTAGGCAGCCCTGAGTCCCATATCATAACTAATTAAAGTATTTAAATTGGAAGGGAACTTTCTTAGCAAGGTACATAATAAGCAATAGCGGCGATCAAGAAACGGCCAAGTTTGTTTTTCCTCAGCCGTTTCTGCTCAAAGCAAGACAAGGGTTCATAATTAGAAACTCCTTAAGGAATGCCGGATGATGAGCTTCAAACTCTGCTTTATGCTGAATATTATTTCTACCATTTTTTTTTCTTTGCCGTATTTATTCTACCCTATCATTACAAAATCTGTTATTTAAAGTAGATCTAAAATTGGAAGAAAAAAATCTTATCCCCCCATCTTCATAAAAATATGGATATACAGACCTCCAACAGCTCCTTCTGTCTACCTAGTGTGCCCAACAGGTTAGCGGCATTTAGTTCTGCCATAGGGAATAAGTGACCTGGTAGCCATCACTATTGCCTAGATCAGGGGTGTCAAACTCAATTAAATCAAAGGGCAGCATAAGCACTGTGATTGCCCTCAAAGGGTCAGTTGTATCTGTTGTGCGCTACGCGCCGGAGTTCAGGAGTGCGCTACGCGCCAGAGTTTAGGAGTGCATTATGTACAAAGCTCAGGGTTTAGGGGTGTGCTATGTACAGTGTGCAACTCAAACCCCCCCCCCCTCCCAAAGCTTTCTCGCATCTTTCTCCTACCTGCCCTGGCTCTAGTACCTACCTGTGATTCTGGAGATCAATCCCTAACACGAGTGTGTGCAGGGATCTGTTACTTCTGGGAGCAGCTGTGTTTTCAAGTGACAGCGGGGAGCGAAGCGCCAGAGCTGTAGGTGGTGGAATGGGGTTCCACCATGTTCCAGCTGTAAAAACTGGGTGCGAGGGCCACATGACAAAGCCTGGAGGGCCAGGTTCGACCCGCGAGCCTTGTGTTTGACATGGATGGCCTAGATGGAAATAGGCAACATCTTGGCTGCGGGTCAGGTTGAACATTTTCTGCAGATATCTCGATCTATTTATCTATTCACATTTGCAGTACAGTTCATGGAGCATCATATGCTGATGTATTTCATTCAGCCGTATGCTTTAATTCCTATACATCTCTCTGTTTATTAAAGAGGATGTCCCCCTGAAAAAAAAATATTAAAAGCCAGCAGCTACAAATACTGCAGCTGCTGACTTTTAATATTAGGACACTTACCTGTCCTGGAGTCCAGCCGCGTCCGCAGCAGAGGACGAGTGATCGCTCGTCACCCTGCTGCTCCCCCCTCCATTCACGGTGAGGGAACCAGGAAGTGAAGCGCTGCGCCTGCCGATTGGCTCCCGCTGTGTGCTGGGAGCCGAGTGTTCCCAGCACACAACGGGGGACGGACGGGATGTGGAAAAAAAAACGTCTTTTGCCCGAGACGTGTGGCCGGAAGTGGGTGCAAATACCTGTCTTTAGACAGGTATCTTCACCCCCCTCCCCCTGAAAGGTGTCAAATGTGACAACGGAGGGGGGAGGGTTCCGATCAGCGGAAGTTCACTTTAGGGTGGAGCTCCGCATTAAATCACATCTGCTTGAATACATACGATTGTGAGCACCACACTCTTGGCCTATTTAATCCTTGTCTTGGAAATTTTAGAGATAGGCAACTCCTCCTATCCCAATATTGATCAGTGATTTCAAATTAATAATTAACTACTCCAGTAGGGAACAGACACAAAACGATACACTCAGCATCTTCCCACATACAGTATTTGCCGGCGTATAGGACGACTGGGCGTATAAGACGACCCCCTATTTTTCCAGGAAAAATGTTGGTTTTGGGATAAACTCACCATATAACACTACCCCCTTCCTACTAATCTTTCTGGAAGCTGAGGGGTAGCAAGAACAACCGCTGACAGAAACAGGCTTTTTTTTTCCAAATCTCACTGTGCCATTACATTACATGCCTCCACTGTGCCATCACTTGCCCCCACTGTGCCATCACTTGCCCCCACTGTGCCATCACTTGCCCCCACTGTGCCATCACTTGCCCCCACTGTGCCGGCCAAGACGATCTTCCTACCTTATTTCTGGCTTCCAGGATGCGGGCATCCATAACTCAAAAGCGGCGCTTCTCCTCAGACTGTTCCGTCATAGGCGGAACACAAATTTTCCCTGCAGGGCCTCTGTTCAGTGTTCCACATATCACAGATGTCCTCTCGTCCAAGCATGAGAAGGCATCCGTGATAGGCGGAACACAGAACAGAGGCCCTGCTGGGAAAATTTGTGTTCCGCCTATCACGGAACAATCTGAGGAGGAGGCGCGGCTTTTGATTTATGGATGCCCACAGCCTGGAATCCAGAAATAAGGTAGGAAGATCGTGCCCACAGCCTGACCGGAGTCGGACCCGGCGTATAAGACGACCCCCGACTTTGTATGCATTTTTTTGCATCCAAAAGGTCCTCTTATACGCCGGAAAATACGGTACCTGTTCTGTTTATTCGATGCATTTGCGTTTTTATTATAACCATGCTAACATAGGTATCACTTTAATGTTACAGTTGTAAGCAGTACATAGGCAGGATAGTTTTCTTAGCAAGGTCTAGGGAATATGAGAATGTGGCAGAAGAGTTGGCATGATGCCAACAACGTTGGCTACAGTAGACAAAGCATACAAAATTAAATGCTTGTACTGTATATACAGAGGTTAAAATTTCTTTCACATCCTTGAAATACACCTTCTAAATAAACCCCCCCTCTAAAAGATCTATTCTTGTAAGAAATATTGCAATTCCTTGTTTTATTCCTAATAAAGATGCTGCTAGGCAGAAACACTAATGAAGTGTCTTGAGCTACTGGCCACAACAGCTACTTTCTCAGGACTGGATTTCACAGTGACTTTTTTGTATGTACTGCAGTACAATAAATTGGAATAATCTGGTGCTGGCGTTTACCTCTGTTTTGTAGGTACTGATAGGTACTTGGCAGCTATGAGAAGATTAGGTTTCACCAGTGGCAGAACTACAAGGGTCACAAAGGTCACACGTGCGACTGGGCCTTGGGACGGCAGATAGGAGGCTCACTTCAGAACATGGTAAAGGGTCTTTTTGTTGGACTGTACGCCCTGGTTCACACTACAACCACTTGTTTGTGACTTTCAACTTCTGGGCATCACAAAAAGTTGTAAGTCAAGTGAAAGCACATTGATTTTAATGGGTACCTTTTTCATTGCAGCAAATTTTGAGCGACTCAGGTGTGGCATGACTCCCGTAGACTTCATTGATGTCTTTATCTTTGCAATTCTGCAGTGATTTCTGAGATATTTTCCACTACCATTCAGTTTTCTGTTATGTACCTGCCCACCCCTACTGATTTAAATCTCCTCCTAAGCCTTGTCACCTCCCAAGAATTGTCACCTTAAGATTTGTGAACTCCCAATCATATGGTCAAGCTGAACTGCACGTTGTACAGTTGTGTTCACACTGGGAGCAGTGTAGGCGAAATGGCTGCAAAGAGAGTGAGGATTCTCAGGACAACTAACTGCTCATCAGCCTTATACATGATTGTCCTATGATTTATGATTTACTTCATCCCACCTACAAAGACAAGCAGAGAAAGACCTCTATCAGAGGTGGAAGTACCAGGGTTGCAAAGGTCACACTTATGACTGGGCCCCGACGTTTAACCACTGTAGGGAGGTGGCAGAAATGGGGCCCGCTGCAGAACATGTGTAAAGGTCCCGCTGTTGAGGGCCTTGGGATCAGTGGGAAGTGCTCCAGGCTTTGGAGGGAAGGGGCCCGGGACTAATGGACAGGGCCATGGCAGTCAGAGGGGGCCTTCAGAGCTTCCCATGAAGGGGGTTAGCTAATGTGGGGAGGAGCCGAGACAGCCCCCGAGGGACCCCAGAAGACCAGGATCGGAAACCACTGTGGAAAAAAAGCTGCACAGTGGAGGTAAGTATAACATGTACGGTATGTTGTGTTTTTTTTTTAATATATATATATATTGCATCTTTACAACCCCTTTAAAACTCATCAGATAACACTGTCTTGATAACTTCTGAACTAGATGCATGCCTGCAGGATTCGTACAGGACTAAAGTTAGCCATAGTAACTTTAAAAATTTCAAAACACGGTCCATCCAATCTCATATTGCAATTTTTGGTTTATGCTTAAGAGTAAGAGCTGAACTCGGGCAAAAAAAGCTTTTATTTAAATACTGTAAATTCCTCAATAGCCACACATGGGTAAACAGTTAAAGCGGAGGTTCCGCCAACATTTTTTTTTTTTTAAAGCCAGCAGCTACAAATACTGCAGCTGCTGACTTTTAATAAATGGACACTTACCTGTCCAGCGCGCCCGTGATGTCGGTAGCCGAGGACAAGCAATTGCTTGTCCCTTGGCTTTTCCCCCCCGCGCCATCCTTGTTTAGGGAATTGGGAAGTGAAAAGTTGCGGCTTCACTGCCTAGTTCCCTACTGCGCATGCACGAGTAGCGCGCCGTGCCGTCGCTGGTCCCCGCTCTCTCCTGGAAACAGTGTATTTGCCAGGAGACCGTGGGTAGGGGCGTGTCTGCTGCATGAGTTGTTCCCAGAAGTGGGTGAAAATACCTGTCTTAGGTATCTGCACCCCCCTCCCCCTTGAAAGGTGACAAATGTGACACCGGAGGGGGGAGGGTTCCGAAAAACGGAAGCTCCATTTTTGGGTGGAACCCCGCTTTAATCCACTATTTGTAAACTAAATGCCTTTGTAAACCCATCTATTACCTTGTAAAAGTAAGTGACATCATCACTGTGCTGTTCATACCTTGCGCAGAGAGCAGAGCTGTGGGAGTGGCCCAGCAGGTCCACCCACTAAAGGCTTCCTGCAGAAAACTGTAGGAGGGGCGGAGACTAGACCAGTTACCCTGCACAGGGAGAGAGCCACAGTGACCAGTCTTTGTTACAGGAAGTTCCTGCACTTTTCATGTTTCACACTGGATTACTGTACAGATCTGTAAGATACACAAAACACACGTACATGTACACATGTAATTTGTATTTAGCCAATATTTGATTATCCTGAATCACTTCAATTCAAAGTGCTTCCCATACACTTCACGGCAAAAGTGCCCCATAGTGACTTCAAAGCAATGTTGCATCCCATAGACTTCAGCACAAAGTTTTGTCCCATAGATTTCAATGCAAAGTTGTGTCCCATAGACTTCTCTGTAAAGTCACTTCCCATAGACTTTACTGCAAAAATGCTCCCTAGTGACTTTAATGCAAAAATGTCCCCTAGTGACCTCCCGTAGACGTCAATGCAGAGTTGCCTCCCGTAGACGTCAATGCAGAGTTGCCTCCCGTAGACGTCAATGCAGAGTTGCCTCCCGTAGACGTCAATGCAGAGTTGCCTCCCGTAGACGTCAATGCAGAGTTGCCTCCCGTAGACGTCAATGCAGAGTTGCCTCCCGTAGACGTCAATGCAGAGTTGCCTCCCGTAGACGTCAATGCAAGATGGCCTTATTAACTTAGCTTGTTTTCCCAGCTGGCTGCAGTTGAGCATCTTGACATAATCTATGACAGCTCAGCCTTGGTGCATTGACACGTCTGTGATGTGTAGGCACACACTTTACTGCACCACTAGCTTCCTCTCTCTATCACAGTGTCTCTTATTGTTCAAACCGACCGCTATTATCACAGGTAGCGCCATTTAGCTCGTTCATCCCTTCTCCCGACATATGGAGTCAGCAGCTGTGACAGTATGAATGGAACTGAAAATATACTTTTCTTTACAGCGAAATGAGAAAGAGAGAGAAAAAAGATTAACATTGCTCAAAATATATTTCAATTTGTTCCACTTCTTCTTTGTGGGGGTAAGAATAAGTTTTATATATGTAAGATCTAGAGAGCTATATTACCAAGACCGTAATACCAGCCACTCTCTGTGCCACCGCTGATTTTCTGCACGCTATGAAAAGTCGTCACCTGCGGTTTCATTGAGATTTTGTTAAGGTTCACCGCGTTAATCCGATCACTATCTCCCTGGAGGTATCGCGGAATCGGTATTTCATTCCAGAGCCTGTGTCGCTTTATGTGAAATTCTAACACAGCTTTTTCAGTGTGAATGGTAATACCTTGTAACAGGCATATCAAGGGTTCAGGAGATTAGGACAATGTCTGCTATTCATCTCGAGCGCATGTAAAATCACACTGAGTTACATTGTAAGAGGCAGACATTGCAGTCACGGCCAACGCACAGAAATAGACCTGGAATGATGTAACAGATGGGGAATTGGGGTATTAGTGGCATTTTACAGATCAGGAAAAAGGGGCTATGAGAGCAATGTAAGAAAACATTTAGGGGAAACAGGACATGACCTAGGATAAAGGGAATGAATATCCACAGAACCTGTATTCCTGCATCACTGTCTTAAAGAGGAAGTAAATCCTGATGGGTTTTACTTCTTCTTTATTTCCCTGCAAAGGTAAAGCATAATGGGCTACCACATGCATGCAAGAAAGAAATTCACTTGACAGGCAGTGTTGATGTGGAAATCCCTCCTGCCTCCTGAGGAAGCTTTCCCTGTTAGAAGACAGTGATTATCGCTATCAGCTGCTAGCGAGAATCGGGCAGGCTGGTTGTACGCAAGTTGCTCGATCTTGGTACATTCAGCCTGCCCAGTAATGCCGCGTACACACGATCAGAAATTCCGACAAATGTTCGATGTGAGCTTTTGGTCGGCTATTTCGACAGTGTGTATGCTCCATCGGACATTTGCTGTTGGAATTTCCGACAACAAATGATTGAGAGCCGGTTCTCAATTTTTCTGACAACAAAAGTTCTTGTCGGAAATTTCGACCGTGTGTATCCAATTCCGACGCACACAAAAATCCTATTGTAACGGTATGGCCCATCACAGGCCATACCGTTACATCTCTCTCTTTCGGTAGGAGACTAACACAGGAGGCGGATATAAATAAAGGAATTTCCATTTTTTCTTTCATCCCCGGATTACCACAGCAGCGCCATCCACCCTTTTCTTATTCCATATTTACAAAGGCCCCTTTATTGAGACCTTTCAGGGAGGCAGCAGCTCTTTACTAACTCATCCTCAGTGCGGATTATTTTTATTATATTAACACAGGAGGCGACCCCAGACGGGTTGACTCTGAAGTTAGTCCATAGTTCCATTCCTCCAATGCTGGTATCCATACAGTACCCCAAATAAATTGCTCCAAACAGAGCATTACTTACCCAGCCAACCTCTGCCTCTCTGAGAACATGCCTGCCACTGGGGAGAGGCCTGGACTGGCCTTTCTCCCTGAAGTCCTTTCAGCCACTGGAGAGAAGACTGGGCTCAGTTCATCATGCTGTTGGGGATCTGAGCCAACTGCCCCCCATCCCTGGGGTATACCAGTGGAGACTGAAGTCCCATCCACCGATATTAGCTCAAGCTGCAGTTGTGGGCAGCAGCCAGTAGCATCCTGCCCTGCTGCCAGTGATTCAGCTGGACCACCTCAGCTTGTTGCTGGAGAGAGAGGCCAACCGTCCCGTCTCCCTGGAACTCCACAGTTGGTTCCGGTGCTGGGCAGAGATTGCTAGCACTCCCCTTTTGCCAGCACTTCTGCTGGGGATGCATAAACCGTAACATCCTCTGGACGGTCTATTAAGTCCATACGTTCTGTAATCTGTGGCTGGGGAGATGAGCCAACTGCCCTAGCCCCCTGGAACTCCACATCATCCGCTTCACCTTTAGGGATGGCAATCTCCATTTTTTGCTGTCGATTCATCAGCCAGGATTTCAGGGCTGTCATCTGAAATTTCCTCATAGTCCCAGGCAACGGGAGTCCCACCCTGCTGCTGAGTCTAGCAGCTGTCTGTAGGCGATCTCCAGCTCCCATTCCAGAATGGCCAGAAACTCCAAATATTCCTGTAACCAGTGCCCTTCCGAGACATTCAATTATTGCTCTCTGTGTTCCATTATTTCCTCCAAGCACCACTCCCGATCATCCCCGAAGTCAGGGTCACTGGACATCCTCCAATACAACAATCCCAGGCCATCATAGTCCTGGTCTTCTGTGGGGCTGTCATCCACTGACCACGGGCACTCTTGGGCTACATACCACCGGAGGGCTCTGTAGATTTCGTTCAACCGCATCTCTGCCTGAATCAGCCTGCTTAACTCTGCTGTCCTCTCCTGCTTCGGTTGTTCCCCCAACAACGGCATTCGTACGTCATACTGTGGCCAGTACCTTACATGGATGGAGGGGAGGACCTTTCCCTGGTGTTGCTGCTCAAGAGCTAGCGCTTCCGTCCAGAGTTGGCAACTGAGCAGGGCCTCCTCTGATACTGATTTTCTGTGCTGTATATGCATCTCTTGTAACCTCCTTCTGAATTCCTCTTCCATGGCAACTGGTATCTGTACCTCTCCTCTTTCTTCAGTTGGTGCTGCTGTGAATTCTGCTGCTGCAGCACCTCTTTGATGTAGCTAAGTTGCATCCACAGCTGCTATAACCAGGTCTATGATCTCCTGGGAAGGAATAGGACCATACTGTGCCAGTCCTCATTTAACAGCCCGGTCAAAACTTTCTTCCTCGGGTGTGATGTCTGTTACGCTAAGCCTTTCAGCTCTATCCATTTCGACAAGTTCTGCGATAATGTCCCTTTTCTTACGGTTGCTGGCCGGTCTGCCCCGGCTCTCCAGTAAGTCCTTGGGGGAAGAGAGCTTCAGCAGTTTATACTGTCTCCATTGTCCTGTGTCCTTGTAGCTGTTCTTCTGGCGATGGAATCATCCCACTGCTGCCACCAATTGTAACGGTCAGGGGTTAACACCGTTTACGATATTCCATTCCACCAACCCACGACAGCTTCCGACACTCCAACAATCGAGCAGACACGATCCATATCAATTCCCCAGAATAACGAGACAGAACGAGCTCTGTTCTCTGCTTCAAATGAATGAATACTTTGATGGTAAACTCAGCTTGTTATATACAGTTTAGAAACCAAATATTGACAATGACTCAACTCCACCCACAACATGACACAATGCACTTCAATACACATTCCGTTAGATCAGGAGTCTCCAAACTACGGCCCTCCAGGTGTTCAGGAACTACAATTCCCATCATGCCTAGTCATGTCTACGAATGTCAGAGTTTTACAATGCCTCATGGGAAGTGTAGCTTCACAGCAGCTGGAGGGCCGTAGTTTGGAGATCCCTGCGTTAGATAATGACATTCAGATGAGCCAATTACTACTCATTTCCCAGACGTCCTAACTCCGCGACAAGCTGTCGCAAAATCGGATCTTTGCGGAGGCGGGTGATTACGGGTGTCAGTGGATGTTTATCCGCTAACACCCGCAATCACATAGGGACCAATGTATGACCCTTTTTCATCCACAAACGAATGGATGAAAAAGCGGACATATGGTCCACACGTGTGAAAGGCCTAAACGTGTTTGTAAAGTCAGAATGTTTTTTATCTTGATGCATTCTATGCATTAGGATAAAAAACCTTCTGTGTGCAGCAGCCCTCCCCGCCCCCCTAATACTTACCTGAACCCATCTCTATCCAGCGATGTCCACTAGTGCCTCGGCTGCTAGCGACTTTCCTCCTGATTGGCTGAGACACTGCAGCAACGCCATTGGCTCGTGCTGCTGTCAGTCAGCGACTTTCCTCCTGATTGGTTGAGACACTGCAGCGATGCCATTGGCTCCTGCTGCTGTCAATCAAAGTCAGTTAGCCAATCAGGAGAGGGAGGGTCAAACTGGGGCTCAGTGTCTGAATAAGCACGGGGAACAGTGAGTCGGCTCAAGTCCCCCCATAGCAAGCTGCTTGCTGTGGGAGCACTCGACAGGAGGGAGGGGTCAGGAGAGCCAAAGAGGGACCATAGAAGAGGCTGCACTATGCAAAACCAACTGCACAGAGCAGGTAAGTATAAAAATGAGAATAAAAAAAAAACTAGACTTTACAATCACTTTAAAAAAAAAAGACTGATCCATGATACCATGGTCGGTTTACATGCCTCCGTCATCTTGCTGTCTGCTCTCTCTCCCTCCCCCTCCCTCCCTACCTGTCAGTTCCAAAGCCTGTGTGTAAGAGGAATGTCCTCCCTGCCCCTAAATACCTTCTGATCTAATTAAATCTAATCCTAAATACCTTCTAATCTAATCCTAAATACCTTATAATCTAATCCTAAATACCTTATAATCTAATCCTAAATACCTTATAATCTAATCCTAAATACCTTCTAATCTACTCTAGTCCTAAATACCTTCTAATCTACTCTAGTCCTAAATACCTTCTAATCGAATCTAATCCTAAATACCTTCTAATCTAATCTAATCCTAAATACCTTCTCTCACAGCACTGGTGCGGTCACGTGACCATCCTCTGCTGGCCGGCTGACGTCAGAGGGTTACCTCAGCCCCTCCCTCCACATTCCCTAGATCGGGGAAGGAGAACAGAGGAAGGTCACGTGATTGCACATTGGTGCCCACGACCCTCCGCATGGAAGAAAACCATCTGGCTTTTAGGAATAAACTAAAGACCCACCTCTTCTAAAGGATCAGGACGACACTGGATGCAATCGCCTTTAGGCGATTAAGTTCGCATTTGTTGCGCTATACAAGTTATTCATTCACTCACTGTGAGAGAAGGTATTTAGGATTAGAATAAACAAAAAAAAAAACAGACACACAGTACTTTAGATCTTGATAAAAATCAGGGGATGGCAGTTATTTATTATCCTGACTTTACAACCACTTTAAATTCTAGGCAGATATAATAGACATACCTGAATGCATCCACGTAATCGCGAATACATCATTAAATGTATTTTTAATGCAAGCAATGTAAGTACCCTAATTTGATCTGGTAATAGCTACTTGCAGTGATGGTGATAAAGGAAATTAGGTTGGTGGATGGAAATGATACTGATTTTTTATTTATTTATTTTTTTACTCATTCTATATTTTTTTACATTTTTAGATATTAATGCATTTTTTGTATTTTTTAGATTGTCTTCATCAGACTAAAGCTTTGATAACCGAACATTTGGGCCAACGCAGTAAACTTATTGAGATCCTTCACAAAACCCAGACAGAGGAGCGCCTCCGTTTCCTGGAAAAAGCAGAGGGGTCTGCTGACGCAGATAAATTTATTAAGGTAACTTGTAAAAACCTTATGTGATCATTTTACAAATTGCACCATAAGTAGTGATAACCGATCCTTGTGGTCTCTCCAGGAGTACCACAAGCTGCTGGAGACACAGAGGGAACTGTATGCAGAACTGGAAGACGAAGAGGACTGCAAGGTCATCGATGCTGTTGCTGATCTCTGTAAGGTAATATACACTGTGACATGGCTTAGTCACAGACTTTCTCATTGTTGTGCATATAAAAATGTAACTGAACTAGGTAGCCAAGTCTAGCATGCTCTGCTGGTATTACATGTTTCAGGGGATTCCACATTTACAGTATAGTAAAGAACAAGCTGTACATTTTTGTGTTTTCCAAGTAGGAAAACACTGATACCAGGCATTTGAGCGAGTATCGGTTCTCACCAAACACTCCCGTAACCTAAATACTTCAGGATCGATGAACATCCTTATTGGTTCCCTGCGCAGTACTGTCTCCATAGTGGAGCTATGCCCGCTTCTGGCATTTTCCCCGGCCGGTTGTGACGAGCCCTGATGGCAGCTGTCATTTCTGGGTGTGCCAGCTATTGCCGTCTTAGAGGCAGACATTTATTACACCAGGCTCAGCAGAGTCAACTACAGAACCCGTGAATCTCAGTGCCTCACTGGCACACTACCTTCCCCCTGCATGGGATTGTGATGTCATCTAATGTCATCAGTCTGTTCAGTTTTCCAATAAATGATTGCTGCTTTGAACTTCCAATCTGTCTCTACCTACTTACTAGTACAGCACTCCCTCTGCTGAATTTTGTGAGTTCTAAACTGCCCACTAGATGGCGCTTCTATACACACATGGAAATTGAATGCGATTCTTTGCAGTGTGATTTGCAACAATTTATTTTGTCACAAATTGCACCGCAAAGTATTGGTACTTAGTATCAGCAAGTACTTGACAAAGTATCGTACTTGTACTCACTGATAGAAAAACAGTATCGGTGCAACCCTAGATTCAAGTAACCACTTATTTTTTCACCCTAGTAAAACCCCCTATAGACCAGAGCAGTTTTTACATGTAGTATCTGCTATGGATCTATTTATTCAGCAATAACTGTCATTACTTAAAGCAGGGGTGCCCAACCAGTGGCCCAGAGGCCACATGTGGCCCGCTGAGCCCTCTGATGTGGCAGAAAAAATTTACTTTCTAGGCACCAATCATTGGCAAGAAATACGTTTTTATTGATGCAACCCCAAAAGGACTTTGGTGTTCAAATCAACGTTACAATATAAAGTCATAAAATTACACTAAAAAACACATAATTGATCACAGAATATTAGATAAGTGAACAGCAGAAAAACGAATTATTAAAACCAAAATTGGTCCAATGTAGACATCAACGCTAGTTGGTGGCTACTGTGGATATAAGTAGCAGTGAACATAAGCTCTACATGTTTCGCATTTTAATGCTTCTTCAGGAGCTGTAGGTTTTCTAGAGGAGAAAAAAAGGAACATTATTGGTTTACAGGCATAAATTCATATAATATCAAAAATTTGTGCGTAGCACTAGATTGTATCCTTTGTGTACTAAAACACTATAATAGGTGCGATGATGACAAAGTTGCCATGGTGCCATCAAGAGGTAACACAGTGAGGGACCACAAATGGGGCATGCAGGGATACACCAGGACGAGGAATATTATAGTACAGGTATATACATGTATCACTGTAGGGGCACTGGTGGTGATGTGCTCACACAATACAGGGAGAGTTAGATGGTAATAGATGAGTTAGGGGGGCTGGGATTACACAACGATAGAGGGTACCCAAAAGAGAACCAAGTAACCGCAGGATGGACTATATGTGATAAACACGGGGCGGCTGTGAAGTAATACGGCTGCCTACCATCCACAAAAGTGGTTATAAGAATAAGGAGAACCGATAACGTGTATTGGGTATGGCACTGAAATGTTCAAAAAGCGATCCGAAAAACAGGTAAGGCTGGTAGCTCAATCTGGTAAGGAGAAAAAAAAAGGAGGGGGGGGGGTTATAAAGTAGTGAAGCCGGAGCCTCAATAACTGGCCAAGCAGTAAGCCTTTAAATAGGATTGTAAATAGATATAACAAATATAACAGATAGTTTGTACATACCCAGATGCATGCACCGCAGCATATAGAAGACTGGTCAGATTAATGTAGTAATCCAGTCAAACAACAATGTGCAAGAAGGGGGAGGGGAAGTTTTTTGTTCCCTTAGTAGTAGGAGCGTAGATTCCAAGTGGTGAAGAGGACCAGAAATAAATTTGAGGCTGCGGTGTGGTAGAATATTGTCTGGGCAGAGATATATAAGGTAAGTTAGACCATAGGTCAGACATTACAAAACTCTCTAAGTAAATGAGGATAGCGGAGCTTAGGTGTACTAACCAGGGAGCCATATCAGTGTATGCCAGCCAGACCGTGGGTTGGGTTTCCTGTGAGAAGGAAGGAGCCTCTATACCAGGGATCCTCAAACTACGGCCCTCCAGCTGTTGTGGAACTACACATCCCATGAGGCATTGCAAAACTCTGACATTCACAGACATGACTAAGCATGATGGAAATTGTAGTTCCTGAACAGCTGGAGGGCCGTAGTTTGAGGACCCCTGCTCTATACTTTGTGTTGTCTCATCCACTGTTTATATGCATCTCCGGTCACATGTGCAGATGAAACTTCCGCATCATGTGACCCGGCCGACATCCAGACTGCCCAATCCCCTCGCACCACCCCACTCAGCGTCAAATGACGCCGCGCCGATGACGTGGGCGCGGGGATGGGTCGCCAAGAGAGGGAAGATAGATGGACACGCGTATCGCCAATGGGATTTAAGCGGGGCGTGTCTCCCATCCAATGCCTAATGCGATGATGGTGGCATCGCAACGGCAGATACGGCAGCAATGACGTAGGCGTGGGGAAGGAACGTCAGGAAGGGGGAAGAGTACAGGTGCCCGCCGCACCAATGGAAGTCGGCGGGGCGTGTTTCCAGTCCATAGCGGGGTGTGATGGTAAACGCCATCGCCGCAAGGACAAGGAGAGACCGTTCTCACAAACCTGGTTTCCACAGCCAGAAAAATGCTGTGGTTACCTGGCCGTACATACCCCACTATGAGCCCCAAAATGTTGCGTAAATCCCCAGAGGACACAATGGCAAGAGGTCACAGGCAATTAAATACAAAGGCAAAAAAAACACACATTATGACATATGATATTATTAGCATGTTGTGACAAGCGCACACTGTGCTAACATGTGACATTAGTAGATATGTGGACTGCAGTCTTCAAGTCATTCCACTGATTTTCAATGAGATTTAAGTCTGGGCTCTAAGTCATGCAAGGACTTTCGCCCTTTTCTCCTTCAACCTTGTATCTAAACCCAGGATCTGTGCTGTGTCTGGCAGTAGCTCTTCTTGCTGAGCCACCGAATATGTGGTACAGCTCCCTGCCTTAACCCTTGGACAAACTTGCTTTCTATCTTGTTTCTGGTCTGCCTTGAATTCCTTTCTCCCCATCAACTTCCTATTTAAACCATACCCTTGCACTTGCAATTTGCCAGATTATTGTGCTCTTCTCCAGCCAATATCTTGCTCCTTGTGCTCCTGCTGCTTTCCACATCTTCATTGCCATTCCTTACCGACCGTTGGCTTGTTCCTTGACTCTGCTTTTCATTGATCCCAACTTGTAACTACTTGTTACCTTCCTTTGGCTTGTTTATCAACTACCCTTCTGCTTGATCCTTACCTAATACTCATGCTATGGCACCTTGGCTTGCTCACCTCCTGGTCGAGTGATCCCGAGGACCACAATCTGGCACTAGCATGCTACAAAACCTAACTGCACCATCATGACCTCTTGTAAATACTGGTTAGTGCTTAGGACTCCTGCCTATGTTGCCTGCTAGGGGAATCTGCTTGTGTATTTATCCAATTGGTGTAAGCCTTTCCACTGCTATAGCCAATGGTCTCCGAGTCTGACCCGATAATGACAATTAGATTGGGAATATAATGTGGAAAATAGCCTTATAGTTCAAGTTGATGACAAGTTGCCTGTTTGTACTGCAGTTAAAAAGTCCTTATACTTACATGTCACAATTTTCATGGTTTTGACTTTTTTTAATGTAAAGTATTCTTTCCCCCTAGGAATTGTATACAGGGGCCTCCCAGACATTTGAAAAGTTGGTGAAAAAACTGTTGTTCAAAACACTTCCTGAAATCGCTAACTTGACATTAGGAGAGTGTGAAATTCTAAAGCATGAACTACGGCAGAATCTTTCAGCAGAGCTGGAGAAGGCTGAGAATGAACGCAAGACCAGGATCAAACTCTTCCAGGAGAAACTCGTACAGGAAAAGCAGGTATGATTTTAACGAAAAGTTCACGTTTCTGATAGATTTCATGTGACCAACTGTCATTTCTACAAGTCTCTATCGCCACCTTCTGGTGTCAGAGAATATGTGATTTCCTCACACAATCTGAGTAGGAAGATGATCGATAAAGAGGGCACAAGTTGATTGTGGGATAGACAGAAGGGGGTGGACAGAGCATGTCATGATTATGGCTTGGCTATAGTGTTGGTTCACCAGTGAAGAGAGCATATATATCGTGTTTGTGTGGAATGTAAACATATAGCGGGTATGCTGAATATGAGTAGATGGATATACTGCATAACAAGTATAGTGGTTCTAGACTAGTGGGTAGCTAGACTATGAACTGGTGACCGGTAGGGATGAGCCGAAAACCCCTGGGTTCGGTTCGCACCAGAACCTGCAAACAGACCAAAAGTTTGGGTGAACTTTAGAACCCTGTTAAAGTCCATGGGACTCGAACGTTAATTTTAAAGGCTAATATGCAAGGTATTGTCCTAAAAAGTGTTTGGGGACCCGGGTCCTGCCCCAGGGGACATGTATCAATGCAAAAAAAGTTTTAAAAAACTGTAGTTTTTTCAGGAGCAGTGATTTTAATAATGCTTAAAGTGAAACACTAAAATTGAAATATTCCTTTAAATTTCGTACCTAGGGGGGTGTATAGTATGCCTGTAAAGTAGCGCTTGTTTCCTGTGCTTAGAACTGTCCCTGCACAAAATGTAATTTCTGAAGGAAAAAAGTCATTTAAAATCACTCACCTTAGGGTCTGATATGGATATTAAGGGGAACCATGCGTCAAATAAAAAAAAATGATGTGGGGTTTCCCCCCAAATATCCATTCTAGACCCTTCAGGTCTGGTATGGATTTGAAGGGGAACTGCACCCCAAATTAAAAAAAAAAAAAATGCTGTGAACCCCCACACATTTTTTTTTTTTATGAATGACTTTTCTCTGTATTTCCGGGAGCCGGCAATTCATTATAGCCGCGAGTGATTTTAAATTACCTTTTTTCCTTCAGAAATTACACTTTGCGCAGGGACAGTTCTAAGCACGGGAAACAAGCGCTACTTCACAGTCATACTATACACCCCCCCCCCCCCCCTAGGTACGAAATTTAAAGGAATATTTCACTTTTATTGTTTCACTTAAAGGAATTATTAAAATCACTGCTGCCAAAAAAACTGCAGTTTTTAAAACTTTTGTTTGCATTGATACATGTCCCCTGGGGCAGGATCCAGGTCCCCAAACACTTTTTATTACAATAACTTGCATATTAGCCTTTAAAATTAGCACTTTAGATTTCAAACGTTCGAGTCCCATAGACTTTAACAGGGTTCTAAAGTTCATACGAACTTGCCGTGAACACCCCAAATAGTTCGCTGTTCGGCGAACTCGAACTCAAAGCTCATCCCTAGTGACCGGTAAATAGATGATGAATCGGTTATGTACCGATAAGCAAAGATGAAGTGATCATAGACAAGTGGACAGATAGGTTGCATTCATTTTATACATGATGGGAAGTGAGAGTTACAGTTGTGCTTAAATGTTTGCATACCCTTGGAGAATTGGTAGTATGCAGTTTTAAAGAAAACATGAGTGAGCAGGCAAAACACATTTCTTTTATTTCATATGGGATTCATATTCAACTGTAGGTCAGAACAGAATGGCACAATCCTAAAACCAAACATGGCAACAAATTAAATGACCCCGGTTTAGAAGTCTGCATAATCATAGGTCTTAATACTGTGTATCGCACCCTTTAGCATAAATGACAGTGTGCAGTCTTGTGTATTCAGGCCCTGAGTTCTTGCAGGTGGGATAGCTGCCCAGTAGTCTTGGCAAATGCCTCCAAGTCATGCAAAGTCTTTGGTCGTCTTGCATGAACTGCACTTTTGAGATCTCCTCAGAGTGGCCCGTGATATTAAAGTCAGGAGGCCACTCAGAGCCTTCACCTTTTTCTGCTGTAACCACTGGAGGGTCAACTTAGCCTTATGCTTAGAGTCATTGTCATGTTGGAAAGGCCAATAGCATCCCATGCACAGCTTTCATGCAGAAGAATGACAATATTTTCTGATAGCATGCTGCATTCATCTTACCATCAAGTTTTACAAGATTCCCCATGCCTTTAGAGTTCACACACCTCCAAAACATCAGTGAGCCACCACCATGCTTCACAGTGGAGATGGTAATTTTGTGGTCAAGGAAGCCTTGTTGACCCCTCTTCAAACATAGCGCTTATGGTTGTGACCATAATGTTCTATTTTGGTTTCAGCACGCCAAATTAAATTGTGGCAGAAGCTGCCAGGCATGTCAAGGTGTTGTCTGGCATATTGTAACCAGGTTTTTTGTGGCATTGGCACAGTAAAAGCTTCTTTTTGGCAACTCGACCATACAGCTAATTTTTGTTCAAATATTGTAGTATTGTGCTCCTTGAATCAACCACATTGTCTTTTTGCAGATCCTAGGGTAAGGAGTTTGCAGGGAAAGCTGATGGATAGGTGATAGTTAAATTAATTGTGGATGAGTGGCTGGATAAAGGTGTAAGGTGATTGCATAGGGATGAGAGAAATGCTGACAGGAGGAGTGGATAGCAGAAGGAGGGACTATGAAGGTAGAGTAAATTTTGTTTGGTATGATGGGGAATACAGGAACTGAATGGAGGCCAAAGTTGGAGAGTGAAATCATTTAATGTAGGAAAATAAAGTGAGGGTGAAGGGATCACAAACCATTTAATTAGAAGACTAAGAAATACTGTGTTTCCCCAAAAATAAGCCCGGGTCTTATATTAATTATGCCAACAAAGGACACAGTAGGGCTTATTTTCAGGGTAGGTCTTACCATGTAATGTGCTATCTTCTCTCCCTCCCTGCCTGTCAGGAATCCCCAGTGTGAACTGAGTTAAAATGCTTGTAAAATCCTATAATCCACTTTATTACAGTATTATATCATGTACAATGTGTGTGTTTCTGTAATATAATTGTGCCAAATACATTTGTTATAGCGCCGCTCTGCACTTCTGTTACCCACCGGAGCTCTCTTCCCCGCAATTATATTACAGAAACGCACACATTGTACATTATATACTACTGTAATATAGTGGATCAGTGTTTTTCAACTCCAGTCCTCAAGGCACACCAACAGGTCGTGTTTTCAGGCTTTCCATTATTTTGCACAGGTGATTTGATCAGTTTCACTGCCTTAGTAATCACCACAGCCATTTTATCTGAAGGAAATCCTGAAAACTTGACCTGTTGGTGTGCCTTGAGGACTGGAGTTGAAAAACACTGGAGTGGATTATAGGATTTTACAATCATTTTTAACTATGGCTTTTTTTCGGGGTAGGGCTTATATTACAGCCCTCCTGGAAAATAGCGCTAGGTCTTATTTTTGGGGAAACGGGGTATGTGTGGGTGGAGTATGGTGTGAGGATATTTTTTTCAAGCACATAGAGAAAGTAATGATTGTGGATCAGCTGAGAATGACATGCTTGTGGACTTGTGAATAGAAAACCGTAAACCACTTCAGGACTGCCTACTGTATATATACTTCAGGTATTAAAGATGGATATCTCTGTTAGGGCAGCAGCTACAGTAGATGCCATAACCCAGGTATCCATCTCTTCATTGAGCGTTCTGATTTACGATAATGGTGGTCTATGCGGCAGATTTGCCGCAAGATCACCGTTATCGGCAGTGGGAGAGCGCCGGTAACGGCGGAGTCGATCGGGTCCTCTCTCATGCTGGGTATGGCGACGAGCGAGTGAAAGATGGCCCCCACCATAGCCCCCACCCTCTCAATACCATAGCAGGGCAGAAGGGACGTCAAAACGTCACTTCCGCCCACAGCTCTTTAAAGGGGCATTTTTTTTTTTTAATAATTTTTTTTTTTATTGCATTTTAGTCCAAATATGAGATCTGAGGTCTTTTTGACCCCAGATCTCATATTTAAGAGGACCTGTCATGCTTTTTTCTATTACTAGGGATGTTTTAAATATAAAAGGGACCTAACATTTTTATTTTTATTTTTTTAAAACAGTGTCAAAATAAATAAAATAAAGTAAAATAAATAAGAAAAGAAAATACAAATTTTAAACGCCCCGTCTCGACGAGCTTGTGTGCAGAAGTGAATGTATATGTGAGCAGCGCCCGCATATGAAAACTGTGTTCAAACCACACATGTGAGGTATCGCCCCAATCGTTAGAGCAAGAGCAATAATTCTAGCCCTAGACCTCCTCTAACTCAAAACATGCAACCTGTAGAATTTTTTTAAACGTCGTCTATGGAGATTTTTAAGGGTAAAAGTTTGTCGCCTTTCCATGAGCGGGTGCAATTTTGAAGCATGACATGTTGGGTATCAATTTACTTGGTGTAATATTATCTTTCACAATATAAAAAATGGGCTAACTGTTGTCTTATTTTTTAATTGATTTTTTGCCAAAAAAAATTGTAAGACTGCTGCGCAAATACGGTGTTACATAAAGTAATGGCAATGGCCGCCAATTCATTCTCTAGGGTGTTAGAATTTTTTTTTTATAATGTTTGGGGGACCGAAGTAATTTTCTAGCAAAAAAACGTTGTTTAACTTGTAAACACCGAGTCTGAAAAGGAGCCTGGTATTGGGGTATCGTCAGATGAGGAAATAACGCCTGATCATTAGCAAAGAAGTAAAATAGACGTAAAGGGATGGTGCCAAAACGCTCTCTTGATGCAGAAGACAGTAATTCTAATCTCAGACAATCTACTTCCTCTTTCTGACAACTTAATAGTCATCATTTATAGAGCAGACCAGTAAAGAATGGGTTACTTATGGCTTTACAGGTTGTAATGGGTCTCCTCACCAAGTTGTCTTAGTAACAGACAGAGCTTTACGTGTGTAGAATAAACTGATCTCTAATCTCGAGGGATCTGACTGCACGATGAACTAGAAACCATTGTCGGCACAGAAGACTGACATTTCCTGTGTTAATTTGTTCATTCATTTCCATTTCTCTGGGGTGATTTGTTTTCTCTTCATATCCCGGCTAAGTAGCGGATGATATTAATTCTCAGGTAATGGCAAGCATCTCTGCTGTGACAGGTGTTACTAAGCAGAAAGCGCCAGACATCTCCTGGCACCTCGCAGTCACTAATTAATGTAGTTATTGGGAGAAATGTAATTAACGCTGTCAGTTATTCCACACAATATTAGCAGCAACTTGACCTATGACTATATACCCATGTAAATGTTATGCATAAACAGTATGCTGGGGAAAAGATAAAGGAGAAACGGCACTACCAGATCAATACCTCCAGGTTGTCTTTATATTGGCTTAGGAAAACTATAGTGTTTTTTTACCTTCAAAAACCTAAACCCTAAATCCAGCTGAAATATATATTTATTTTTCGTCCATTAAGGAATAGACAAACTCCTAAACCTTCATGTTATAATTCTGCATTCAGGAGAATTGGACACTGGCAAACAAAAAACTGCAAGCTGGCCAAGGGTAAAAGCACTCCTGGTACCAGTGCGACAGAGTCACCCGCGACATCCCGAACCATCTTATGTCTAAAATCATTCTATGTCCACTAGGGGCATAGGATGACTGAGAAATTATATCTTGGACTACCTCAGATGGGAGTATTATGTAATTATTATCCACAATATTTTCCAGAACTATTTACTGGTTGTTGATTCTGAACTCAATGGGTTAATTGTAAGAGTAACTCATTTATACTGCTAGATTCTAATGCCATTACCTCCAGCCATCTCTCTATTCTCTGTGCTAATTGACCCTACTATTGTGTTAAGATGCCCTGTGTTTACACTTATGATAATGTGTATTGTATAGCAGGTGAATTAGGAGACGTGATGCCTAGTCTGGGTAAATGATTAGTTAATTAGATCATGTTAATTTATCTTCTGGTTACCTCCTCTAACGGTATATAAGACTGTATTTTTGGTTCTAATAAACACTCCATGTTTAGCACACAAACAAGTCTCGTCTCGTTGTGTGTTGAGGGCAGCTGGAATATCTGATATCTATATCCAGACTGATAGGAAGCGGTTATATGACGGAAGCACTCAATCGGAGTGTGGGACGTTTCGTTACATTACCAGCATGCCTCCATTTTTTGCTAGTGTGTTAGGAGTATGAGCGTCGTTTTCTTTTCAGTTGCTTTCAAGACTAACCTGTGATTTTTCTAGCAACTCGTATTCTCCTTTAATCAAGACTGCTGATACCCTGCTGCTGATGTTCCTTCCCCGCAATCTGATTCAGTTGTCCTTATTTAAGCTTCTGGGATGTACTGCATCCAGATCATGGATGTTACAGGAGGATCCTGGAAGTGATAGGCTTTGTTTTGGCACTTTCTGTTCTGGTTAAATTGGCTACAGAGCACTTTTTAGGTCCACTGGTATTGCCGCTGCTCCTGCCCTGTCTTTGAAAACTTACTTGGTGAGTAAGCCATTTAGGTTAGGCACTGGGAGTTCCCTTATTTTTATTGATGGCTAGGCACTATTACTCCCTGTTCCCCACTGACTTTTCTGTGTAGGTGTTGACGCTGTGGGCCAAAGGGCTGAAGTTATTTTTCTGACTTGAGCGCATTCCGCACTCTTTCCTGCCATACAGCAATGAGGAAGCATCTCCCTGCTGCTGAGTCTGCTGCAAAGAATACCATAGAACTTCAGTCTTCAATTTGTACCCACTGCCTTCAAACACTTACTTTGGTCACCTTTAGCCGCCTGTTTCTAGGGTTGTTAAATTTGACCTGGTAGCAGTTATCTAGGTTTCGTGAGTACCATAGGCATTACCTCTAACCATGAGCCTGTACATTACCACACTGTGACTGCAGCATGTCTGATTCCCAACACTTGGTGCTCTCTGCTAATGCATCAGGGACAGCTTGTAGCTCTACACCAACGTCTGTAATAGAAGTGTAATATGTCTCTATTGACATCATTGGGGTTGAATCCTGCTACTCTGGTTATAGATTTTCTTCCCTCATTGGCCTCCTCATTTGTTCCGATGTTGGTCTGCAGAACTCTCTGGCAAGAAGAAGTTAATTGTCCAGGACGATGAAGAGGTGGGATGGGGTTCTAGGTGCTTTCCATTGCAGATGGAAGGCATACTTTACTGGTGTGAGTCTTATGGCCCATACACATGATCCGAATATCGTACGACAGATCATACGACTTTTTTTGCTTAATAGTCGCAAGTAAAGATTGAATAGGTTATTAAAGGGACACTAAAGGTTCACTTTAAAAAAAAAAAAAAAAACATGTCATACTTGCCTCCACTGTGCAGCTTGTTTTGCACAGAGTGGCCCTGATCGTGGTCTTCTAGGGTCCCTCGACGGCTGTATCAGCTAACCCCCTTCATGGGAAGCTCTCTTCCAAGGGGGTTATCTTGCGGCGGCTATAGCCACTGACTGTATCACTCGGGAGCTAATGGCTGCACTGCTATCAATCAACCAATGAATGAGCCGAGAGGCCAGCGTGTTCACGGTGTAGGACTTTTGAGGGGTCAGGTAAGTAAACGGAAGGCTGGGAGGGCTCTAATCTTCGGATGTTTTTTCACCTTAATGCATAAAATGCATTAAGGTGAAAAAACATGTACCTTTACAACCTCTTTAAAGTCACGAAAATTCTTGTTCGACAGAGAAAAAAAATCGGAAGAGATGTCATTAGTTGTAGTAGTAGCATTATTATTATTATTGTATGAATGAATAGCGCGGCACATGCAAACTAAATCGCCTCTGGGTGCTTGTTGTTGCTGTCTCCTTTGATATCAAAAGAGATGAGTCTTGATCTTTCTCCTGAATACTAAATGATTCTCCTCCAACCAAATGCTGGTTGATAAAGCGTTCCATAGTCTGGGACCTTGGACCGCGAATCTTCTTTCTCTTTTGGACTTGTAGTTGGCTTTCGGTATCTGGAGTCAATTTTAATTGGTGGATCGCAGAACGCGATTGGGATTATGAGCTTTTATTTTGTCGCATAGATAATGGGGAGCATTCCCATAGATACATCTATGCGTTAGACAGAGTGCTTTAAAAGCAATTCTGTCTTTTACTGGCAACCAATGAAGGTGAGATTGATATTAATAAACAGTACTTATAAACACAATCTTACATGTGGGCCTCGATGCGTATGACCATAGAGAGCAGGGAGATTCTGATCTTAATCTAGCTCCTTTTACTGGTTTACTGGTTGTAATTTGTATTGTATTTTCAGATGACAACTATACTGACTAAACGAAAATCGTATGATCTGGTATTGTACAAGGAAAGTTTTCGTGCTTGTCCAATCGAATAATGTGGGATGAACTGTCCTGAGCAACTCTTGAAAGTGGTGTACACACGATCCGAAAATCGTAAGAGTCTTCCTTGGACGGCAGTTTTCGTCCGTTATTCGGATCGTGTGTACGGTCAATAAGGGCTTCCAATCCATGTGTGTCTCATAAGGACTAATTCTCTCTTTTTTGAAGTTGATCCTGGACCAACACTTGGCTTATAGTACCATCAAGGTTCAGGTATTTCTATTCTGTTTGAGTGACCTAAGTAAGAACTTGCAGGGTGTCTCATATTTGATCTCACCAGTTCAAAAATGTTTGAATTTGAATCCCATTCTTGTGGCACTTCAGAAGTCCCCATCTAAATGTGTCAGAGACATTTCTCTCTCTGCTCTGACCCTCAAGGTTGTGGTCGTCAACTCCGCTAGATGTGTGTCTGAACTAGCTACAAGTAGCGCCTATTGAGGAAGCCCATTCAGAGGGCCCAACGCTTCTATGAGGGAGGAGCCATGCCCGTGATGTCTTGCCGTTGTACGAGTGAAGTGGTGAGCTGGCTGATGGATATTTTTTAAAGCGCATTGTAAAAAAAATTCCCGATAAGTGTTTTATATCAGTGGGCGATATTTAAACTTTTTTTAAATGGAGAGCACTGTGTTTTTTGCCCATTTGTCCAATATAATATATGTTGGATGTCATACGAGTTGGTTTGGAATCGGAGTGAGCTTCCATCCAGAGTCTGAGGGGAGTGAGTGGAGGTCTGCCGGTTTAGGGATCAATACCAGTTGGAGGACACAGATGAGCGTGTTTTAAACTTGCTGGAGGTGAACAGGTTTTTTACCTGGTGGTGGATGAGCACAAGCTGTGAAGAAGTGAAAAGTTGGTCACTTATATTGCAAATTTAGCACTACCCCTGTAGGAGCTGGTGGTTAGTTTTGGGCCTTGCACCTTACCTCAACATTTGTTGTCTAGGGGAAGAAAGTCTGAAAGAACTCCAATGTCCACACAAGATGTAAAACATCCAACTGTCAGGTTTTATTCTTTTGCTCAAAACTTGTAAGGAAGGTAGAAGAATGGAGGGGCAGGTTCAGGTACACAGTACAGATCACTGGGGAAAACCCCTAAACTCCAAAGTCATTCACCACTCCATTTAAGTGGGTATTGCGCACCCGGATAGACCCCTCTCACTTGGTCTAGCAGCCGGAATGATGCACAAACCAGTTCAATAACAGTCTCTGCTACAGACTGATTGAGAACAAAATTAACAGTCCAGGATTCCTCTGCCACAGGATGTAACCCCGAACTTCCAGCCTTACAGTTAAAGAGCCTTTAAGCCAACCCGGCAAACTGTAGGACAACTTGAATTGTGGATCCCTCCCTAATAAGGTCACCAGGCCTATCCAGAGACATAAGCCTTCCGCTTGGTCTCCACCAGGGCAGGTCCTCCCCGGTTTCCTTCATTAAGTTCATCTTCCTTCACTCAGATGGACAGCTTCGGATCCCTCTCGATTCGTAGGCCCCAGTCAGCATAACTGGGCCTAATAGAGTTGCAGCCTCGGGCCAATGTGGTCCCGGGCTGGAAATCGCACAATACATACCTCATGCCAGGAGGGGCACGAGGAGAAGGACACCAAAATATGGCATCTGCCCCTTAAGTATCCCTCCCCGGCATGCACATCGGGGCACCACTCCCACTGGGCTGTTCCAGAGGAGAGACACTCAATAGTCTATGGCTTGCCCATTTTCCAACACTGACCTGTGGGGGTATCGCCACTCACAGGCAACAGTGGGAAAATGCTATCAATCACAGCCACTGCCAGAATAGAGGCTAATTTAGAATAAATCATACAGTCTGAGCCACATTATCGGCTCAGACGCCCTCTAAATTTAACATAGCACCCAGTCATTTGGGAGCAGGGCGCTACACAAATGTATTTGTGGTGGAGGACTGATTTTATTTTATTATAAACTCACATTTTTGCATTTATTCTTGCATGGATTGAATATTTTGTATGGACTATATTTGATATATAATTTTTTGTACACACAATTTGTTAGTTTATCACAAGAGACTATGTTGCGCCCCACTTAATTTGATTATATAATTTGTGGTAGAAGGTGGGGTGGAATCACCTTAAAGTCTTATAGCTAGCAACACAGTTGAATTTGCATTTACTGTATATATAATTTGGCTGCGCTGATTGAAAGAGAATTTTTCTTCTAGTGTATGACCAGCTTTAGACTGACTCAGGTGCTTGAGATTCTGATAATGTGGACGATTCTGCTTCTGTTAACATTTTGCATCTCAATCACTGTGTGAAATAAAGCAATTGACAGTCGTATAATAAGGTTATTTGCTGGCTATGAAAATGCTTTGCATAATTTCAATAGACTTCTTGCAGTCATATGCCGCATTGTATTGTAAAACATGTTTTTCTATTTAGGAAACAAATCCTGCATATTGAAGTTTTAAGGATGGGGGTTATCTGTGTTACATACAGGCTCAAATGTGATTTACACTAGACTTAAAGGCCCCATGTACACGGGACTCTGCTAAACGTACGTTCAGAGGCAGTTGGACGCTTTTTTCAACTGCCCCTGAACTCATTCAATGTTATCCTATGTGACCATGTACACACTCTCGTTTATTGCTGTTTTTAGGCAGTTGCGTTTAACAGCGTTTCTTTGAAAACAAAAAAATGGGTTCAGAAACTGAAGATTACCACGTTTCAGATGCCAAGCATGACTTGGGCTCCATGCACACTGGAACCTAAAAAAAGCTATAAAAAACGCCAGTAGCTTTGCAGGGAGCCTTTCAACTTTTTTAGCGTTTTTGCAATATCGTTTATTAGCGTTTTCTCTTTCGTTCATCGACGGACACAGTCTTAATCTTGACAAAGAGGGTATTAGCCTTCCTTTAGGAGTGACTAGGCAGAATCTTATAGTAAATGTTTAAACACATCATACACACCCTACAGCCCCGCTCAGGGGGCTGGCCCTCTGGGTATAGCCCCTCTCTCTGCATCTCGCTGATCATTTTTTTTCTGCCTAGTTAAGGTGAAGACATGGCTCCCTTCGGGCCCATAGGCCTGGAGGCTTTATCTCAAATTCAGTGTTGGATTTTTTTTTTGCTTTTATTTTTTTCCTGTGATCTTTGATCAACTGCCCACTGAGCGAAAGGCTGGATCCCAGATCCTTGTAGTCCCCCCAGTTTTGGCCATCGAGCATGTGCTGACCATAGTTACGCACTAGGTCGTCCACGGCATGCCTGTCGCTCTACGGGTGGCTGGTGAGCTAGATGCTCCAGGGCACACGTGACCAGTCTATAGGGCCGAGTCGCAGCAGCCGGCCCAAACGTCACCTCCATTACCATGCAGGAGATGGTCTGTCTAGGATGCTTCCAGCACAACCCTCAGGAAGGGTAAGTAGTAATCCCCTGCTTCGGCAGGAAGACAGAGCTGGTCATCCCTGGAGAGGTGAGTAAAGGGCCTTATCCTCCTTCTTCCCTCCCTCCCTTTTCTCATCCTTAGACTCTCTGAGCTAGGGGTTCCTCTGGGAAGCTTCACTTGGGAAACTATAAGTCACTAAATCATTGTATAAAGCTGCATAAGAGATTCTGCTTACCTGTGTGTCCTGCTCCATGCTGTCGGCGGCCATGTTTGGTGTGTCCATGCTGTATTTCTTTACTTGCACTGTCGGCCATGTTCTTGTAGCCGCATCTGTATTGGCCTCTAGCGATTTTCCTGGTGATTCCTGCTGATGTGTACTGACTGCTGCATTACTCTGCTGCAATGTGGTTTTCTGCTAAAACGGCCGCTCGGCGACCTCCACATTTTTTCTCCAGGCTCCCAGATACGGCGGCACCCTGAACGATCTTTCCTGTAGCTGCGCTGAGTAGGCCTCTAGCCACCATTTTCCTGTACATCCATCTAGGCTGGTGGCCATGCTTTTGTGGCCTACGCCCTGTTGGCCTCAGATCGGCGGCCATTTTAGCATGGATCAAACCATTTAAAAAAGGTAGATGAACAGATACACGCTGCTGACTGAGCAGTCTGAAAGATTGACAAAAATAGCAGCCCCACAAACCACCTTCGATCCTAGCTTTGGAGAGCACAGATCGACAGACACACTCTGCAGGAAGCAGCTCTGCTAGCTAAACTATCTACTACGGTTCCTGGGTGGTGAGTCCTCTGGGGGGAACCCCTCATCTCTACTGCAGCCAGGAGTGGTGGGTTACTTGTTTGGGAGTCCCTGTGTCAGGTGTGTGGACAGCATGGCATCAGAAGCAGACGCTTTTTCCCCCCGAGACACCTGAGCTGGTAATTGATGCCACTGCACCCGATGTATCGGTGGACGCTATGTCGGCAATCCTAGATGCCTTTGTTTCCAAGGTGGAAGCAGCGAGTGGGAGAACGGGGGCTAGAAAGCGCCCCCGCCAACTCAGATGCGGAGCCGGGTCCAGCTAGCGCTCATGACCCTGGCTCTGATTACTTTTCCTTGATGGCTATTGGCACAACAGAGTCAAAGAACTAGCACTACTAGTCCGATCCGTGTATCAGAGAGATGTACAACATATTTGTTTTTTTTTGCTTTGTTTTTTGTTTTTTTGTCCTGATATATATTTTTGTCCTGATATATAGTGTATACATACTGTGTGTGTATATATCAATATTTTTCTTTATATATATATATTTTTTTTTCTTTATATATATATATATATATATATATATATATATATGGTATTATTGTAGACAATGAGAGGAAGACTGTCTTGTTGTACTTGTTAAAAAATCAAGAGCAGCCATTGCACAATATCAGATGTCAACTCCAAGGCCATGTCTACCAAACATATTCCATTTACAATTAAAGCATCTACTAATATATATATATATATATATATATATATATATATATATATATATATATACACACTCTCAAGAATGCAAAGTACCTCCATCGGTTGTTTTGATGTTAATCAGGCTGATATCCTCTTAAAATGACCATGCTAGTTTTAACATCCACAGATTCACTGTTCACTGTAGCCACAGACAAGCATGCATGTCCTAATTTTATATTGATTTATATGTTGATATTTAATATGTGTTTTTTTTTCTTCTTTTTCTATAGTAGAACTGTTGTTTTTTAAATGTTTTTTAAACTATTTATACTTTTTACTTGAGGTGTGCTCCACGTACACACCACTAAATAAATCCGATCAAATCGGTCTGACAGACCGTTTTGATCGGATTTGTCTGCTGGGATATATTGGTTTGATCTTGTACACACGATCAAACCAAAATCCCCGCCGGCAGACAGCGCGGTGACGCGGCGGTGGCGTTGACGCCGCCACGTCACCGAACCAGGAAGTAAAATACTTCCACGCATGCGTCGAATGAATTTGACGCATGTGCGGACAGATATGTCCGCTGGTTAGTGTACTAACCACCGGACATGTCGGACGGACGGGTTCCCAGCAGACAGATTATAAAGCATGCTTTAAAATTTGTCTGCTGGAAAAACCTGTCTGCTCGCCCGTACACACGATCGAATTTGTCTGCTGAAACGCGGCCTCAGAGTCGGTTCACACTAGGGCGACACGACTTCCAGCACGACTTTCAGAGGCAACTCCAACACGACTTGAGCATGAACCACAGGGCGATCTGGGCCGATTTACAACACGACTTGAAGTCGTCTCCAGGACAGGAGACTTTCCAGTGGCCAATCAAACAACAATCAGCTCTAGGGGAGGGAGGGGTTTGCCTGAGAAATGTGTGTTATCTTCCTGGAAAGTTGCTTCAGTTAAGATGGTGATCAGACTTGGAGGCGACTTCCATTGAAATCAATGGGTACAAATTGCCTAGAAGTCGGATTGAAGTAGTACAGGAACCTAGGCAGATGTGGTAAAACTCTTCTAGATCTAGCAAGACTTCCGGCAGATGCAATTCCTACAATGCTAAAAGGAAATCTGTATCTCACAAGGTCTATCATTGGAATTGGAAGGCTTACTTCACTTGGTGTAAGTCTTTGGGCTTCCACTCCAGGAGTTTCTCTGCTGGATGAATCCTCTCCTTCCTGCAGCTGGGCTTGGACCAGCATTTGGCTATCAGGGCTAGAAAGGGTCAAGGTTTGCCCTTTTTGTTCGTGCAGACCTTTATCCAAGCTCATGGGCTCAGTTTCCACCTTTCCCTGTCTTTGTTCACATGTTCTCTAAGTTCTACAAAGTGAAAGTTTTCAGCCTCATCTGATACTAGCTTTGAGCATAAGGTCCTTCCTTTGGCTCTTTGAGCCGCAGGCAAGTCCCTGCTTTTCTTGGGCCTGGTAACATTTGTTTGTTATGTTGTCCACCCCTCAGTTGGACTGCATTTTAAAACCCAATGATTTAACAATGTCCTGGGTCCCTCAATGGATCAGAATGGGCTTTTCTTGAAGTCTTTTTAGGAACACCAATCCCATCTCTTTATATTTATGTTTATGATTATTCCCTTGGTACTGCTTTGTTACAAAACTGAGGTATGCTGGTAGTGGCGGCATTATCCTTGGCGTGTATACAGTTTTTGTTTCGTTGCCAGTGTCGTATCCTGTAGCTGACAGCATAACCCAAAGGTTAAGGACATGTTTGCCTCAATGGACTTTAAAAAATAGGATTTTTTATAACAGCTTACCTGTAAAATCCTTTTCTTGGAGTACATCACGGGACACAGAGCTGCATATTAATAACTATGTGGGTTATAGAGCCTACCTTCAGGTGATGGACACTGGCAATCAAGACAGGAAGTTCCCTCCCTATATAACCCCTCCCATACTGGGAGCTCCTCAGTTTTGTAGCAAAGCAAGTGTCCCAATATCCCCCAAACAAGAGGGGTGGGAGCTCTGTGTCCCGTGATGTACTCCAAGAAAAGGATTTTACAGGTAAGCTGTTATAAAAAATCCTATTTTCTTTATCGTACATCACAGACACAGAGCTGCATATTAATAACTATGTGGGATGTCCCAAAGCAATGCCCACTGAGGGGAGGGAGACAAACAACGCAGACCGCCCTCATACATGAGGAGCTATAACGCTGCTTTCAGCATACTGCGCCAAGAGGCTGCATCCTTTGCCATCCTTTGTTCACCTGATAGGAATTATTGAACGTAAGCACAGACGACCAAGTTGCGGCCTTGCCAATCTGAGTCATAAAGGCTTGGTAATGCATCACGCATAAAGCGCTTACTATCCTGGTAGGGAGTACCCCAACAAGAGGCAGGGGGAATCCCACTCTTTAAACCACAAGCCTGAATAAAAACCTGATGAATCAACCTTGAACACGGTTGAATTAGACGCTGCCTTGCCCTATCCTGGGGCCTCCTGGTAGCGCAAACATCAGTCTTCCGTATCCGAGCAGCCGCTTCAGATAGGCCTTGCCATTCTTACTCTAATAAGAGAGAGTAACCCTCTCAATAGCTGATCTGAATACTGCCTGCCCACACTAGGGTCTTCTGGCAGTACAATAAACACGTCAGCCTTCTATATCTGACAACTTCAGATAGATATTTAACTGCTCTCATCTCAATTGAGAGAAAAGCAATAACTCCTCCTTCCGTGAAACAAGGTTTTGACAAAGGGGAAGGTACGAATCTCCTGATTCAAATGAACACTAGATCCTTCTAGAGAACAAGGCTGGGTGAGGATTAACATCAACATCACCCTACCTGTAAAACAAATTAAGTATGGCCTTATGCCAAGAAAGTTGCCAATACTGGAACTCACTTGGAGGCTACCACAACTAAGAACACCAATTCCCCTGTTAAAGGATGAAGGAAAATATGGTGCATCGGCCCAAGGTACTGACCCTGTAAGCCAACAACACTAGACCCAAACCTCCGAGCACAAGGGCGTCCAAACTGGCGGACTTGTACACATTACCCCTCGAAGAATGTCTCGGATCAAGGAGCGTGAAGCAAGCGCCCTTGGAAACAAGGTCGAGATCGGATCCTTGACTGACCTTAAGGCTAGCTCCGTCGCCCTTCCAAATGTAGGAAGGCAAGAATTTTTCCTATGCCATCCTTCCAAGGATGCCACCATCTGGTTTCACACCAGGAACATGGGCTTTCCAGATCCTAAGCCATCTGGTCCCGGAAGCCAGCTCTTCTGTATGAATCAAGGGAATTACCGCTGATTCCGAAATCCCAATCCTCAAGAATGTGGGCTATAATAACCAGACCATAAATTCACCTGTTTGCAAGACAGGATGCAATACCCTCTGTGAAGTAGGCCTGGACAAGGTGTAAGGGACCCTGGGTCCTCTACTACCACCCCTACTGCTTCTGCACAGTGAGGTCGTCTGGGTTAAGCCGGAGAAATCAGGCCGGCTTCCGTTCGCCTCTGACGTTGCATAGAAGCCAAAAAGCCGCGGCACTGGGGGGGGGGGGGACACAAACCAGTGACAACTGGCCCCCCGGATAACTAACACCTCTGTCCCGCATGCGGATGGAACCCTTGTCCTTGACACCCAAGCTGTTCAATTTCTTGTTGAACCTGGACACCAATAGCTAAAAGTACAGGATACCCTTTCTGTGGCTTTGGCCAGAAAAAGGGGGCCGGGGCGTAGAGGTCATTCTCCTGGAGACAATTGTTGACGGCTCCAGGAATCGCCTGCGAATTCCATAAAATGACAATTGTCAATAGGCATGGCACAAGCTCCTCCATGGTAGAAGAAGTAAATCCCTAGTGTGGCATTGTCTGATTGAACTCTGACAGAACAATCCTGCCACCTAAACGTACAGGCCTTAAGACAGATGCCCCATCGGTAGCTCTAGCTGACGGATAAGGCTCACTTGGAGCTTGACTACTTTCCCTGGGCCGTGGTCTTTTTCCAGGCCTGGCAATCCCTTCTTAGTTAAGAATCACCAACAGAAATTCCAGCATATCACTGGGACCCGACCCATTGGATAATGCTAGGTTAGGATCCACTCCTAGGCCAACAGATAATGTTTATCAGCCCTGAATAAAAGTTAGCATAGGGAACTGTGTTGAATGAAGCCAGCATCTTCCCTAGCACCTTAAGAAAAAAGGCCAAAGGTAAGGAAGCGTTCCTTGCTGTGACCCCATAGACCCGCTTCCCTTCGAACGGGAACACTGGCCTCGTCCCGGTGGGGGGGGGGAGAGGGCCACGGTCGGGCGTCATCCGCCTCCCTGGGGCGGCCGCGGGGGGCCGGGGAATGACGGGCGGGACTGTGGCCACAAAACTCCTTTTTGGGCTGTGCCAAACCTTCCAAGCATCTTGTTAAATGAAAGAAGCAATGTACCTTTAGACTGGGGCCCCAACCCAGTAGTTCCAGATACTTGACCTTGCTGGACACCCTTAGGTCCAGCCATGCTACTGAATCATCAGCAGGAGTTTGTCTTGGTATGCCATTAGCGCTATACCCTGGACCTTTAGACCTGCTAGAGGAGGGCCCTAGCACCCTGTCAACCCTCGAACCGTGGCTAAGCCAAGGGCAACACTTGGCCTACAGCACCTGGTATTCCCAGGCGGTCTCCCATCCAGGTACTAACCAGGCCCGACCCTGCTTAGCCCCCGAGATCAGACGAGATCGGGCCCCTTCAAGATGATGTTGCCGTAGGCCACGAACTGGAGATAGAGCTGTTCCCCTGCGACACACAGCCCATGTAAATAAACACATATATAAATGGCTTCTCACGTGTGTATATGGCAAGTGCTTAAAGCCATATGCCTCTATGGAACAAGCATCTAGCAAGCCAGCACACACTAGGAAAGTGTTATGCAACATTGTGCCGCATGTACCCATGCAGATACGTATTCCTATGCAAGCCCATGGCATCCTGTATAATTAAGGAGACTTAAATTATCATGGCTCATTAAGCAAACATGCAAAATCTAGGCCAAGCAACCTTTAAAGCGAACATGCATACTTATGCGATCCAGCATCTTTCATGCGATCAACATCTTATGCATCTTAAGCACTACTGTGCAGATAAGTACCCTTGCGGAACCAAGGACTCTCGTGTGATCAAGCACCACTGTGTGATCCAGCATTTTTATGCAAACAAGCATCTTAATGCGACTTCAGGCATTTAAGCCTCTCTACGTGATCAAGTATTCGTGGGTACTCAAGGACTCGGTCGATCAACCAACCATGTGCAATCCAGCATTTTTATGCCTTCAAGCAACTTCATGCGACCCTTAGGCAATACTGAGGAAACAAGCCTCTCTGTGTGCCCAAATATCCCTGTGTAATCCAGGACTCTGAGATCCAGCATTTTTATGCATTCAAGCATCTTTATGCGACTTTTCGCATTTCTGGGGGAACAAGCCTCTCTGTGTTCCCAAATATCCCTGGGTAATCCAGGAATCTGAGATCCAGCTTCTTTATGCATTCAAGCATCCTTATGCGACTTTTCGCATTTCTGGGGGAACAAGGCTCTCTGTGTGACCAAATATCCTTAGGTAATCAAGGACTCGGGTGATCAGGCAACCACGTGTGACCCAGCATCTTTGTGCATTTGAGCGTCTTTGTGCGACTTTAGGCATTTCTATGGAAACAAGCCTTTCTGTGTGCCCCCACATCCTTGGGTAAATCAGGATTCTGGTGATCAGGAAACCCTGTGTGATCCAACATCTTTATGCATTCCAGCCACTTTAAGCGATCTTATGCAATCCTGTGGAAACACAAAAAACATGTTTTGTTACTTGTTTTTACCCAACATGCATTTATATGCGATCTTAGGCATCTTAATGAAACCAAGCATCCATATGTGGCTTTGTAAAAAACATGTAAAACCATACAGACAGAACCTGTAACTTTATGCGATTAACCATAAAACATGTTCTGTTACTTGTTTTTACCCCACATTTTAAACATACCAACTCATGTATCTTATGCAAACATACGGATTGGTAAACAGGAAGTTATCCTCTGTAGATGTGTGTTGCAATGTTAGCCAACACCAAGAGAGAACCCTATGGGGGACTTGAAGTTATATACAGCCAGAACCTGTGATAGGTTCCTTGTTAGCTGCAGCTGTAGCCTGTCCTAGGTCTTTTAATCCCTTTAATTAAGGAATTGGAGCAGGGAAAGGGGGCACACCCTGTTTTTTCTGCTTACTGTGAGGCTGCTGAGAGTATAGCAGTTAACCTCTTATAGACCCACAAATGCAATGCACAAAAAAAAACATATGCAGCGTGGCTGCATCTTTTTCCAAGGCTGGTGGCCAACACCTCCTCTGTAACCTAGACAGGGGGTGCTTAGGCTAGGCCGGCAATAACTCCTTAAAACCTGAATGCTCACCGGAGGGCCCAACTCCGGTGCCTCAGGGGAATAGGGTGTCATAGAGGCTTGTCCTTGATCCTCAGATCCCGATGGGGAGCCCTTTTGCTTCTTTGCATTTTGGCAGTCTTTGCTGTCGCAGACCCTTTTAGGAGCCATGACCCTGTCTGGAGGACTGCTTATCAAGACACCCACCAGTCAGACAAGAAAAGGATCACTCTAAGGATAAACCCTGAGTCCTCCTTGTCTGAACAGTTACCAAACACTGTTGCTGGGCTACCGGGCCAATCCAACACACCCTACTGAGGAACCGAGTGTTCAGGGTTAAGGGGAGTCTTCGCTGAAGGAGACTGCTCTCTCTGCTGAGTCCACACCACCAAAGGTTCTCAGAGCCACAGAAAAAACTTCCGCTCTGTGTCCTGCCTGCAGACCGACACAACTGAGTTTTTTTTTTTTTTTTTTTAAACTCACTGCTGTCTGTATCCGGGTGGGCGTCACACCCGCCCCTCCCCCCCAAAAGCGCGCACGCGCGCGCCCACTGCTACAGACGCGCGCACACAGACGCGCGCACAAAGACGCGCGCACCCACGCCGAACGGAGGACAGCGAGGAGGAAGGGGGTGACTGCCCAGGCAGGAAAAACAATCCGGGACTCAGCAATCCAACCCAGGCTGAAGAAGAGAACCGACAGGTAACAGTTTACACTTAACAATCAACCATTCAAGTAGAAATGTAGGATTGGCCAGGGAATAACCATATGGGGAATAGAAGCCATCCTGTCTAGTATAGACATAGTTGTCAACATTGCCTCTGCGATCAGCATAACAGGCCACCCATAGACCCCGAATAAACTGGAGGACCTACTGTCGGACCAAGTCCCGTAGGCCCCCCACTTACCTCTCCACGCTGCAGGGTATTGCCTAAGCAAGAGGCCCAATCTTCACCCCTCACCGTGGGTATTGCCAAAGACCTTCAGGGACCGGGGACCATCAGTAGGAACACCACTCCCCTGGACCTATAGAGCACCCTGGCATCAGAAGCACTTAGCCATGGAATAGACCAGAGCTCTGGAGCCCAGAGTCTAGCCCTCAATGAGAGAGGCGTTATAGGCTAAACCTCGTTTTTCCACCGAGGCCCGGGTACCGTCCACTTTGGCTATGAAGCACTTTGAACGGATCCGGAATTCAAGCCTGCTTTAGTCCAGACAGGACCACCTAAGCAAGAGCTTTGCAAACGTGACCAACACCTAAGACACTGGCGAAAAATCTGAGGAGCTCCCAGTATGGGAGGGGTTATATAGGGAGGGAACTTCCTGTCTTGATTGCCAGTGTCCATCACCTGAAGGTAGGCTCTATAACCTACATAGTTATTAATATGCAGCTCTGTGTCCCGTGATGTACGATAAAGAAAAAGGATTTTACAGTGAGCAAAAATAATCTGTTGCAAAAGAAACTGTCAAACTATACACATGACCAGTTACTGTCCGTTTAATTACTTATAGTTTATTTCTCTAGCAAGCTAATGTGCTCTGTGGCTTCACAGTCATACCACTACATATGGAGGCAATAATCACAGTCACAAGGCCTTAATCATGCAATGAACTTTAGAACAGATGGTGCACCATCTTGTCATCTTTACTCTGTCCCTGATGCCTTACAGAGGTAGAAACTGAAAACCGATGAAAATATCCTTGTCTTCAAAGTGCACCTGTCACTTTGCAGCAAACTATATGCTGCAGAAGGAAAGGATATAATGAGCACTGACCATGTTTCCCCCCGCTTTTTATCCATGCGACACCAGGGCAAGAAACAAGGTCCTGTTACCACACTAAAGAATATGTGTTTTTGTTGCTGTTTCTCTTCCCACTGGAAATATTTTCTAGCACTTCTTGACTTCTGGTCAGTAGTGAGGAAGTGAGGGGAAAATTCTTCAGAATAACCCTTTGTAATTCTATTTTGGCTACAATTATGCTTCAAACCTATCCTAAAAACTGTTCATTAGGCCTTGGGGACTGAGTTGCAACGACTGTACAGATATGTAAATGACTTGGCACCTAAAGTGGAACAGACCATAGGCGTTGAGGGGGGCTATTGAAGCTGGAGCCCCGAATGTGGGCACAATACAATAGCCCCGAGTGTCTAAGCTGGTCCATTTTTTTTTAGGACGGACAGCAGCAGCCACATTTTACCATCTGTGTAATAAGACCATTGGAGCGCTGCCCACTGCACTCTGGCAGAGTGATATGCCACCTGTGGAAAGCAGCAAGAGATCAGGAGAACGGTGGCAGTATTTTGATTCTTCTTGTATGGAGACAGCGCGGCTCTGCCCCCTTCTCCCTCCAGAGTCACACTGCTGTGTTTATGCCTAAGGGCAGCAGCCAGCAGGAGAATAGAACAGCCATGGTGACTGGGACAGAAGAGAAGATTAAAGATATTAAGGTGCTTCTGGCCTCTCTCTCTCTCCCCCCATAAATAATAATTGATGTCTTGCTTCTCATGGGCACAGTGGCTTCATTTAATGGGGCACAGTGGCTTCATTTAATGGGGCACAGTGGCTTCATTTGATGGGGCACAGTGGCTTCATTTGATGGGGCACAGTAGCTTCATTTGATGGGGCACAGTGGCTTCATTTGATGGGGCACAGTGGCTTCATTTGATGGGGCACAGTGGCTTCATTTGATGGGGCACAGTGGCTTCATTTTATTGGGCACAGTGGCTCCTTTTGATGAGCACAGTGGCTTCATTTGACGGTAGGTCAGTGTATGTGTCAGGTAGGTCATTGTGGGTCAGTGCGTGTCAGGTAGTTCAGTGCACATTGGGTAGGTAACACACCCAGTGCTGGACTCAGACTTTGGGCTGAAGCCCCTGGTCTTTTTGCCACCTAGCAACGCCCCTGGAACAGACTATTTACCAAAAGTACCCTTTGTCAAGCTGCAAGGACAGGCTTAATTAATGGCAGTGGGGCATGCTTGTACTGATATGATAGGTACGTAAAGCATTGAAAACCTGTTATTTCAGTACACTGTATTAATGGATATAAATTTACTAATATACTTCAAATAAGCTTTAAAGTATTTTGAATGTGTGAACATAATACATATCTAAATGCATATGTTTAGAAAAGTACTCTTAATTGCCTTTTAATTCTGACATGGTGCCATAAATCCTCGGCTTATTATTTCCATAGAAGATAGTGCCACAGGTAAGTTGGTTGCATCATTGTCATAACTGGTTCACAAAAATGGCTCTAATTTATTTTACTTATGCTATATGAAATATTTTTAGTTTCATTTTACTTTTTATTCTTGTTGCAGTTATGGTCACGAGAGCAAGCGCTGTCAGCCATGCTTGATAAGTATGTATGTGAGACACAACAGCAGATCACCGGAGATGTGTTAGATCGGTTAACTGGCCTCAACGAGGAGTAAGTGATCCTTACACACTGCAGCCCCGGAAGGTTTCTCCCCCTTAATGGCCAGGCCATTTTTTACAATACATTGCTTTGCTTTAACTGACAATTGCGTGGTCATGTGACACTGTACCCAGACAAAATTTATGTTTTTTTCCACACAAATAGAGCTTTCTATATTTTTAGTAAAAGAAAATCCCAGTAAGCGTACATTGATTGGTTTGCTGCGCGCAAAAAGTTATCATGTCTGCAAACTATGGGATAGATTTATTACCGTTTTTTTTTTACTAGTGATGGCTGCAATCAGTGATTTGCAGCAGGATTGCGACCAAATTGGACACTAATAGACACTTTTGAGGACCAGTGACACTAACACAGTGATCAGTGCTAAAAAAATGCACTGTCACTGTATAAATTAAACTGGAAGGGAGGGTTAACACCGGGGGCGATCAAAGGGTTTAAGTGTGCTCCTAGGGAGTGATTTCTAACTGTGTGGGGGTGGACTGACTGTAGGGGTGTCAAATATAATCGCTGAATCGGTGCATCGCGATTCGGGTGTACCCGATGCGATTCCGATGCATGCGACTGTGATAATCGATGCCTAGCCCCGCCCCCGTCCCCGCCCCTCCCGGGAGAGTGCTCCGTTCTATGGTACCTTTTGTTTTCAGCGCTCGTGTGACTGCCCGGCCCTCCTCTCTCCTACGGTCCACTCCGCTCTCTCTCCTGGCGTCAGCCCCGCCCACTGACTAGAACTTCAGCTTAGTAGAGGATACTGTCTGTATATGCCGCTGACTGACTGCACGACTTTCCTATCTCCACTCGGCTCTTACGTCTCTCCTGGCGTCAGCCCCGCCCACTGCCTAACGATTGGATCAGTAGAAAGGCGGGAGGGGCTGACGCCAGGAGAGACGTAAGAGCCGAGTGGACATAGGAGATAGGCGAGCCGTGCAGTCAGTCACGTTAGCGCGGCATATACAAGCACTATCCTCTACTAATCTGAAGTTCTAGTCAGTGAGTGGGGCCGACGGAGACTGGAGAGAGGCGGGCAGTCAGTCAGTCACATTAGCGCGGGCGCTAATATATACAAACGCTGAGAATTCCCGGCTGACAATGAAGAGCTGGAATGGAGATCGGGGGATGGTGTGCTGGCAGATCGCCCATCTCACTACAAGGCTGCAAGTTCCCTCTAATCATCCTCTGTGCAGAGCAGCATGTAAGTACAGAGGAGAAGGGGGGTGCTGTGATTTGGGGACACAGGGTACGGGCATGTAGTGGAATCTGATGTACTGTCACCTGTGACAAGTCATTGTCACTGCAGGCAGGGACTGGGCTGTATGGAGGAGAAATATAGACCATCTCCTGTAGCATGTCCGCAGTCTCTGACCATCTCCTGTAGCATGTCCGCAGTCTCTGACCATCTCCTGTAGCATGTCCGCAGTCTCTGACCATCTCCTGTACCATGTCCGCAGTCTCTGACCATCTCCTGTAGCATGTCCGCAGTCTCTGACCATCTCCTGTAGCATGTCTGCAGTCTCTGACCATCTCCTGTAGCATGTCCGCAGTCTCTGACCATCTCCTGTAGCATGTCCGCAGTCTCTGACCATCTCCTGTAGCATGTCCGCAGTCTCTGACCATCTCCTGTAGCATGTCCGCAGTCTCTGACCATCTCCTGTAGCATGTCCGCAGTCTCTGACCATCTCCTGTAGCGTGTCCGCAGTCTCTGACCATCTCCTGTAGCGTGTCCGAAGTCTCTGACCATCTCCTGTAGCGTGTCCGCAGTCTCTGACCATCTCCTGTAGCGTGTCCGCAGTCTCTGACCATCTCCTGTAGCGTGTCCGCAGTCTCTGACCATCTCCTGTAGCGTGTCCGCAGTCTCTGACCATCTCCTGTAGCGTGTCCGCAGTCTCTGACCATCTCCTGTAGCGTGTCCGCAGTCTCTGACCATCTCCTGTAGCGTGTCCGCAGTCTCTGACCATCTCCTGTAGCGTGTCCGCAGTCTCTGACCATCTCCTGTAGCGTGTCCGAAGTCTCTGACCATCTCCTGTAGCGTGTCCGCAGTCTGACCATCTCCTGTATCGTGTCCGCAGTTTCTGACCATCTCCTGTAGCGTGTTCGCAGTCTCTGACCATCTCTTGTAGCATATCTGCAGTCTCTGACCATCTCCTGTAGCATGTCTGCTGTGTTTAGACTTTGCTACATGCAGGAAGTGTTATTGTGTGTTGTTTTTTTGTTTGGAGTACTTAAATTTTTTTTGATGAAAGCCATGCGCACTTGCGCTGCAATCGTGATGCATCGTGATGCATTGCGGAATCGAATCGAATCGTGGCCTTGATAATCGTAATCGCATCGAATCGTGAGACCGGTGAAGATGCGCAGCCCTAACTGACTGGTGGAAGAGTGAATTCTGTGTTCCTGCTTAGCAGAAACACAAGATCTCTTGCTTCCCCTCTGATAGAACAACAGTCTGTCTTGTTTACATATCGAGATGGGCGTGTTCGAAACCCCAAGTGCTCGATCCCACCAGGAAGCCGACACTGCACATGGTAGATCACAGGCACTAAGACATTTCCGGGTCCGCATCTGCACCGATCGGGTAATATCTCAATGGGTGGTGATAAATGGGTAGTACTCGGAATGGTCAGGGGTGGGTAGTGGGGTCCCCCAGGGTTCTGTGCCGGAACCAATCATGTTTAATTTGTTTATAAACGACCTGGAGGATGGGGTAAACCTCTCAATCTCTGTATTTGTGGATGATACTAAGCTAAGCAGGGCAATAACTTCTCCGCAGGATGTGGAAACCTTTCAAAAATATCTGAACAAATTAATGGGGTGGGCAACTACATGTCCTTCCTCCTGGGCTCCTGCAAGCTAGGATGACATCAGCCGCCCTTCCCCAGACATCTGCCTGCAGCTCCCAGAGACACTGAGGATCTGTGTGAGTGGAACAGATCCTGTGATAGGAGACAGGCATAGGCTGAGACAGGACTCTGCTGCAGCGGCTGACACTTCTCCTCCATTTTGCACAGAGGAGGGCTCCTCTTCTCTTCCTCCTGGACAGCACACAGATAACCAATGCCATGGACCTATATTTAGGGAGGGGCTTGGAGCTGAAGCTCCAATAGTCCTGCAGCCAGGAACTCTAGAGCATGCAGCTGGGCACAGGATGGTGTACCTCCACCCAAAAATGAAAAAAAATTCCCTCAGCTCCCACCCTCTATTGAAGTGATGGGGCCCAGAAAAACACATTTACCCCCTAAGAAAGATGGAGCAGTACATGTCTACAAGAGGACAGGAAAAGTGCAGGGGCTCCTGGGTACGCTCATTAAGACTGCACTGTCTGAATGATTCAAATGAGAACTTGGTGAAAGTTTTGTGGTCAGATGAGACCAAAATGTTGCTCTTTGGCATCAACTCTACTTGCCGTGTTTGAATGAGGAGGAATACTGCCTATGAACCTAAGAACAACATCCCCACTGTCACACCTCCTTCCCTCAGCCAGAGTATGGAAAATGGGCCATGGATGGGTATTCCAGCATGATAATGACCCAAAACACATGGCCAAGGCAACAACAGAGTGGCTCAAGAAGAAACACATTTAGGTCTTGGATTGGCTTTTTCCAGTCTCCAGACCTTAATCCCATAGAAATTACGTGGAGGGAGCTGAAGGTTCGAATTGCCAAACGTCGGCCTCAAAACCTTAATGACTTGGAGAGGATCTGCAAAGAGGAGTGGAACAAAATCCCTCCTGAGATGTGTGCAAACCTGGTGGCCAACTACAAGAAACGCCTGACCTCTGTGATTGCCAACAAGGGTTGTGCCACCAAGTACCAAGTCTCGTTTTGCATAGGGAGTCAAATACTTATTTCACTTCTTAAAATGCAAATCAATTTATAACTTTTTTGAAATGCGTTTTTCTGGATTTTTATCTTGTTATTCTGTCTCTCACTGTTAAAATAAATCTACCATTAAAATGATTGACTGATCATTTCTTTGTCAGTGTGCAAACGTACAAAATCAACAAGGGAGCAAATACTTTTTTCCCTCACTGGAAATCCTGCAAACCAGAATTAATTAAACCTTTTTTGCATAAACAAAATGAATTGTCACCCTTTTATCAATAGGTCAACTTATGCCGAATCACATTTATCTTGACCCGATAAGATATTTTTATATTAGTGCAATTACCTTTATAAGTCTATCTATAGAAATTAAGGGCCAGATTCTCAAAGGAGATACGACGACTTATCTCCAGATACACCGTCGTATCTGTTTTTGCGGCGTCGGATCAATGCGCCTGATTCTTAGTATCAGTTACGCATAGATATGCCTTCGATCCGACTGGCGTAAGTCACTTACACCATCAGATCTACTGTATGTTGCATATTTACGCTGGCCGCTAGGTGGCGTTTCCGCCGATTTCTGCGTCGAATATGCAAATCAGCTACATACGCCTATTCCCGAACGTATTTGCGCCCGCTCGTCGTAGTTTACGTCATTTGCGTAAGCGTAAACTTACCCCTGCTATATGAGGGGTAATGTTGCGTAGGTCCGGCGTATGCAATGTTAAGTATGGACGTCGGGACAGCGTCGTTTTTTCCCATCGTTTGCGTAACTCGTTCACGAATAGGGCTTTGCGTAAGTTACGTTCACGTCGAAACCAATGTATTTGCGGCATTATTTGGAGCATGCGCACTGGGATACGTCCACGGACTGCGCATGCGCAGTTCAAAAAAACTTCAAAAACATGGGGTCATGATTGATTTACATGAAACACGCCCACCTCATCCACATTTGAATTACCCGGGCTTACGCCGGGCCATTTACGCTACGCGGCCACAACTCTGGACGCAAGTTCTTTGAGAATACGGCACTTGCGTATCTAAGTTGCGGCGGCATAGCGTAAATAGGATACGCTACGCCCTGCGCCCATCTACGAGAATCTGGCCCCAGGACTTTCATTTTAAAACTTCCAGAAAATAGAAATATCTATGTAGCCATGAAGTGTGAAAATTATTTCTTGTTTTTATTTCTTATGTTACCTGGGTCTGCAGTAAATTGTATTGTAACTCCATCTTGCCTTTCTCCAGATCCCACAGACTCGCAGTCCAGAGACACAAGTTTTTGCTGAGATCTGTCATGCGTACACTTTCCCTTCGAACTATTACTATGGCAACTCTCACACAGATGAGGATGTCCAGAAAGATTGTCATTGTTCAAGAGCTGAAGGAGCAACATGCCTTAGAAAAGGGCAAGTGGCACTTACAGAACGAGGAGCAATGGCAAACCCAGAATGAGATGGTAAGCAGACATGGCTGCATCCCTTAATTACAGCACCGTGACATCAGTTGTGCCACTTGAGACAGTGCTAGATGAGGAAAGGTGCACCTCACCCAGTTTAACCTTTTTTTTTTTGTCCCTAATTAATGCCCAAATGAATCTATCAGAAACTCCACGTATCTGACTGCTAAGGCTGCAGAGTGAGCTAACCAGTCTTAAACAGAATTCTTTCCAAAGTTTGAGTTGTATATAAAATTAATAATGCGGTAAAATCAACCTCCTAATATTGCACAGTGCTCCAAACAATCTTACTAATAAGTGAATGTCACAAATAAATCATGAAATAAAAATGACAAAACAGTTTCTACCACCAAAAGGTGAAAAAAACTCCCAAAGTTGATGAAAATACACAGGCGCCTGTCTTGATTAATTTGATTTTAGGAGCGATAGCCAGATAGTAATATAAGAGTCTCTGGTGATCTCCAAATGCGCTGTATACTTCAAGCCACGATGTTTCACATGCCACAATTCTCAAAAGAAATAAGACCTCATCATTGCGCAGATATACTCGTGTATAGCCTGCAATAATCTTGCATATAGAGCGGTCAGTTGCATACAGCTTTATTCTGGGACATACTAAAACATTTAATGTGAAAATGGCTTAATGTAGCTTAACAAGCAATAAAGTGCCTAAACCTCAATCAATTGCCCTGAAACTTTGCACACCCCAAGATCTTAACTACCCAAACATATCCTATAAGTTTTGTGCTATTTGGTGTTCCACAAGGCAAACTAGGGACATTAAGCTTGTTTTTTTGGGAGCTTAATGTAGCTTAACGTACGAAAAAGACCTTAAATGTTAACCAATTTCCCCCAAACGTCACACAGTAGAAGGCTCTATCGATGCCAACATATTCTGAAAATTTCAGCTCATTTGGGTTATCACACCAAAATGTATTCACATTAAGCTATATTTTACAATGCAAAAACAGAGCTTAACGTACCATAATGTACCTAAACCTCAATTAATTGTCTTAAAACTTTTCACAGCCTAGGATCGTAACTACCCAAACGTATCCAAGAAGTTTTGTGTGATTTGGAGTCCCACAAGGCAAACTAGGGACATTAAGCTTGTTTTTTGGGGAGCTTAATGTGGCTTAACGTACAAAAAATACCTTAAATGTTAACCAATTTCCACCAAACTTCACACAGTAGAAGACTCTATCAATGCCAACATATTCTGAAAATTTCAGTTCATTTGGTTAATCACACCAAAAGTTATTCACATTAAGCTATATTTTACAATACTAAAACATTTAATGTGAAATTAGCTTAATGTAGCTTAACGAGCAATAAAGTGCCTAAACCTCAATCAATTGCCCTGAAACTTTGCACACCCCAAGATCTCGACCTTCCAAACACATCCAAAGAAATCTGAAGCTATTTGGTGTTCCACAAGGCAAAATAGGAACATTAAGCTTGTTTTTTTGGGAGCTTAACGTACAAAAAAGATCTTAAATGTTAACCAATTTCCCCCAAATGTCACACAATAGAAGACGCTATCCATGCCAACATATTCTGAAAAATTCAGTTCATTTGGTTAATCACACCAAAAGTTATTCACATTAAGCTATATTTTACAATACTAAAATCGGCTTAATGTAGCTTAATGTAGCTTAACAAGCAAAAAAGTGCCTGAACCTCAATCAATTGCCCTGAAACTGTGCACACCCCAAGATATCGACCTTACAAACATATCTAAGAAATTTCAAGCGATTTGGTGTTCCACAAGGAAAACTAGGGACATTAAGCTTGTTTTTTTGGGAGCTTAACATACAAAAAATACCTTAAATGTTAACCAATTTCCCCCAAATTTCACACAATAGAAGACCATATCCATACCAACATATTCTGAAAATTTCAGTTCATTTGGTTAATCACACCAAAAGTTATTCACATTAAGCTATATTTTACAATACTGAAATCGGCTTAATGTAGCTTAATGTAGCTTAAAGCGAGCTCCAGCCGTGGGAAAATTTTTTTTTTAAAGTCAGCAGCTACTAACAGTGTAGCTGCTGACTTTAAATAAGGACACTTACCTGTCCTAGGCGCCCGCGCTGACGGCCCCCCCCGTTGCCGGTGCCACGATCGCTCCGGGTCCCGCGCCGCCATTCACACTATGGGGAACAGGCAGTGAAGCCCTACGGCTTCACTGCCCATTTCCTAGTGCGCCTGCGTGAGTCTCGCGCTGGCTTGTGAATGGGCGCGCTGCTCTCTGAGAACACACACAGTTCCCAGAAAGCAGCGCGCCCCATTCACAAGGAGAAGAACAAGAAGAAAACACACCGCGGTTCAGGAAGAGGCAGATTACGGACTTCCGCATAGCAACAGCTATTTCGGGTGAGTATTTTTTTTTTTTTTTTTCAGGTTTTTATTTTTTATTTTTTTCAAACACCACTGTAAAATGTTGTTATCTTGGGTGGAGCTCCGCTTTAACGAGCAAAAAAGTGCCTGAACCTCAATCAATTGCCCTGAAACTGTGCACACCCCAAGATCTCGACCTTACAAACATATCCAAGAGGTTTCCAGCGATTTGGTGTCCCAGAAGGCAAACTAGGTACATTAAGCTTGTTTTTTGGGGAGCTTAATGTGGCTTAACGTACGAAAAAGACCTTAAATGTTAACCAATCTCCCTTAAGATTCACACAATAGAAGACTGTCCATGCCAACATATTCAGAAATGTTCAGCTCATTTGGTTTATCACACCAAAAGTTATTCACATTAAGCTATATTTTACAATACTGAAATTGGCTTAATGTAGCTTAACGAGCAAAAAAGTGCCTGAACCTCAATCAATTGCCCTGAAACTTTGCAAACCCCAAGATCGTGACATTCCAAACATATCTACACAATTTCAAGTGATTTGGTGGTCCACAAGGCAAACAAGGAACATTAAGCTTGTTTTTTTTGGGAGCTTAACGTACAAAAAAGATCTTAAATGTTAACCAATTTCCCCCAAATTTCACACAATAGAAGACCACATCCATGCCAACATATTCAGAAATGTTCAGCTCATTCGGTTAATCACACCAAAAGTTATTCACATTAAGCTATTTATTACAATACTGAAATTGGCTTAATGTAGCTTAATGAGCAAAAACGTGCCTGAACCTCAATCAATTGCCCTGAAACTGTGCACACCCCAAGATCTTGACCTTTCAAACATATCCAAGAAGTTTCAAGCGATTTGGTGTCCCAAAAGGCAAACTAGGTACATTAAGCTTGTTTTTTGGGGAGCTTAATGTGGCTTAACGTACGAAAAATACCTTAAATGTTAACCAATCTCCCTTAAGATTCACACAATAGAAGACTCTGTCCATGCCAACATATTCAGAAATGTTCAGCTCATTTGGTTTATCACACCAAAAGTTATTCACATTAAGCTATATTTTACAATACTGATATTGGCTTAATGTAGCTTAACAAGCAAAAAAGTGCCTGAACCTCAATCAATTGCCTTGGAACTTTGCATACCCCAAGATCTCGACCTTCCAAACATATCTACGAAATTTCAAGTGATTTGCTGTTCCACAAGGCAAACAAGGGACATTAAGCTTGTTGTTTTGAGAGCTTAACGTACAAAAAAGACCTTAAATGTTAACCAATTTCCCCCAAATCTTACACAATAGAAGACCCCATCCATGCCAACGTATTCTGACAATTTCAGCTCATTTGGTTTATCACACCAAAAGTTATTTACATTTTTTTACAATACTGAAATTGGCCCAATGTAGCTTAATGTAGCTTAACAAGCAAAAAAGTGCCTGAACCTCAATCAATTGCCCTGAAACTTTGCACACCACAAGATGACAGATGACCCCATCCATGCCAACATATTCTAGTGTAAAAAGAGCCTAATGCAGTGGCGTACTAAGTCGGGGGGTGTGGTGCAGCAGGTGCCACACACTGAGGGGGGTATCAGGCCGATAAACACCTTCCGTGACTGAAGACTTGGCAGAGAAAGAGCCGCAGCCTAGGTAACACATCGCAGGCTGAAGCTGCCTAGCTTTGCGGGGGTGCGAGCCGCACCCTGAGTGATACCCATCCCGTCGGCAGACCCGTGTCCCGGCCGCAACAATCCCCTTCTCTCATGGCCACGCCGTGTCTCTGATAAGTCTTGGCTGCGACTGTCTCGCAGTCACATAGCCGAGCAGAGGGAAGCCGCCCTGCCTCCTCCTCCTCTGTGTAGTCTACAAGTGCTGTGTGTGCAGCACGCGGCACGCTGATCATCTGAGCCGAGCGAGGTACATTATGGGTGGTGTCTGCACTGTTGTAGGGGGGTCTGTATGTTTGGGGGTCTGTATTTTTGGGGGTCTGTATTGTTGGGGGGGCTGATTTGTAGCGGGAGGTCTGTTTTGTATGACAGCTCTTATATAGGTGAGGCAGGGCCACCTGTCGCATAACCCATCCCCCTCTGACGCACTCTCTGACTATGTCACTGGGGAAGCCCAGGCTTTCCCTTGTGTCAGAGGGGGACGGGTCACGTGACCGGTGGCCCTGTCTTGCCTATATAAGAGCTGTCATACCACCAACCACCGGGCAAGGGTTGTGGGGATGAGACCCTTGTTGAGGGCATGTGGTCTGGTACGGTTCAGGAGGGGGGCACTCTCTCATTCCCCCTCTTTTCTGTGGCAGGCCAGGTTATGTGCTCGGATAAGGAGTCTGGTGTGGATTTTTGGGGGAACTCCACTCCATTTTTTTTTAATTTGGGGTGGAGTTCCCCTAAAAATCCACACCAGACCTGAAGGGTCTGGAATGGATATTTGGGGGGAATCCCACGTCATTTTTTTTTTATTATTATTGACGGCAGGGTTTCCCCTTAATATCCTAACCAGACCTGAAGGCCTGGTAATTGAATTTGGGGGGACCCCCATGCTTTTTATTATTTATTATGAATGAATTCTCTCTGAATTGCTTTTCGAATTTGCCGCGAACACCCCAAATTGTTCGTTGTTTACCAAACAGGTGAACAGGCAATGTTCAAGTCGAACATGAGTTTGACTCGAACTCGAAGCTCATCCCTAGTTCTGAGTAATTTTCTAGCAAAAAAAAAAATATGATTTTTACATGAAGGAGAGAAGTGCCAGAATAGGTGTGGTATGGAAGTGGTTAAGCTAAATGTCCATCATTTCCCTTGTGGGAAACCAAAATCCATAAAACTTTCAGGATATGGCTGAGAAGATGAAAACTTTGGTTGTGCAAAGTTTCAATTGATTAACCACTTCAGCCCCGGTAGGATTTGCCCCCCTATTGGCTAGGCTATTTTTTGCGATACTAGACTGCATTGATATAACTGACAACTGCATGGTCGTGCAACATTGTACCCAAACAAAATTGACGTCCTTTTTCCCCACAAATAGATCTTTGTTTTGGTGGTATTTGCTCATCGCTGCAGTTTTTATTTTTTGCGATATAAACAAAAAAAGAGCGTCAATTTTGAAAAAAAAATACTATTTTTTTACTTTTTGCTTTAATAAATATCCCCGGGTGGAGGCGCCATCATCTTCAGTAAGGCAATCAGGAAGTGAAGCCTTGCAGCTTTACAGCCTGGCTCCCTACTGCACATTCTTGAGTCGCTCTGCGCAATCCCACTGGTCCCTGCTGTCTTCTGGGACCTGTGTGTCTCCCAGAAGACAGAGAGGGGTGGAGGAGGCGCCGGACATAGTGTAGATTTCGGCGGGTACTGCGGCTATCTATGCCCGGGAGTGGGAGCAAAACACCTGTATTAGACAGGTATCTGCTTTCCCCTCCCCCTGAAAGGGGTGAAATGTGACATGACGCGGAGTCGGGGAGAATACCGAAAAGTGGAAGTTCCATTTTTATGTGTAAGTCCGCTTTAAGATAATGACGTAATATATAATACAAATTTTAAGTTCAAACAAGTTTTTCTTTCTGTGAATATTGTCCTGCAACAATATTTTTTTTTTTTTTTTTGCAATCCTTAGACAATTAAATGTAATAAAACTAAACAAAAGGCATTTTTTTCAGCAGTAAATATATGTAAAAAGTTCTAAAAAATATTAATAAGCGAAGCAAACTGATTTTTTTTTATTGGATAAATAAAATAGAAAAGAAAAAAAATCACCAGGAAAAATATATTTGAATAGAGAAGGGGAATATAGAGTTATTCAGTGCTGATTAGAGAAAACTAAAGGGTTAATAAGGGGTTCAACAGAGGAACATGTAATTAGAAAAACAAATGTTTTGCCTTTTCATTGTTGCTTTAAGTCTCTTCACCTGCAAATCAAAGTTCATCCCTATATAGAAACAAAACACAGAACATTACAATTGATACAATGTTTCAATGTAACTTTCTGTGAAGTGTTTGTTGATAAACTTTTATTTATTTTGTCAGCTGCTGCTGAATTGCTCTGTACTGAGAAAGGGAAGAGTAAAATATAGATTAATGTGAATAACTTTTTGTGTGATAAACCAAATGACCTGACATTTTCAGAATATGTTGACATGGATAGAGTCTTCTATTGTGTACAATTTGGGGGAAATTGGTTAACATTTAGGGTATTTTTTGTACGTTAAGCTCCCAAAAAACAAGCTTAATGTCCCTAGTTTGCCTTTTGGGACACCAAATCGCTTGAATATTGGATATGTTTGGAAGGTCGAGATCGTGGGGTGTGCAAAGTTTCAGGGCAATTGATTGAGGTTCAGGCACTTTTTTGCTTGTTAAGCTACATTAAGCCAATTTCCGTATTGTAAAATATAGCTTAATGTGAATAACTTTTGGTGTGATTAAACCAAATGAGCTGACATTTTCAGAATATATTGGCATGGATGTGGTCTTCTATTGTGTGAAATTTGGGGGAAATTGGTTAAAATTTAGGGTCTTTTCTGTATGTTAAGCTCCCAAAAAAACAAGCTTAATGTTCCTTGTTTGCCTTGTGGACCACCGAATCACTAATAAATAGCCTAATGTGAATAACTTTTGGTGGGATTAATCAAATGAACTGAAATGTTCAGAATATGTTGGCATGGATAGGGTCTTCTATTGTGTGACATTTGGGGGAAATTGGTTAACATTTAAGGTCTTTTTTGTACGTTAAGCTCCCAAAAAAACAAGCTTAATGTCCCTAGTTTTCCTTGTGGAACACCAAATGTAGATATGTTTGTAAGGTCGAGATCTTGGGGTGTGCAAAGTTTCAGGGCAATTGATTGAGGTTCAGGCACATTTTTGCTCGTTAAGCTACATTAAGCCAATTTCAGTATTGTAAAATACAGCTTAATGTGAATAACTTTTGGTGTGATTAACCGAATGAGCTGAAATTTTCAGAATATGTTCGCATGGATAGGGTCTTCTATTGTGTGGTTAACATTTAATGTCATTTTTGTACGTTAAGCTTCCAAAAAAACAAGCTTAATGTCCCTAGTTTTCCTTGTGGAACACCAAATCGCTTGAAATGTCTTAGATATGTTTGTAAGGTCGAGATCTTGGGATGTGCAAAGTTTCAGGGCAATTGATTGAGGTTCAGGCACTTTTTTGCTCGTTAAGCTACATTAAGCCAATTTAAGTATTGTAAAATATAGCTTAATGTGAATAACTTTTGGTGTGATTAACCAAATGAGCTGAAATGTTCAGAATATGTTGGCATCGATGTTGGCATCGATAGAGCCTTCTACTGTGTGAAGTTTGGGGGAAATAGGTTAACATTTAAGGTTGTTTTCGTATGTTAAGTTACATTAAGCTCCCAAAAAAACAAGTTTAATGTCCCTAGTTTGCCTTGTGAGACACCAAATAGCACAACACTTATAGGTTTATGTTTGAGTAGTTGAGATGTTAGGCTGTGCAAAGTTTCAGGGCAATTGATTGAGGTTCAGGCACTTTTTTGCTCGTTAAGCTACATTAAGCCAATTTCAGTATTGTAAAATATAGCTTAATGTGAATAACTTTTGGTGTAATTAACCAAATAAGCTGAACATTTCTGAATATGTTGGCATGGACAGAGTCTTCTATTGTGCGAATCTTTGGGGAGATTGGTTAACATTTAAGGTCTTTTTCGTACGTTAAGCCACATTAAGCTCCCCAAAAAACAAGCTTAATGTACCTAGTTTGCCTTCTGGGACACCAAATTGCGTGAAACTTATTGAATATGTTTGTAAGGTCGAGATCTTGGGATGTGCAAAGTTTCAGGGGAATTGATTGAGGTTCAGGCACTTTTTTGCTCGTTAAGCTACATTAAGCCAATTTAAGTATTGTAAAATATAGCTTAATGTGAATAACTTTTGGTGTGATTAACCAAATAAGCTGACATTTTCAGAATATGTTGGCGTACATAGAGTCTTCTACTGTGTGAAGTTTGGTGGAAATTGGTTAACATTTAAGGTCTTTTTTGTACGTTAAGCCACATTAAGCTCCCCAAAAAACAAGCTTAATGTCCCTAGTTTGCCTTGTGGGACCCCGAATCACACAAAACTTCTTGGATAGGTTTGGGTAGTTAAGATCTTAGGCTGTGCAAAGTTTTAAGACAATTGATTAAGTTTTAGGTACATTATGGTACGTTAAGCTCTGTTTTTGCATTGTAAAATATAGCTTAATGTGAATAAATTTTGGTGTGATAACCCAAATGAGCTGAAATTTTCAGAATATGTTGGCATCTATAGAGCCTTCTACTTTGTTAAGTTTGGGGGAAATTGGTTAACATTTAAGGTCTTTTTTGTACGTTAAGCTACATTAAGCTCCCAAAAAAACAAGCCTAATGTCCCTAGTTTGCCTTGTGGGATACCAAATAGCACATAACTTATAGGATATGTTTGGGTAGTTGAGATCTTAGGCTGTGAAAAGTTTCAGGGCAATTGATTTAGGTTTAGGCACTTTATTGCTCGTTAAGCTACATTAAGCCAATTTAACATTAAATGTTTTAGTATTGTAAAATATAGCTTAATGTGAATAACTTTTGGTGTGATTAACCAAATGAGCTGAAATTTTCAGAATATGTTGCCATGGACAGAGTCTTCTATTGTGTGAAGTTTGGGGGAAATAGGTTAACATTCAAGGTCTTTTTCGTACGTTAAGCCACATTAAGTTCCCCAAAAAACAAGCTTAATGTACCTAGTTTGCCTTGTGGAACACCAAATCGTTTAAAACTTCTTGGATATGTTGGGGTGTGCAAAGTTTCAGGGCAATTGATTGAGGTTTAGGCACTTTTTTGCTTGTTAAGCTACATTAAGCCATTTTCACATTAAATGTTTTAGTATGTCCCCTTTATTCTCCTCACTCCCCATGCAGCACAATTAAAGGGATGTTCCACCCAAATGTAATGTTTATTAAAAGTCAGCAGCTACAAAAAGTGTAGCTGCTGGCTTTTAATAAACATTCACTTACCTTCTCCACGTTCCAGCGACGCGCCGACCGGGGCTCCGCTCCTCTCCCCCCTCCCCGGCCGGCGTCTTTATTCCGACTGTGGGCACCCAGCCGTGACAGCCTTCGGCTTCACGGCCGGGCACCCACTGCACATGCGCGGCTCGCATGCGCAGTGGGTGCCCGCCCATGTCACCGCACCAGGAAGTAAAACACTTCCGCGCATGCGTCAAAACCATTTGACGCGTGTGCGAGAAGACATGTCTGCTGGTTAGCGTACTAACCAGCAGACATGTCGGGCGGACGGGTTCCTAGCCGACAGACATGCTTTCAAATTTGTCGGCTGGCCAAATCCGACGGCTCGCCCGTACACACGATCGAATCTGTCTGATGGGACGGTCTGACCGTTTCCAGCAGACAGATTTGATCGTGTGTACGCGGCCTAACAGTGTAGCGCAAGCCAACAGGGACACTTTCCGTGCTTCCCCCCTGCAAAGTGCTGCCCTAGGCCTGGGCCTTGTTGGCCTAGGCCAGGATACAGCCTTGGGTGTAGGCCATTTGCGTACCAGACTTCCAGAGAGGGCACAACCCCATCCTACCTTGTTGATAGGACATTGCCAGGACACTCCCAGCGATTACTGCTCACCCTACCTTCACAGGTGCAAGCTCCCAAACCCCAACACATGTTGTACACTATAGCCTGTGTAGGAGCATCGATAAGCTCAAAGATATGGCGACAGGGGAGAGGAAGCACATGCAAAGGAGTTTTAATTGGCTGGGAGTGTCTTAGCACTGTCCTAGCATTGGGGCAGTGTGAGTCATCCTGTTTCTGGCAGCTTTTTGGCCAGGCTTTGGAAGGTACATAAATGGCCTACACCTATATAAAGGGCATTGTTTTCATTTAGTAAAGGTTGCACAGTTTGTTTTTATCTACAGGTGCCTCTTACCTTTTACAGTCAGTTTTTGGTAAGAGGGAACTAACCCTTTAAACTCAAACTTGTGTTTACACCATGCAGGCCAAAACGATAGGTTTTCTGTAATTCCCCACCCCTCTCCAGCCGCATGCACATACTTTTTCTTCACTCCCCTAGTGCTCCATTCAGCACCAAGGAAGTATCCCAAGTATACAGGTAAGGAGGCACATGTATCTAACCTTATGTAACTGTTGTCACACAGGGAGTCATAAGCAGATAAACAGAGTATAATGGGAGGGAAAATAAAGTTAAGGAGAAAGAAAAATCCTAAAGTAATTTTTGATTTGACCATTACATTGTAGCTTAACCTCAGGAGCATCCCGTCTCAACCAGGCTTCTGTGAAACAATAAGATTCCTCCAGATGTTGTTAGGGGTTCATTGACTAGCCACTGACTATCAGCGTGTGAGAACTTTTCTACTGATCACCAATGTAAGAGGACATTTTTCCCAATGACCACCCTCATTGGGTAAGCATGGGCCGAATATCGGTCGGTTCAGCAGGAACCAGCCAAAATTGAGTCCGTGTATACAGCTGTCTTTTCGACAGAAGCCAATCTAATGATTGGCTTTTGTAGAAAGGATATGCTCAAATCCGACTGGCTAATCACAAAGGCACAATGGGGGAGATCAATGCACTAGCATTGCTTGTGTTAGTATGGCGATCTCTGTCTTTGTTTTTTTTTTTATTGCTCCAGCCCACTGGATTGAGCGGGAAAAAAAAACTGCGCTTAAGAGGCAATTTTCACAATTTTTTTTTTTTTTTTTTTTTGGTCACTTATTGTGTTTCATTATAATTTTCATGACTATACGGAGAGTAGTTTTTATGTTTATATCTACAACCTACTAAATCAAGCTCATCGACCATATGGACATACAGTTGTGCTCATAAGTTTACATACCCTGGCAGAATTTGTTTTTCCGAGAATATGAATGATAACATAACTTTTCTTTCACTCGTGGTTAGTGTTTGGCTGAAACCATTTATTATCAATCAACTGTGTTTACTATTTTTAAATCCTAATTACATTAGAAACTACCCGAATGACCCTGATCAAAGGTTTACATACCCCAGTTCTTAATACCGTGTATTGCCCCCTTTAATGAATGAATGAATGAATGAAAAACTTATATAGCGCGGCACATGCAAACTAAATCGCCTCTGGGCGATTTAACACCAATGACAGCTTGAAGTCTTTTGTGGTATTTGTGAATGAGGCTCTTTAACTTCTCAGATAGTAAAGCTGCCCATTCCTCTTGGCAAAAAGCTTCCAGTTCCTGTAAGTTATTGGGCTGTCTTGCATGAACTGCATGTTTGGGATCTCCCCAGAACCCCTCACTTTATTCTGCTGTAGCCAATGACAGGCCGACTTGGCCTTGTGTTGTGGATCATTGTCATGTTGGAATGTCCAAGTACGTCCCACGTGCAGCTTCCTGGCTGATGAATGAAAATATTCCTCCAGTATTTGTTGATAACACACTTCATTCATCTTGCCATCAATTTTGATCAAATTTCCTGTGCCTTTGTAGCTCACACTTCCCCAAACCATCAGCGATCCACCTCCGTGTTTCACAGTAGGAATGATTTACCTTTCATCATAGGCCTCGTTGACTCCTCTCCAAATAGTTGTGGCCAAAAAGCAAAATTTTGGTCTCATCACTCCAAATGACTTTGTGCCAGAAGGTTTGAGGCTTATCTCTGTGCTGTTTGGCGTATTGTAAGCGGGAAATTTTGTGGCATTTGCATATTAATGGCTTTCTTCTGGTGACTCGACCATGCAGCCCATCTTTCTTCAAGTGCTTCCTTATTGGGCATCTTGAAACATCCACACCACGTGTTTTCACCTGAAGTTATTTCTGTTTTTTTTTGGTTTGTTTGTTTTTTTGCATCCCAAACAATTTTGTTGGCAGCTGTGGCTGAAATTTTAGTTGGTCTACCTGACCGTGGTTTAATTCAACAGAACCCCTCATTTTCCACGTCTTGATTAGAGTTTGAACACTGCTGATTGGCATTCTCAATTCCTTGGATATCTTTTTACAGTAAAACCGTGGATTGCAAGGATAATTCGTTCCAGAAATATGCTTGTAATTCAAAGCACTCTTATATCAAAGCAAATTTTCCCATAAGAAATAATGGAAACACAGATGATTCGTTCCACAACCATTTATTCATAGGTCCTTTAGTCTATAGTCCATATAAAAATATGCAATAGGTTGTGTAACCATAAAATGTCCATCCACAAATGGAAGCCTCCACAAAGCAAAATCCAGCAGGAGCTACAGTATAAAAGAGGAGAGAGGCATCTGGGGTAAAGCTGTCCACATGGACGGTCCACCGCTTTCACTGCTGTCAGTCTGCAATCATGTATGGGAAGATTACTCTCCAGTAGAGCGGTCTGAAAGCGAGGATTGAACCGCTTGTGAAACGCAGTGTGGAAGGGATGATGTTGATGGCGGTGTGGAGAACGGTTTACGTGGACAGCTTTAACCTGCATGCCTGCATACTTAGATGGGCTTCTTTTTTTTTTTTGCAAAATCTTTATTTTCATTTTCAAGTAATATTGACAGTTGCACAATACAACATAGCCAAATAAAAAAAAGAAAAACAACAACCACAACCAGGGGGGAAAGGGGGTAGAGAGGAAAAGCTAAAGAACAAGGGGAAGGGTGAGGGACACCAAGGGGCGCCCCCAGTCCGAGCTTGGACAACCGGTTCAACTAGGAGTAACAGCAAGCGACAATATAGGGACAAAGGGACAACCCGCCTGCCCCGGACATTCGATCCTTGTGGGCAGGTCTCCCACCAACTTGGAGGGTAGGATAGCCACATGTCCCTAGTCTCAGGTAGATACAGTAATGACTCCCTTTATTACATATCAGTTTAAATAAACCTGAGGAACCAAAAGTAGTCAAACAAACTGGAGACCATCTCGGTAGCGATGGGCTTCTTTTAATCAATGTTGCTCAATGTTGTACCTTCATTAAAAGTAACCATATTGCTACACTTAGAGACGCCTCTATTCTCTTTTATACTCAGTTATGACATGACACTACTCTTTATCGCTTGTATACCAAGTCAAAATGTATTTAAAAATGTAGTTTGTCTTGCAAAATGCTATCAACCAAGTTACTATCAAACCAAGGTTTTACTGTATATCCCTTTCCTGTTATACAGTTTTACTACCTTTTCCCACAGATCCTTTGACATTTTTTTTCTTTTGTTTTCCCCATGACTCAGAATCCAGAAATGTCAGTGCAGCACTGAATGAAAGATACAAGGGTCTGTCAGGAGTCCAGAAACTCATTGACCTTGTATACACACACACACTTATTACTAGCAAACAGATCACAGGTAAGGATGGTTGCCTTTAATAGCCATTCAAACCCCTTTGTGTCAACTTGTGTGCATGTTATCAGGCCAAAATCACCAGGGTATGTAAACTTTTGATCAGAGTAATTTGGGTAGATTCTGTTGCCATTATGATGTAAAAGTGAAAGAAAAGTTTAGTGTTATCATTCATATTCTCTGAAAAATGGCCAAGAAATCATAAGGTCTGCCAGGGTATGAAAACTTATGAGCACAACTGTATTTAGGGAGGATCGCTAAATATGGCCACCATTAAGCGATATGTCCTAAGCTCAGAGTAAGTACTGTAGTATGGATGCCGGGGAGCGGTCTCTCCTTTATCTTCATTTATACTCCTGTGTCATCCCAACAGCTACCTTCAGGGTCTGCTCCTCCTTCTTTTGGATCAGGTTGCTAGTTGCATGTTTCGGGGATAACATAATGTTGAATGATATCCTACACAACAAGAGTATACAGTGGGTATAGAAAATAATCACCCCCTTTTATATAATGATATTGTATTGCTCTACAGCCTGAAATGAAGACAGACACTATTTTGTTTTATCCAGCTGTATTTACTCAATGCAACTTACAAACATCCAAGTGAAAGAGAGAACACACCAACATGTCAGAATTGTATTTTTATTTTTTAAACAGAATCTCTGAGTTGGAAAAAGGATCACCCCCTCCTCCTAAAAATGATTTGTAAACTCAATTGGGTGTAGCTAATCACCTTCTCAATGGCACACAAAGCCTATTGACTTTCAACTGTGATCAGATGTGGTCATTTTGATTAGCTCAGCATGAAAAGACCTTTATGGAGCGTTTTAATCCCTGGTAGTGCAACTGAAGCAAACAATTAATGATGGTTGGCAAGGCACTGTCAAAAGATATCCAGGATAAAGTGAACATGGCATAGAACACTAAGAAAAGATAGAATGACTTAAAACTGTGTATTAGGTTTTTTAAGACACTGTGGATGATATCTAAAACAATGGAATGGGAGGATAGGACAGGACTGCTCTCCATAAATGGCAGCTCTGTTATAATACCTAATTCTTTTTCCCGTTAATAAGGAAGCTCATATCTCAGAGGAGGAAAGTAAGCTGGAGGAGGAAACCTGGCAGGCACGCAGTGACTTCCAGCAACAGCTTCTTTTAGACCTGACCGAAGCCAATCATGGGATTCGCCAGCACATGGAGCGTGCCATAGGACAGAGCCTGATCCACCATGCACAGCAGGAGGCTGCCAAGAGTATGATAGAAGAGAACAGTGAATTTAAGGTGATGCTTCTGTTCAACCTCCCTGTCGGTATTATGTATTTTTTTCAGTGGAGCAGGTAATAGTCTGCAGCGCTTACCTTGTGTATTCTGATGACAAGGGAGTCTCCCTGCTGTCAGAATACAGTGAGACAGCAGGGAGGATTCCCGCATCCATATGGGTTGGGGGAATCAGGCCATTTTTTTACATTCAACCCGCCAGCTGAATAAAAAAACTGACCCATGTGTGGCCAGTCTAAGTGAAACAACCTGCCTGCACAATGCATAGTTGGCAATGGTGGTGCGTCTAGAGTTGCCACCTCATCCCTTTAAAACGGAACACATATTAATTACACAGGTTCTGTGGCTAATTAAGGTGGTAATTAAACTCACTTGGTGCTTTACCTGCATTAAATTAGCCTCAGAACCTGTGTAATTAATATGTGTTCTGTTTTAAAGGGATGAGGTGGCAACCCTAGGTGCGTCCATAAGGGCGCACAGGCGCAGCCCCCTCTCTCCAGCTACCCCCTCTATGACCAATGGATAGATTCATGCATAGCATAAATCAACCTTGCCACCCCCTATTCAGGCGCCCAGACCCTTTTTGGGCGCCGGGCACCTAAATTACAAAAGAAAATGAATATTCGTTTCCTAACAGTGAACTGCCTCTCTGCCAATCAAATGCTTGGGTCTGTTACCCATCACTTGATTGGCTGAAATGATAGGCGATGTGATTGGATGCCTGACAGGAGGAGACGTATGGAGGACAGTGGCAGCGTTTGATGGGCACAGTGGCTTCAATTGATGGGCACAGTGAGGCTGCAATTGATGTTTTTCGTAAGAATTTTTCAGTTTGTTTGTACCCCCCCCAAGAATTTTGAGCTCCATCCACCACTAATAGTTGGGGTAGTTTGGAGATTAGAATGAAGAGCTTTGTGCTGAAAAAAATGAGGGACCAGCGCAGGGCCGATCCTCCCTATAGGCGCACTATGCAAGCCGCTTAGGGCCCCGCAAAGCTGCAAAGGGCCCCCCAAATTACTAGAGGCCCCGTCTGGTGAGAAGTCATTTTCTTCCCCTCACCCCGCTTCTAAACTCGCTGGCTGAGTCATTTCCGACAGCAGAACACCCCCTCCCCCCGCTTCTCAACTTTCTTTAATGTGACATGTCACTGTCGTCAGCACCCCCCGCTTCTCATTTTTAATGTGCCATGTCATTTTGCTTAGGGCCCCAGGGAGGTCAGGATCGGCACTGGACCAGCGGGACTTCTATGCCCCTGACAATTCTGCTCAGTGTTAAATTTGTACATTGGATGCTTCAGTTTAGGAACCACTCATTAGAAAATGTATTCCTAGTTGTGAAGAATACACACTGGTGATAGCTTTTGTATTTTTTGTTTAAAAAAAAAAAAAAACCCCACAAAGATTTGTACAAAGTTAGCAGTATTGAGATAGAATTGCTCACATCTTCAGGGAATGTTGGTAATGCTGTCTAAGAACTCGCCAGACAGCTCTGCAACATCTAGATATATGCCAGTGAGTCCAACTAATGGAGCTCCCTGTGATGGGGTGATGGTGCTTTTGCACTGCTCAACTGAATTTTAAATTTTTTTGCTTATTTATTTAACCACTTAAGGGCCGCCTCCTGCACATATACGTCGGCAGAATGGCACGGCTGAGCACATGCACGTACAGGTACGTCCTCTTTAAGTGCCCAGTCGTGGGTCACGGGCGCACACCCGCGACCGGTCTGAAGCTCTGCGGCCACGGGACCCGATCGCCGCAGGAGTCCCGCGATCGGTCCCCGGAGCTGAAGAATGGGGAGAGCTGTGTGTAAACACAGCTTCCCCGTTCTTCACTGTGGCGCCCGCATTGATCGTGTGTTCCCTTTTATAGGGAATCACAATCAATGGTTTCGCATCTCGAGCCACACCCCCCTACAGTTAGAAACAGAGATGAGGTCACACTTAACCCCTTCAGCACCCCCTTGTGGTTAACTCCCAAACTGCAATTGTCATTTCCACAGTAAACAATGCATTTTTAACCTCCCTGGCGGTCTTCCCGTGTGTGGCACGGGGTGAGATTTTAAAGCTACGATCGGTAACCCCGTGCCACACACGGACTTGCCTCACTGGATGCAGAAAAAAGTTTACTTACCTTTTCTCTGCGATCCAGCGATGAATCCCCGCAGTACACGGCGGCCGGATGTCCGCCTGATGCTGTGTTCCGCCGATTCCCTTCCCTGCGAGCGTCGCGACGTAGGGGGGGAACGGCGCCAAATTCAAAAAAGTAAACAAACACTATACATACAGTACACTGTAATCTTATAGATTACAGTACTGTATGTAAAAAATACACACCCCCCATGTCCCTAGTGGTCTGCCCTGTACACTACATGTCCTTTTATATAATAAAAACTGTTCTTTCTCCCTGCAAACTGTAGATTGCCCATAGTAACCAAAAGTGTCCCTTTATGGCAAAAATTGTTTTAGAGCAGCTAAAAAACAGCGATAATAAATCAGAATCACTTGCAGAATTTAGCGATAGCGATTTATGGGGAAATTCGTCATAAAAAAAAAAAAATAATGACAGCAAAAATTCTGCAACTGAGCAAATTTCAGTGATTTTGATTTGATTACATTATTGAATAATTTTTACTATAATTATATTATTATTTTTTATAATTTTTTATAATTATTTATTATATTATAATTTTTAATAAGAAAAAAAAAAATCATACCCAGGATGCCTATTAGACTCTTGTTTGGATAGATTTCAGTGAGTTATTCCTAAGAATTACAAGCCTACAGTATAAAACGCCAAATTCCCTTGCAAATAATGGTACCGCTTTTAGCACCTAAAATCTGAAAGAATCATACCACCAGGGAGGTTAATGCATTTTTTGCTGTGAAAATGACAATTGTCCCATAAATGTGTCAAAATTGTCCGAAGTGTCCGCCATAATGTCGCAGTCATGAAAAAAAATCGCTGATCACCGCCATTAGTAGTGAAAAAAAATTATTATTAAAAATGCAATAAAACTATCCCCTATTTTGTAACCCCTAAAAAAATTTCACAAACCAACCGATAAACGCTTATTGCGTTTTTTTTTTTTTTACCAAAAATATGTAGAAGAATACGTATCGGCCTAAACTGAGGAATATTATATATATATATGTATATATATATATATATATATATATATATAGGGGATATTTATTAGCAAAAAGCTCTATTTTTGTTTATAGCGCAAAAAATAAAGATTGCAGAGGTGATTAAATGCCACCAGAAGAAAGCTCTATTTGTGGTAAAAAAAGGACGCCAATTTTGTTTGGGAGCCACATCGCACGACTGCGCAATTGTCAGTTAAAGCAACGCAGTGCCGAATCGCAAAAACTGTCCAGGTCCTTTAGCTGCCTAAAGGTCCGGGTCTTAAGTGGTTAAAGCGACAAATTATATTAGATTTACCCCCCTTTATGACCAGGCCATTTTTTTTTTTTTGCAATACGTCACTGCATTATTTGCATGGTCAGGCGACGCTGTCCCAAATACTATTTGTGTCCTTTTTTCACCACAAATAAAGCTTTTGATCACCTCCTGCATTTTCTTTTTTTGCGCTATAAACAAAAAAAAGACCGACTATTTTGAAAAAAAACAACAATATTTTTTACTTTCTGCTTTAAAACGTATCCAATAAAAAATGTAAAAAAAATCGAATTTCTTCATCACTTTAGGCCAATATGTGTTCTGCTACATGTTTTTGGTAAAATATATCCCAATAAGCGTATATTGGTTTGCTCAAAGGTTCTAGCTTCTACAAACTATGGGATATATTTATGTAATGTTTGTTTATAATTTTTTTTATAAATTAAGTAATGGCGGCAAACAGTGAGTTATAGCAGGACTGCGATATTGCGGCAAACAAATCGGACACTAACTGACACTTTTGACACTTTTTGGGAACCAGGGACACCAATACAGTGATCAGTGCGGAACATCTCCCGTGCTAGGATGCTCTCTGCGGGTTCATTGGCATCTTCATTGGCTGATGCGGGATCATGTAACTCCGGTGCTGGAGTCAGCCATTTGGCAAACAGGACATGTGTGCCAGATGTAAGCTGTGTGCGTAGCCCAGTTTACATTTATTAGAAGACTGTGAGCAGGCAGGTAGGTGCATTTTATTGCAGACGAGACACTTATTTATTTACTAAAACTAGAGAGTGTAAAATCTGTAAATCCACCCAATTGTGTGTCTCTTCTGTGATAATAGCCTGCCACCTCATGTAAAATGCCTTCAGTTCCATGACTGCTGAGGCACAATGAGCCCAGGTACCATTTAGCCGTAATAAATAAGTATATACACAACCTTCCCCCCCTTGCCCCTTCACCCTATTAAATCAACACACTTACAACTATTAGGTTGGAAAGGGCAAGGCCACATATTTATTAAAAGCAAACACAACATTTGAACATTTAACATTTTCAACCAATGTCAGTCACAGTTATACTGTGAACGCCAAAAGGGGGAGTGGCCTGTCTTTACCATATGTGCTGGACAGGCCACCTTCTTCCGGTTTCCATTATGGGTATGGCCCATTATAGCCATTTTATGCTGGCAAGGTCAAGAAAAAAACACAGCAAGCTGTGACATCCCATAGAAAAAAGGGGCGGGAGGGTGGGCAGCTCTTCCAAAAACGTTTTCCCTTTTACCCGAGCTCAGGCCCATCCCATCCCCAAAATTTACCAATCCTTTAGCAACCACCACCTTGTCCAGTACCTGGCCATGCCCCCATCAGTCAAGGCTCTCTTTTCCTAAGGGGCTCAAGAGGCCTTCACTCTAAATCTACCGTATATACTGGAGTATAAGCCTATATAAGTTTTTCTGCAAATTTTTTGGTGCTGAAAAAGCCCCCCTCGGCTTATACTTGAGTTTCTGTGTCATGCAGTCAGACAGCATCCAGTGTAAACCCTGCCCCGCCTCCTCCTCGTCCGTGATAGGCTGAAGACTGGCTCACTGCTGGGAAATTGAGTGTTCCGTCTATTGAGGATGAGGAGGCGGCGGGGCGGGGTTACACTGGACGGATGCCGACTGCATGACACAGAGATCAGGTAAGTAGATGGGCACAGTGAGGCTTGCAATTGAGCACAGTGAGGCTTGCGATAGGCACAGTGAGGCTTGCGATGGGTACAGTGAGGCTTGCGATGGGCACAGTGAGGCTGCAAATGGGCATTGTTGACCCTCTTTTTTTCACTTACAGTAGCTGCTGCATTTCCCACCCTAGGCTTATACATGAGTTAATAAATTTTCCCGGGTTTGTTATGGTAAAATTAGGGCTTATATTGGGGTCGGCTTATACTCGAGTATATACACTATTCACAAAGGTTATCTTTTCATTGCCATAAAAGGCATCAGGCTGGTGGTGAAATTCTTCAACTGCATTTGCTCATTTAAAAAAAAACTATTGTTTACACAGATAAAGAGATTGGTTAACGGGATTCTGTTCCTCATTTCCCTGTAATTTCAATAGGCACTGCCTCTTTTAGACAGATTAATACTGTAATGATGAGGGTGAACATGAATCACCTTGACATGCATGTAAACATCTAACACATCGCTCCAGATGTTATAAGGCCCGTGGTGTTCTATTTTAGGCACGGAACCCACTCTGGATGGTGGAAATAAATAATTGAACGCAGTCCAGATGGTGTTTTTGTACTTGGTCTAATTGAAATCAAGGTTTCGGACAGGATTTTGTAGGGAATGTTTTGCCCTAACTTCTCCGTTCTCATACGGATTGCAGCTTGTTTTCTGTATTTAAAGTGGAGTTCCACCCATTTTTTTTATGTTTGTCTGTGCTGCATGCCCTAATCTCATAGTGTTCAGAATGGACAATTTTTATTTATTTTGTTGCATGTAAATTCCTTTATTTTGTAGTCCTTCATTACTTCCTCCTCCTTATTAGCCTAGGCTATTAAGTCACAAGGCTATTTGCAAGGGTTTCTGGGATAGGCATCATATTTCCCAGTAGTCCTTGCAAACCTGACTGAAACCTATTATATTGCTTGTGCAGCACTGAGCATGTGCGAGATATGCAAAGCTGAAATCCAGGAAGTCATACAGTCTGGCTTCATGATGCCCACACTTAAGATGGCCACGGTCTATTTCTAGATTATAAATCTAAATGCTGTAACAACCTAACAAAACGGACCTTAGTTTACAGACTAACTAGAATACATTAAGCTTGTGTATTACAGGGGTATTTATATTTAAAAAGTGAAATTGTGGGTGGAACTCCCCTTTAATGTTTCCGACTTTGGATAACAGGAACGCCTGCTGGAGGCTGCAGTGGAGAGCGTGTACATCTCAAGCAGTAATGTGAACAATCTGGTTCAAAGCTACTATCAAAACACAGAGGAAGTCTTAAAGGATTATGAAAAGGAAAAGAGTAAACAGTTAAAGGCCATAAAAGGTAATTTATTGGTGGAAGATTTTGTGAAAGATTTTGTCTGATCATCATTAACCCCTTCACACCGACTTTATGCAAATATGGGCACCCACTGGACTGGGCTTTATCCCGTGGAGTCGCATATTTGCGTATCTCCCTCAGTGTTGGGAGCACCGCACACAGCCCACTCCCATCCCAGAGACTGGGGTCTCACTGAGAGCCCTGGGCCCCGTTCTAATGATCAGGAACCAAAAGTCTGATTCCGTGTCACCTTTTAGCTGTGATTGCCTCTGACAGTGATTAGTCACTGTGAAGCTTTCACCTGTGTTTTCTGTCTCTGTGAATGTACGAGAGAGATAAATGGTATCACTCTCTTTCATTTGAGAGATATTGAAATAAAGCGCATAGGGAAAAAAATAATACTAATTAATAAAATATAAAAAAAATACCTAGATTAAGGCAGGCGTTGAATTCCGAGTAAATTTTCTTTTCAAAATCAAAAATTTGGTGTGTTTTTTGATCCTATGGTGCCACCATTGATTTTCGAAATTCAACCAACCAAGCCTTCATTTCATCTCATGTTGCTAAAGAAAATAATTTTTGTGGCCGGGAATCTTCTTTTCTTTCTGGGAATTTTCTTTTCTTGCACTCGTGCATTCCCTTTTCTATTATATTTCTCCCACAATTCTCCCATCATTGATTAGAAAATTGTTTGTTTTTCAATTTCCAACGTGCCCGATTACTCAAATTTGATTGCAAAATTGGTGCAAAATGTCAACGAAAATTCTTAGAAAAGATTTTCAAAAGAAAATTACTGTATATACTCGAGTATAAGCCGAGTTTTTCAGCACTTTTTTTAGGGCTGAAAATACGCCCCTTGGCTTATACTCGAGTCAGTGTATCTGAAGGGCTGTGGGCGTCCATTATTTAAAAGTCGCGGCTTCCCCCTGGTCCCTTGATAGGCGTTTCCCAGCAGACACTGTGTTCAGTGTTCCGCCTATCACGGACAATCTCTTGTCCGAGGATGAAAAGACGTCCGTGATTGGTGGAACACTGAACAGTGTCTGCTGGGAAACTGAGTCCGAGGATGAGAAGACGTCCGTGATAGACTGCTGGGAAACGCCTATTGCGGAACGTGAAGTGAAGTTGCAATGGGCACAGGGAGGTTGAGCACAGTGAGGCATGCAAATGGTCACAGTGAGGCGTGCAAATGGACATTGTTGACCCTCTTTTCTGCTTACAGTAGCTGCTGCATTCTCATCCAAGGCTTATACTTTTTTGGGGGGTAAAATTAGGTACCTCAGCTTATACTCAGGTCAGCTTATACTCGAGTATATACAGTATTTCGAAATTTGACCCATGTATGGTCAGCCTAAGGTTTGATCTAGGTCAGTTCCAGGGTTAGTGTTTTGGTCAGGGTAAAAGATCAGGGTCAGTATTTTTATGGGAGTAGCAGGAAATATACAGGTACATATATTAAAAATATATATATATATTTTTTTACTAGTTTGGGCATGTTTTCCTTTTGATAAAAAGCCCAATTTGTCCTGAAAAAAAACAAGGTATAATTCACCTGGGTGCACAAAGAAGTTGTGATGATATGTATGGCATTACTAACACATGTCAAAATTGCAAGGCATTTAGATTTGTTTTAGATTTGTTTTACCAGACCAGTTTCCGCGGACATGTCCGATCGTGTGTACGGCCTAGCGGACAGGTTTCCAGCGGACATGTTCGATCGTCTGTACGGCCTAGCGGACAAGTTTCCAGCGGACAAAAGTTTCTAAGCATGCTTAGAAACTTGTCCGCTGGAAACCTGTCCGTCAGACATGTCCGATGGTTAGTACGTCTAACCATCGGACCGAAATCCCGCGAATGCATCGAATTGATTCGACGCATGCGTGGAAGCATTGAACTTCCTGGTTTGAGAACGTCGGTGTCTTCTACATCACCGCGTTCTCTGTCCGCGGGGATTTTGGTCGGACCGTTTTCATCGGACATGTCTCCTCGTGTGTACGCAGCCTTATGCTGCATACACACGGTCGTTTTTTGCGATGAAAAAAAACGTTGTTTTTTAAAACGTCATTTAAACTGATCGTGTGTGGGCAAAACGTCGTTTTTTGTCTTAAAAAAAACGACCAAAAAAAAATTCCAACATGCTTGAATTTTTTGTGTCGTTTTTCAAAACGTCGTTTTTTGTTTCACAAAAAGTCACCGTGTGTAGCAAAAACGTTGTTTAAAACAACGTTTTTCAACCCGCGCATGCCCAGAAGCTAGTTATGAAGCGAGTTTCAATGGAAAAGTGTGGTGAACGTAACCTCGTTTTTTGTGAAAAAAACGATGGTGTGTATGCAACATCGTCTTTGAAAGTGACGTTTCAAAAACGTCGTTTTTTACTTCACAAAAAACGTTGTTTTTTTTTCATCGCAAAAAACGACCGTGTGTACGCGGCATTAGAGTTAATGTTTAGCACTTTTTTGTCTTTTCAGATAATACTAAATTACACAATAACCAGAAACTGGCCAACCGTGTGCTCAAAGAAAAGGCTTCACAACAAGAATCGGGTCACTCTCTTCATAAAAGGTTTGTGGCAATGCATTCATCCAAATGTATTTTTTTCCTTTTGATAAGAGCTGCCTGTAGGCTGCCTGCAACTGATCGTTTCCCCATGAATGACTTTGCATGCCTTGTTCTGCAATTTGTATGAGTGTGGAGAGGACTATCTTGGTAGAAGTGCAGGGATTTGCTTTCTCATGTCGGAGATACCTCCCTGATGGCTGGTGATTTGATGACTGCTGGGGTACACATCAGTCCAGGATGAATTCCTGCCGCCACCAGAGCAAGGGGAAGGTGCTGTGATTGTCAACGGACCGGTTAGAAGACAGCAGGGAAAATCTATGTGTAGTTTTTTTTTTTTTTTCTAATAAAAATACCAGGATGGAACTTTGGGGGGTGGTAGGTTAAATGCCTATGAATAGGAATAGGAAAGCTTGCTTCATTTCATCTGCTCTGTTCTGTTTTTTTTTTTTGCATTGGATGGACTTAGGGTTGTTCTATTAGCCAGCTGTCCTCTATAGAGGCCGACTCTTAAGCTACTCTCACAGAGCAGCTACATATACTGGAACAACCGTGTAAATAAAAAAAGGAAAAATAATTGTTTGTCTTCTAAATCGAGTGCGTTGTGTGTGGATTCATTTTCTTCCAATATAAAGATATACTAGCAATTCCTTGAGCAAGGTCTTCTCATCATTGCTATTATGTTTCAGGCTGATCTCTCTACAAAAGCAATTACTGGAGAAGCTCCGACTGTATGAGCGAGGCCACCTGGACTCCTTGAGACAGAAAAAATCTCTTCTACATCTCCTGGAAGGCCAGCTGGAAAACAAGCTGAAGGTAATTCCATGGAGTGCAGATACAGTGCCTTGAAATAGTATTCATACCCCTTGAAATTTTCCAAATGTTCTCATGTTACAACCAAAAACGTAAATGTATTTTATTGGGATTGTATGTGATACACCAACACAAAGTGGCACCTAATTGTGACGTGGAAGGAAAAGAGTAAATGTTTTTTATTTATTTTTTTACAAATAAGTATGTGAAAAGTGTGGTGTGCATTTGTATTCAGCCCCCATTACTCTGATACCCTTAACTAAAATCTAGTGGAACCAATTGCCTTCAGAAGTCACCTAATTCGTTAATAGAGTCCACCTGTGTGTAATTTAATCTCAGTATAAATAGGGCTGTTCTGTGAAGCCCTCATAGGTTTGTTAGAGAACCTCAGCGAACAAACAGCATCGTGAAGGCCAAGGAACACATCAGACAGGTCAGGGATAAAGTTGTGGAGAAGTTTAAAGCAGGGTTAGGTTATAAAAAAAAATGTCAAGCTTTGAACATCTCACAGAGCACTCACTGTTCAATCCATCATCCGAAAATGGAAAGAGTATGACACAACTGCAAACCTACCAAGACATGGCCGCCCACCTAAACTGAGATCCACCTAAAGAAGACAATTAATCAGAGAAGCAGCCAAGAGGCCCATGGCAACTCTGGAGAAGCTGCAAAGATCCACAGCTCAGGTGGAGAATCTGTCTATTGTTGAAATAAAGCCATAAGAAGTCACGTTTGCAGTTTGCGAGAAGCCATGTGGGGGACACAGCAAACATGTGGAAGACGATGCTCTGGTCAGAAGAGACCAAAATTTAACTTTTTGGCTTAAAAGCAAAATGCTACAGTATGTTTGGTGGAAAACTAACACTGCACATCACCCTGAACACACCATCCTCACCGTGAAACATGGTGGTGGTGGCAGCATCATGTTGTCGGGATACTTTTCTTCAGCAGGGACAGGGAAGGTGGTCAGCGTTGAGATGGATGGAGCCAAATACAGGGCAATCCTTTAAAAAAAAAAAATATCAGATACATTTTTATTGTGCCATCAAAAACAAGACATACATTGTACAATAATACATTGTAAATAATGCAAAACATCTGAAGACAGTACAAAAAAAGGGGGGGGCACAAAAGTACATCACATAAGACATTTTGTACAAAAAAAAGGGGGGGGGGAGAGTCCAGATAGACTGGGAAACAAAATCCCGCCTACCTGGCGAAACGACAGAATAGGCCAACGAGCCAAAAAAAAAGACTACTCATAACATTCTACCACAGGGTAATCTTAGAAGAAAACCTGATAGTCTGCAAAAGACTTGAGACTGGGGCAGAGGTTCACACTCAAGCAAGACAACAACCCTAAACATACAGCCAGAACTACAATGGAATGGTTTAGATCAAAGCAGATTCATGTGTTAGAATGGCCCAGCCAAAATCCAGACCTAAATCCAATTGAGAATCTGTGGCAAGACTTGAAAATTGCTGTTTAGAGACGCTCTCCATCCCGTCTCAATGGAGTCAGAAAAAAAGACTATACTGCATATGTTACATTCACCATCTCCAATCTTCTTTGTCATCTTCATTTCTTAATCCTGCTCCATGCAGCTGATTTTCCTGATCAATTTCGCAAAAAGATCATAGAGCAGCATTTTATTTTTTTGTATACATTTTTGTGCACATAAAAAAACAGGTTTTCTGTGTGCACTCATTCTTGAAAAGAGATTACCTTTTAATGGGAACCCCCCCAAAGTGACATTTTAACTGTGGGTGTATATTGATGAATTATTCTGCCTCTGCTGATTATTCCATAAATACTTATCAAGGTCAGGCTAAAATCGGGACTCTGATTTTATGCAACCAGCAATCTTAGAAGTCTGTTCTGAATTGATTAAAAAACAGCTTTCGTATTCAAAGAGATAAGTGGATTCTCTCAAGTCTCCAAGTTATATTGGATTTGCAGAGCACCTTATATAGGACATAGGCATCACATAAAGAAAGGGAAACGCTTATCTCTTAAAATGTCGTAATAAGTTATATCACCAAAGAGTATATTAAGCCAAAAAAAAAAGTTTTTCTAGTTTTGGATAAAGCGGGGAAAGATTGGAACTCGTGTCCGGTTTACTGCTTACTGGGCTTCATTTTTTTTTAGATGGGAAGTGGGGGGGAAACATACAATAGGAACTAAAAAAGAATCAAAAAAGAGAAAAAATAAATAAAAGCACTTTTAGTTTTGCTGCTAATGAAGATTTTTCCTTACTTCATGTCAATCCAAAATTGAAACCCTTCCCTATGCTATCTAAAACTAAGAAAAAATGTTCAGCTGGACACGCCCTTTAATTCTGCTCTTTTGATTTGATCACAGGTACACTATAACCCTGTTTACAGGACTCTGCCTACGTGATGCATACCTCCCATCCGTCCCGGATTTCGCGGGACTGTCTCGCGATTTGCGGTAAGTCCCGCGATTCAGGGCCAGAGTCCCGCGATTCAGTGGCCCCCCCGCGTTTACCGTGATTCGCGGTAAACCCTGCGATGCGTGGTAAACCCCCCCCCCCCCCCCCCCCCCCCCCCCCGATCTGCCCCGATTTGTAGAACATTTTTTATTTTATTTCCACTTCACAATTATGTGCCACTTTGTGTTCGTCTATCACATAAAATACATTTACGTTTTTGGTTGTAACCAGAGAAAATGTGGAAAATGTCAAGGGGTATGAATACTTTTTCAAGGCACTGTATGTTCATCACTTATATCATTTAGCTGCAAATACTAATATTATTTTGTTGCCCTTTTTGCAATAGTTTGATGTTTGTTGTTTTTAGGAAGCAGAGCAAGATTTCATTGCTGAGCTGGCTACAATGGCGAGAATCCGTCTTTCGGACAGTAGTCCTGTAACCAATAGAGCGGGAAATCCAGGTGAGTTACAATCAATATACAAGTGTTCCCATACTAGAGAGATGATTTATTTTTTATTTTTTGCCCTAACTTGCCCTTCAAAATCGCAAGGGAATTATGGGATTTCTTTTTCAAGTGATGCAAAAGTACTACAGCCTTTATATAACAATATGTTTATTACTGTACCGTATGAAAGGGTTCATTTTAATCTAATAACTGAAAGTAATTTTAGTTCTACCAAGTTCTCTGGGTACATTAAAGAGAATTCCATACAATATTAATTTCCACCAATACACGCATCAGGAATACAACATTGTATATGTTATTAATTAAACGGAACTACGCTGCATCTGAGCACCAGAAACCAACAAGCAAACTTCCCCATCCATCCATGTCCTCGTGTTTTATGTTGCTAAGAAATCACTTTCAACCCCCCCCCCCCCATAGAATTTCTGACCATGTCCATCTTAAATAAGGGCAGATGGCTCCGGTAGCATTTACTTTCTGGAATCCATCACCCCTTAGCCCAAGCGTGCATCCAAGAGGGATGCATAGCATACCAGCTGATTATGATGTACTTACCTGAGATCGAAGCCGCCGCAGCAGCACTCGTTCGCCTCCTTCGATGCTGCCATGATACCCGGAGTGACTTCCAGGTATCGCTGCTCCAGCGCTCTGACTGCCAGGAGCCGCGATGCCGTCACACCCACGCATGCGCGCGGGAGCCGCCACTGACGACATGATGCCGTTGGTAGCGGCACGCTCAGTGCGCCTGTGCCCGACGCTCAGTGCGCCTGTGCCCATTGGTGCCGCTATTCTTTGCAAATATCTCCTAAACCTTTTAGGCTGCGTACACACGATTGGTCCAACCCGATGAGAATGGTCCGACGGACCGTTTTCATCGGGTCACCGCTGAAGTGGTCTGATGTGCGTACACACCATCCGTTCAAAAACCAATCGTGTCAGAACGCGGTGACGTAAAACACAACGACATGCTGAAAAAACTAAGTTCAATGCTTCCAAGCATGCGTCGACTTGATTTTGTGCATGCGCGGGTTTTTGAACCGATGCTTTTGCGTACTAACCATCGGTTTGGACCGATGGTCAGGCGTCCATCAGTCCGATTTTAAAGCAAGTTTTCAAACTTTGGTCTGAAGGATGACGGACCGATGGGCTGTACACACGGTCGGTTTGGACCGATGAAACTGGACTTCAGTCCATTTTCATCGGTTTGGAGCAAACGTGTGTACGCGGCCTTAGGTTTGGGAGATATTTCTTGCACCTATAGGTAAGCCTTAATCTAGGCTTAGTTGTAGGTTAAAGTGGATGCAAAGGGTTTTCAACCACTTTAACCACTTGTCATCTGCCCACCGTCAAATGACGACGGGCAGAGGACTCCATTATCCTGACATCACGTCATATGACGTGATGTCCCTTTAAAGCCGCGGGCGGCGCACGCGCGCACCCGCCGCTCTGCGGGGATCCCGTGGGAGTGCCCGGCGGCAACGATCGCCGCCGGGCACACGCGATTGCTCAGTAACTGAGCGGGGACGTGGAGCTCTGTATGTAAACACAGACTGGACGTCCCTGTCAGGGAGAGAGGAGATCGATTGTGTCCCTTGTACATAGGGACACAATCGGTCACCCCCCCTCCCCCCACAGTTAGAACACTCATAGGACACACATTTAACACCTTCCCCGCCCCCTAGTGGTTAACCCCTTCACTGCCAGTCACATTTATACAGTAATCAATGCATATTTATAGCATTGTTCACTGTATAAATGTAAATGGTCCCAAAAATTTCAGAAAAGTGTCCGAAATGTCCGCCATAATGTCGCAGGCCCAATAAAAAAATCGCAGATCGCCGCCATTAATAGTAAAAAAAATAAAAAAATGCCATAAACTATCCCCTATTTTGTAAACGCTATAAATTTTGCGCAAACCAATCGATAAACGCTTATTGCATTTTTTTTTTACCAAAAATATGTAGAAGAATACGTATCGGCCTAAACTGAGGGAAAAAAATATTTTTTTTATATATTTTTTGGGTTATTTATTATAGCAAAAAGGAAAAAAATATTGAATTTTTTTAAAAATTTACGCTCTATTTTTGTTTATAGCGCAAAAAATAAAAACCGCAGAGGTGATCAAATACCACCAAAAGAAAGCTCTATTTGTGGGGAAAAAAGGACGCCAATTTTGTTTGGGAGCCACGTCGCACGACCGCGCAATTGTCAGTTAAATCGACGCAGTGCCGGAAGCTTATATTTTGTCTGGGCAGGAAGGGGTTGTAGGTGCACAGTAGGCAAGTGGTTAAGTAGTTTGGTATAGTTGTATTATACCCCCTTTTTGGATTGTTCTTGGCAGGCCCTGACCATGACCCCATCTGATCTGTGCCTGGTGCCATTAGATCTTCTAAGACATAAAAGACCCTTTCAAGCCAGCAGCAGAAATTATGTTTCAAGCCAGCTCTCCCAGTGTTACAGAAATCCAGTCTAATGAATCCTGCAAACGCTTTTTGACAGGGTCTTTAAAACATTATAGTCATTGTGGTGGTAATCTGTAGCATTCCTTTTGCTTTACTGATTAGCTGTTATTGGTCTATCCACATTTTACAGGAAAAAAAATCTAATCTGAATGGTCTCTGTAATCTGCACAACAACATTGCTGCTTGCAGTTTGTTGCTAAAGAGAACCTGTCACTTCTCTAGTGTAGCCAAGCTCATTTCAGCTGGACACTTAGCGCTACCTTCACTTTATGCTCTTGAATGCCAGGGATGACTTTGAGCTCAAGTTGTTTAGATCTTATAATAAAACAGGGTCATCAGGTAACTTTTTGCACTGCTCACATAAACAAAAAAGACTCATCCTATTCTCCGCTGTCACTTAAAGAGCACTGAAGGTTTCACAGGCAGCAGCCAGACACCCTGATGAACCAGAAGGGGGGGGAGCAGTGTGGGTTGTCCACATATGTCATTGGTTTAAAGGGGTTGTAAAGGAAAAAAATGTTTCCCTAAACAGCTTCCTTTACCTTAGTGCAGTCCTCCTTCACTTACCTCATCCTTCTATTTTGCTTTTAAATGTCCTTATTTCTTCGGAGAAATCCTCACTTCCTGTTCTTCTGTCTGTAACTACACACAGTAATGACAAACACATGCTGGTAGGTTAATTGGATCATGGCCAAATTGGCCCAGTATATATATGTATATATGTGTGTATGACTGTGTCCCTAGCGTGTCGAGATCCTACGGGGTAAAATGACTGCACCAGCCAGGAAGACACTGGCTGCAAAAAGCGCCTAGAGGCGATTCAGTTCGCATGTGTAGCGCTATACAAGTCATTCATTCATTCATGCAAGGCTTTCTCCCTGGTGTGGAGAAAGCCTCTTGAGGGGGGAGGGGGCGAGCAGGAGAGTCAGGACGCCCACTAACACACAGCTCCTTTCTCTATCTGCAAAGTAGAGAGTGTCCTGACTTGCCTGCTCGCCCCCTCCCCCCTCAAGAGGCTTCCTCCACACTAGGGAGAAAGCCTTGCATTACTGTGTGGAGTTACAGACAGAAGAACAGGAAGTGAGGATTTCTCAGAAGAAATAAGGACATTTAAAAGCAAAAAGGAAGGATGAGGTAAGTCAGTTTTTCTAAATTCCAGTCCTCACGCCCCCCCAACAGGTCATGTTTTCAGGATTTCCCTCAGATGAAAAGGCTGTGGGAATTACTAAGGCAGTGAAACTGATCAAATCACCTGTGAAAAATAATGGAAAACCTGACCCGTTGGGGGGCCTGGGGACTGGAATTGAGAAACCCTGAGCTAAGTGAAGGAGGACGGCACTAAGGTAAAGGAAGCTATTTAGGGGAAAAAAATTACTTTACAACCCCTTTAAGAAAACGACCGCACTGTTGGGGCTCTTTCACACAGGCAGCACTTAGAGCCTGAGCCAGACATTCCTTCCCTCTCCACAGTCCGACACTCCAGTGAGCGACGGAGGGGCAAAGCTGAAAACCAGTGATATTTTATACCTTGGTTACACCATTACCCACTGCCTAAGTCCCATGGAGGGTCTCTTTTGCATGTCCACTGTGTGCTCAGAGCAGACCTGAGAACTGAGTGATCAGCAGTCATGTGATTGCTCGGCTTTCGGGTCTAGAGCCAGCAGGGGACAGCTGCAGCACCTGACCAATGCTGCAGCAGGTTGGTAAGTATGCACGTATTAAATTATCTTCCCGCACTTCTCCTTTAATTTATATCAACTTTTCTGTTTCTTGAATACCATTAGACATTCACTGTATGGTGTCTGGAAATGCTATTTAAATGTTAACATAATTTCTTCTCTTGTCTCGTTTTTTGTCTAGAACTTGCCAGTAAAGCTTTTCCTGTGAAGAAGTTAAAGTGACGATATTCCAGGCAATATGAACACAATGATTCACAACATACCGTATATGATTCACGTGTGAACTTTCATTGAAAGACTAAAAGTGATTTCACGTGGAAGTAAAGCAGTCAATAGAGCAGTGAAAAAAGCACTAACCCGTAGACGATATGAAGATGTGAGTCGCGGCATTTTTCACATTATAATCGCTCCTTGTCCTGCCATTTATAAAACACATAAGGCCCCATTCACATCTGCACATTGATTTTTTGTATTCGCATTTAATAGAACGGGCTCCCCTATGCACAATAAACGTGCCAAAGTAGCTCCTTTTTTGTTAGTGAGCCTCGCACATTTTTTAGTGCATGTTTTGGCAATTTCTTGGCCATATTGATGCTGCTGAAACTGCAGGTGTGATGCACATTTTGGCATGTTTTTTGTACATTTCCAGGAAAGTGTGCAGAAAAGCGTGTTTCTGTGTGCGTTCCCAGAATGCACAAATGTGAATGTGGCCCCAAGGTTCAGTATTCAGTGCTTTTTAAGAGACTGACTGCAAACAATGCACTAAAAACGCCTGTGCCATAGGTAAGACAGGAGTGTCTTACCTATGGCACAGAAGTGACAGGATGTGAAATGAAAGTCGCGACACAATTGGAATTTTACTGTCCATGTATTCTTGCACAAGATCCACTAGATTGCAGGTTGGAGAAAAACTGTTCCTTGCACCTTCTACTGCAGAGCCCCCAAAACATTTAAACAAAGGGTCAATTCACTGTCACACTGATTGGGGCTGCAGCAAAAGTAAAAAAAAAAAAGGAACAGGATCAGAAGTCGGTGGACCTACAAAATGCCTCTAAATCGGTATTCACTGGGAGTAAAACATTACCTTACCTCTGGATCAATGGAGTAAAAAATGCCATGGCATGGCATCAGTGGTCAGTAGGAGTAAAAACTCCTGTGGAAGTACAATATTTCTCCAGGTCAGTAAAAGGTAAAAAAATACCTCAATGTCAGTGGTCCATAATACATGCCCTGCGTCGGTGGTCAGTAGGAGTTAAAAATGCCTCTGCAAAAGTGGGAGTAATAAATTCCCCTTTTGTCAGTAGGAGGAATAGTGCCTATGGGTCAGTGGAAGAAATGGTACTCTGTCAGCTCCTATGCTCCAGGTGCATGCTGCGTTTTCTTGGAGGGGCCCATCTGTGGAAACCAGAAGATCATATTTTATGGGCTGCTGACCTAGTAAATTCTCCATATGAACCCTGCCCTTAAAATATAGAAATCTGTTTTGGTTGGCGTTGCTTTTTCATTCTCAGAAAATTATTTCTATTAAGGGAAAATAGTGACTTGATCCTTTCAAACGCATATCATATTGCAAATAAGACTACAAAATTCAGACAAGCAACAAGCTTACATAGTATGTTACATGTACAGTACAAACAAATATGTTTGAAAGATACACAATTTGACAACAATGCACAATATTTTATCTATGGTACATTTTCTATAAATATATATTTGTATTCTATTTATATGTTTGTAAAATATTATTGTTACATACAGTATAAGTGTGTGTTTTGTGCATTAAAAATGGTTTTCTACTTCACTGGGTAAAGAATTTATTTTGTTCATTTATTTTTTGATCTTTAACCACTTAGCCACCAGCCGCCATCAAATAACAGCTGCAGGGTGGTTCCTTAACTCTTGGAGGAGTAAACAGGAAGTGGCGGGTTTACAGTTTAGAGTGGGAAAATTACACAGCACAATCACTATGCTGTGTAATCTGCTTTAAGGGACCAGAATGTGTATTTTTTTGGGGGAGGGGGGGTTTAACAAACATTTTAATTTTGTTCCAGGCATTGGGCTATATGAGCAACAATGATTGCTGCAAGGCCTTCAGGTATACAGTTGCCACAAAAAGTATGTGAACCCTTTTGGAATGATATGGATTTCTGCACAAATTGGTTATAAAATGTGATCTGATCTTCATCTAAGTCACAACAATAGACAATCACAGTCTGCTTAAACTAATAACACACAAAGAATTGAATGTTACCAAGTTTTTATTGAACACACAATGTAAACATTCACACATTCACAGTGCAGGTGGAAAAAGTATGTGAAGCCTTGGATTTAATAACTGGTTGAACCTTCTTTGGCAGCAATAACTTCAACCAAATGTTTCCTGTAGTTGTAGATCGGACGTGCACAACGATCAGGAGTAATTCTTGACCATTCCTCTTTACAGAACTGTTTCAGTTCAGCAATATTCTTGGGATGTCTGGTGTGAATCGCTTTCTTGAGGTCATGCCACAGCATCTCAATCAGATTGAGGTCAGGACTCTGATTGGTCCACTCCAGAAGGTGTATTTTCTTCTGTTTAAGCCATTCTGTTGTTGAAATACTTCTATGCTTTGGGTCGGTGTCCTGTTGCAACACCCATCTTCTGTTGAGCTTCAGCTGGTGGACAAATGGCCTTTAATTTCTCCTGCAAAATGTCTCGATAAGCTTGAGAATTCATTTTTCCCTCGATGATAGCAATCCGTCCAGGCCCTGAGCAGCAAAGCAGCCCCAAACCATGATGCCCCCACCACCATACTTCACAGTTGGGATGAGGTTTTGATGTATGTGTGCTGTGCTTGTTTTTCTCCACACAAAGTGTTGTTTATTTCTTCCAAACAACTCAACTTTGTTTTCATCTGTCCACAGAATACTATGCCAGTACTGCTGTGGAACATCCAGGTTCTCTTGTGCAAACTGTAAACGTGTAGCAATGTTTTTTTTTGACAGCAGTGGCCTCCTCTGTGATATCCTCCCAAATCCATTCTTATTTAGTGTTTTACATATCGTATATATATGCTAACAGGGATGTTGGCATATGCACGAGACTTTTGTAAGTCTTTAGCTGACACTCTAGGATTCTTCTTCACCTCACTGAGCAGTCTGCGTTGTGCTCTTGCAGTCATCTTTACAGGACAGCCACTCCTAGGGAGAGTAGCAGCAGTGCTGAACTTTCTCCATTCATAGACAATTTGTCTTACCGTGGACTGATGAACAGCAAGGCTTTTGGAGATACTTTTTTAACCCTTTCCAGCTTTATTCAAGTCAACAAATCTTAATCGTAAGTCTTCTGAGAGCTCTTTTGTGCGAGGCATCATTCACATCAGGCAACGCTTCTTGTGAAAAGCAAACCCAGAACTGGTGTGTGTTTTTTTTATAGGGCAGGGAAGCGATAACCAACACCTCCAATCTCATCTCATTGATTGGACTCCAGTTGGCTGACACCTCACTTCAATTAGCTCTTGGAGATGTCATTAGTCTAGGGGTTTACATACTTTTTACATGTGCACTGTGAATGTTTACATGGTGTGTTTAATAAAAACATGGCAACATTTACATTTTTGTGTGTTATTAGTTTAAGCAGACTGTGATTGTCTATTGTTGTGACTTAGATGAAGATCAGATCACATTTAATGACCATTTTGTGCAGAGATCCATATCATTCCAAAGGGGTTCACATACTTTTTGTGGTAACTGTATTACATCACATGTACAGAGTGCAACATCGACGCTGTTCTTTGATCTTTGTCTTACTTTTCCTTGCCATTAATCTGCTGGAAAGCAATTTGCACCACTCCAAAGCAGACATTTGTTTTTCTGTCTCAATGTTTAGAAGATAAACTTTCCAGGTTATTAATCTAAAAGTGTTTTTTTTTTTTTTTTTTCAATGAACGGAGAAACACCTGGATCATACAAACCAGAAATGCAGCCAACGTGGCATTTTTATTATTGGCACCCAAGTCTTGACAGCAGTGGCAGCATTGTTAGATAATATTTAAAGTAGTCCTGGACCCTCAACTGTCCTTTAAACGTTCAATCACTGTCCAAAAATTGCCGCCTCAACCTTCGCAACATCTCCAAAATACGCCCCTTTCTAACCAATGACACCACAAAACTATTGATTCACTCCCTGGTCATCTCCCGCCTTGATTATTGCAACTCCCTTCTCACTGGCCTACCGCTGCATACTCTATCCCCTCTTCAGTCCATCATGAACGCTGCTGCCAGACTCATCCACCTTACCAACCGCTCTGTCTCTGCTGCTCCTCTCTGCCAATCCCTCCACTGGCTTCCGCTCACCCAACAAATTAAATTCAAACTACTAACAATTACCTACAAAGCCATCCACAACTCTGCCCCCAGCTACATCACTGACCTAGTCTCTAAATACCAACCTAATCGTTCTCTTCGTTCTTCCCAAGACCTCCTACTCTCTAGCTCTCTCATCACCTGTTCCCATGCTCGTCTCCAGGACTTTTCCAGAGCCTCTCCAAGCCTATGGAACTCCTTACCCCAATCTATCCGTCTATCTCCCTCTCTATTAGCTTTTAGAGGATCCCTGAAAACCCTCCTCTTCAGAGAAGCCTACCCTTCCCACACCTAGCAACTGCATTTTTCATTTGAGTCCCTCTGATCATCCCCCACAGCTACTACCCTTTGTTCCACTTGACCCTCCCTTCTAGATTGTAAGCTCTTACGAGCAGGGCCCTCTGATCCCTCCTGTATTGATTTGTATTGTGAATGTGCTGTCTTCCCTAATGTAAAGCGCTGCGTAAACTGTTGGCGCTATATAAATCCTGTAAAATAATAATAATAATAAAGCTGTCACTGAAGTTCCAGGTTCAGCCTCCATCTGATTATTATCTGATTTAAATATATAGGTACTCCTTGTAGTTGTGTGATCCTGGGTTTTCTCTGAACACTTTGATTCCTACTCGCAGGACCTCTAATATTCTATACTGGCACACAGATACACTCTGTGCAGTGATTTGCAGTATGCTTTTATTAGATCTACTAGAGAAATAATCAGACATTTTATCTTTGACCCCAGTCAGCTATTCTGTACATACAAATTCAGTTTGGATTGTAAATTTCCCTTTATTACCCCAGTGTGTATTTGTAGTACAAGGTAACAATGCATTAACGTAGCGGTTTTCTTCAGTTTAAGTATTATTAGATTCCTCCCCCAAGCTATAATATGAGTTTATTATTATACAGCTGTAGATATGAGGACATTCCTTCCTGGAGGCGATGGTGTGGATTGCGTTCAGTACGGCGTTGTGTTTTAGTCCCAGTCTTATGCTGCACTCTAGTGGTCCCTTTAATCGCCTTTAGGAAGATTTTTCATTTCATCATAAAACTATAAAAGTAAGGTTCTAAAGCCTTGTACACACAATCAGAATTTCCGATGGACTTTTTCCAAGTAGTCAAAATATATTCTCAACTTTTTTTTCATGCTGCTGTGATCTGATTTCCTGTTAGGCTACGTTCATTCTCCACAGTACCACTGTATGTTGGGACATAGCCACTCTCTCTTGCTTGCTCCTGAGATGGACTATGTGATTTTGAGCCTCCATGACTGAAAAAAATTAAATTAAATTAATTAAAGGGGTGGGCCAGAGACAGTCGGGCTCAGGAGGTAGGAGCCAGATAATGCTGGATGTCCTTTAACCACTTGCTTACTGGGAACAAATACCCCCCTCCTGCCCAGGTGAAATTTCAGCTTCCGGCACTGCATCGCTTTAACTGACAATCGTGCGACGTGGCTCCCAAACAAAAATGACGTCCTTTTTTCCCCACAAATAGAGCTTTCTTTTGGTGGTATTTGATCACCTCTGCGGTTTTTATTTTTTGCGCTATAAACAAAAATAAAGCGACTATTTTGAAAAAAATGCAATATTTTTTTACTTTTTGCTATAATAAATATCCCCCCAAAAATATATTAAAAAAACATTTATTTTCCTCAGTTTAGGCCGATGCGTATTTTTCTACATATTTTTCGTTAAAAAAAATCGCAATAAGGTTTGTGCAAAAGTTATAGCGTTTACAAAATAGGGGGTCGTTTTATGGCATTTTTATTAATATTTTTTTTTTTTACTAGTAATGGCAGCGATCAGCACTTTTTTTAAGTACATTATGGCGGACAATTTTGACACATTTTTGGGGCCATTGGCATTTTTATAGCGATCAATGCTATAAAAATGCATTGTATTACTATACAAATGCCATTGGCAGTGAAGGGGTTAACACTAGGGGGCAGGGAAGGGGTTAAGTGTGTTCCTGGATGTGTTCTAACTGTATGGGGGGGTGGACTCACTAGGGGAAATCACTGATCTTCTGTTCATACATTGTATGAACAGAAGATCACTGTTTCCCCCGCTGACAGGACCGGGAGCTTTGTGTTTACACACAAAGCTCCTGTTCCCCGCTCTGTAACGAGCAATCGCGGGTGCCTGTCGGCGAGCGGGGACGCGCGCGCGCCCCCTAGCGGCCACTTTAAAGCGGACATATAGCTACGGGCTCTCACCCAGGCGTGCCACTGTAATATGACGGCGGGCGGTCGGCAAGAGGTTAAAGGAGTTGTAAAGGAAAAAACTGTTTTGCCTAAAATTAATGTCTGCAAGGTAAACAGACAGAATAGTGTAATGATTCTGTTAAAAAAAACTAGTAAATACCTATTCAATTCCTTCATCTATATCACCTCCGGCGTTCTAGTTACTGTTCTTTCATTTACTTCCCGGTTTGCGGCGCTCGTTCATGTAAGAACTACATTTCCCAGTATGCATTGCGGCACACCCAGTAATTCACACCTCCTTGAAGTCTCTAACACGTAGAGAGCGTCCTGCCGCACAGATGTAGTTCCCAGGAGGGGGCGAGCATGTCACTGACCACCGCAGTAAAGTCTCCCTTCACGGTGGTGAGTAACAATCAGACAAGCAGGAAGTGAACAGAACAGAGAAGAAATAGAGCAACTTCTGAGCAAAAACGAACAATGAGGAAGTAAAAAGAGGAATGTCTGCAGGTAAAGGATGCTTATTATGAAAAAAATGTTTTCCTTTACAACCCCTTTAACCACTTAAGGATCGCCGCATGTACATTTACGTCGGCAGAATGGCACCGACAGGCACATCAACGTATATATACGTTGGTGCCTTGGGGGGGATCGGGGGTCCGATCGGACCCCCCCCCCCCTATACATGTGGCGGTCCGCGTGGCTGCAGGAGCAATCCGACAAGAGGGGGCGGCTATTCGTTTTTGTCTGCCCCCTCCGGATCGCTCCCAGCCAATGTGCGCGCCCCCCCCGCCCTGTCCCTTCCTCCTCCTGTGTAAACACAGGAAGGAGGAAGCGACGTGATCTCTCCCTCTGCGTTTTTTTCAACCACCACTGAGGAGAGATCACAACACAAGTAAGTCTGCACAACACAACACTACACTACACTAACACTTCACATAAACACATTTAACCCCCGCGATCGCCCCCCCCCCCCCCCTGTCACATTGTCACTGAATGCAGTAATCATACATGTATGATTACTGTATTTAGTGTCAGTGTGACAGGCAGCGTGACAGTCAGTTAGTGTTAGGTCCAGGGTAGCCCTGACCCCCCCTAATAAAGTTTTAACCCCTTGATCACTGCCCTAGTTAACCCTTTCACTCCCTATTGCCAGCGTCACTAAGCGATCATTTTTCTGATCGCTGTATTAGTGTCGCTGTTCCCGCTAGGTAGCTAATTTTTTTTTTTATTGCGATTTTTTTTTTACTAAAGACATGTGGCTAAATAAATGTTGGCCTAAATGTTTGACTAAAATTTAGTTTATAGATTCTTCTTATAACAAAAAGTAAAAAATATTGTTTTTTTTTCAAAAATGTCGCTCTATTTTTGTATATAGCACAAAAAATAAAAATCCCAGAGGCGATCAAATACCACCAAAAGAAAGCTCTATTTGTGGGAAGAAAAGGACGCAAATTTTGTTTGAGAGCCACGTCGCACGACCGCGCAATTGTCTGTTAAATCGACCCAGTGCCAAATCGCAAAAACCCCTTTGGTCATTTGGCAGCATATTGGTCCGGGTCTTAAGTGGTTAACCGCTTGCCTACTGTGCACCTACACCCCCTTCCTGCCCAGACGAAATTTAAGCTTCCAGCACTGCGTCGCTTTAACTGACAATTGCGCGGTCGTACAAGGTGGCTCCCAAACAAAAATTGCGTCCATTTTTTCCCACAAATAGAGCTTTCTTTTGGTGGTATTTGATCGCCTCTGCGGTTTTTATTTTTTGCGCTATAAACAAAAATAGAGCGACAATTTTGAAAAAAAAATCAATATTTTTTACTTTTGCTATAATAAATATCCCCAAAAATATATAAAAAAATATATTTTTTTCCTCAGTTTAGGCCGATACGTATTCTTCTACATATTTTTGGTAAAAAAAAAAAAAATGAAATAAGCGTTTATCAATTGGTTTGTGCAAAATGTATAGTGTTTACAAAATAGGGGATAGTTTATGGCATTTTTATTATTTTATTTTTTTACTATTAATGGCGGCGATCTGGGATTTTTTTATTGGGACTACGACGTTATGGCGGACACTTTGGACACTTTTGGGACATTTTTGGGACCATTTACATTTATACAGTGAACCATGCTATAAATATGCATTATTTACTGTATAAATGTGACTGGCAGTGAAGGGGTTAACCACTAGGGGGCGGGGAAGGGGTTAAATGTGTGTTTTATGAGTGTTCTAACTGTAGGGGGAGGGGGGGTGACTGGGGGAGGTGACCGATTGTGTCCCTATGTACAAGGGACACAGATCGGTCTCCTCTCTCCCTGACAGGACGTGGAGCTCTGTGTTTACACACAGAGCTCCGCGTCCCCGCTCAGTTACTGGGCAATCGCGTGTGACGATCGCCGCCGGGCACTCGCACCGGGATCCCAGCAGAGCGGCACGTGCGCGCGCCCGCCCGCGGCTTTAAAGAGACAGCACGTCATATAACGTGCTGTCAGAACAATGGAGTCCTCCGCCCACCGTCATTTGACGGTGGGCGGTGGACAAGTGGTTAAGGTGTTCCTTCAGATATTGAGAGTCAAGCCTCGTACACACACAGTTTTCTCGGCAAGAAACCGCAAGAAAACTGCTGGCAGAGCTGCCGAGTATACCGAGCGTGTGTACGAGGCTTTGAGGTTTCTCGTCAAGAAAACTGCCTAGAATCTCGACGAGAAAAATAGAGAACATGTTCTGTATTTTCTAGTCATGAGATTCTTGGCAGTGTTTTCCTGCCGAGAAACCCAATTGTGTGTATACTTACCTCTCCATGGGAACCCACGAATGCTCGAAATAACTTTGACACATGGGCTGTAGCTTCCAAGGCATAGGTAGGGTGAAGCAAGATTGCGCTCGTCATATTCGATGCCGTCGCCGCCTTCTCGTCATAGTCAATGACGTCACCGTGTTCGTGCCATTCAAAAGAACGGCGGTCCTTTTGAATGGTGTGTCTGTACACTCGCCCTGCAAGAGAATCTTGCCAAGAATCTCATCGGGAAAAACAACGTTTTTTCCTAACGAGAATCTGGACCGTGTACACAAAACGATTGGTTGACTCAAACACCAATGGTATATTGAGTTCATTTGCTCTGTTAAGCATATTCGCTATCTGCTTGGTGGTGGATCACTGATTTCCTGGAAATTTGTATTTACTATACACATGTGGACATTCGCTTATCCATTACGTTCTGGATTCACTTCTTGATGATGGCCTAATATAAAGATTCATTTAATCAAGATATCGGACATTTAAAAATAATTGGTTTTTATTCACTTTGGGACTTCTTCACTTTACATTCAGATAACATTTGTTGTGATTATTTGCTTAATATGTGCATGCATTGGTTCTTTACAATTTTTAGTGCTGCACCATTGTTTAACCACTTGCTTCCTGGGCACATATACCCCCCTCCTGTCCAGGTGAAATTTCAGCTTCCGGCACTGCGTCGTTTTAACTGACAATTGTGTGGTCGTGCGACGTGGCTCCCAAACATAATTGGCGTCCTTTTTTCCCCACAAGTAGAGCTTTCTTTTGGTGGTATTTGATCACCTCTGCGTTTTTTTATTTTTTGCGCTATAAACAAAAAAGAGCGACAATTTTGAAAAAAAATACAATATTTTTTACTTGTTGCTATAATAAATATCCCAATTAAAAAAAAAAAAAAAACTTTTTATTTTCTCAGTCTAGGCCGATACGTATTCTACATAGTTTTTGGTAAAGAAAAAATCGTAATAAGCGACTGGTTTGCGCAAATGTTATAGCGCCTACAAAATAGGGGACAGAATTTTTTTTTTTTTTTATTATTTTTTTTTTACTTGTCAGGCCCTTCATGAAATCTGGCCCTCTTTGAAAAAAGTTTGGACACCCCTGCCTTAGACCATGTAGGACAGGGGTGGCAAACTCAAATTCATGGGGGGCCCGCATCAGCAGTTTGGTTGCCCTCAAAGGGCCGGTTGTATCTGCGCTTACACCAGTGGTGTAGCGTGGGTTGTCAGCGCCCAAGGGAATTTGCCCCCCCCCTCCGGAATTTGCCCCCCCCCCCCCCGACTCGCAGACTTACCCTTTTTTCAGCTAGCTCCAGTCTGGTTACATGATCCCCTGTGTGATTTCTATGTTCCATCTGTTGTTGGTGCTCCCTCCTCTCCCCTGCATACATCACTGGCTCACACAGGGAATAACATGACCGGACAGCCTGAAAATAGGGGTTTACATCTTTTCTACACAGGTTAGCCATCATAGGCATTGGGAGTGGGATTTTATATTTCTGTTAATGGAAGCTACATATGTCATATTCACACTATAATACTTGTTGCAGCACTGTGCAGCTGGGATCAATACCCAGTAGGGTTTTGTATTTAACCTTTTTGAAAATGATATTGGGATCACAGAGACAGTGAAGCTGAGGGAAAGGGGGAGGAGGGGAGGCTGAGAGATGATGAGAGAGACTGCTAGCCCTAACTTACATGCCTGTGTGTTTCCTTTGATCCTTCCAGCAGCTCCCTGGCAGCGTGCCCGTCCTCTGGGTCCCCATCAGTCTGTTCCCTGGGCCTCATTTCACTAAAGAGGATGTTAGAGCAATCCCTGCTCTGGAGGCACAGGAGATGCTGCGCCCGCCGCTTCTTGCCTCTTGGGGGGGGGCGGGATCGGGGGGGGGGGGGTCGAGGAGGCAGCCAGGGTTGAACTATTTTCCTGACTACCGGGCTCTCAGGCCTATCTGTCCTCGGCCCCTCGCTGATTACTGCCAGAAGAGAGATCCCCCTGCTGATGGGGGGCCGCTGCGTGGTCCACATGACAAGGCCTGGCGGGCCGGATTCGGCCCGCGGGCCTTGTGTTTGCCACCCCTGATGTAGGAGGTCAGTTTTGTCAGACACAAATCTTGTAATTAATATCAATTTTGTTTTGTATTTACAGTAAAATGGCGACTATATCCATTCAACTCCAAAGTAAGAATGGTTGTCCTCAATTTGGGAGGGGTTGTTGTAATCTTGGTAATTGAATGGTGCGAGGGAAGGTTGTAAGCCTCAATATCTGCAGTCCCTCAGTTATGATTTTTTTTTATAGATGTCATTGTCATAAATCCTCGCTGCTCCCCTGGGCACATGCTGTTTCTGGTGTCACACTTCTGCATGATTTTCTCTCTTCCTGGTGTCCCCTAGGTCATGGACTTCCCTTCACATTCTGTTGCTTCCTCCTCCAAACTGACAAACTTGAATTCACTCATTCAGTTCACTTTCGATAAAAAAATATCAACGACTGCAGAATATTTAAAAGCATATCACTCTATTTCTTTGGTCAAAGCTATTAATTGCCATTAAACTGTATGTTAGACACATTAATTCAGGGCTGCTGATAGGGGGTACCACCAGTCCTCCTGTATGGGGCCCAAGCACATAGTGGGGCCCGTGCAGCAGGGGAAATCAGTTGTGGGCAGGACAGGGAGGATGATTGGTGATGCAGGTTGTACAGTTACAGCAGCAGCTCGGAGCCAGTGTCTTCCTCTCTCCCCCCTGTCTGCTTTAGAGCATTTTTCATGTAATTTCACCCCACCACACAGATCATCCTCCCTGCTGTGCCCAAGTTTGATTCTTCCTGCTGTGTGTCCCCCCAGCGCTACCAGCTTCCCTGTCCCACTGGCTGCTGTGGGCACACAGGGTTGATATGTTCAGAATGGAAAGCTAAAGAAGGCGCTGGTAAATGTGTAATTTACTGACCCCTTCCTTTTCTAAACGACCACATCAGTACTGTGTTCATTAATAACTGAAGCATAATAAAGTGTGTTTACACACAACTTTATTTAATAAATCAATACAATTTTATCTTTTAGATTGATCAGGAATTTCGTAAGTTATGTTGTGTGTGTCCGATAATAATGATTTTAGTGTATTTTTTGTGAAAATATCAGTTTGATGTTTTTATGGGAGCCCTATCATGTAGGCTGTATGTGATTTCTAACAGCAGCCCTACATTTATTATCGGTTATTGATAATTTTACTATACTGTTTTTGTCACAATGGGGCATGAATACTTGAAGTAGTCTAACATACCATATTATTTGGGAAGAAATAGGGCAAAGGTTACAGTAAGGTAAAAAAAGTATTTGATCCCATGCTGATTTTGTATGTTTGCCCACGGACAAAGATATGATCAGTCTAAAATGTTTATGGTAGGTTTATTTTAACAGTTAAGCCCCTTTTGCACTGGGGCGTTTTTCAAGCGTTATTCGAGCGATATTTGACCCCTTTGCAAAACATGGCCCTTGTTGGCAATCACAGAGGTTAGACGTTTCTAGTTGGCCACCAGGTTTGCACACATCTCAGGAAGGATTTTGTCCCACTCCTCTTTGCAGATCCTCTACAAGTCATTAACGTTTCAAGGCTGATGTTTGGTAACTCCAACTGTAACGGAATGACCCGTGACAACCAAAGACTTTGGAAGGATGGGAGATACTCCTGTGTCAGCGTCACTGATAACTCTTGGGTCTGAGTCCACCCTGTGCCCCTTTGGGCATGGGGTGGCTAGTAAATCATAATTCATCATGTGTTACATGAGATGGGACATTAATAATAATTCATGTTTGCAGGATGTCTTGAGATATCACAAGTTGTTGGTTATTCAATGTGGGAAAACATTCTTTTGAAAGGTGTCAATTGCATCTACTCCTAGACATTTCATTATCCATTGTGTAAAGGTGTTAATTCAGGTCTGCTCCAAGACCTCTTCATTATGTGATAACACTGGGTGATAGCCTATTGATGCCCAGGTGTTAAGACCTTTCTGCCGGAGACAGTACGTCTGTCTAAAGATGTGGATGAAGGTCAAATCATTGTGTGATAGTATTTTGTTTTGATATCATTATCTAAAGGAATGTGTCTCGTCAAGATCGGTGCCGAAATGTCTGGACACTAATTAGTAATTAGCCTTAGTGTGTGATTAGGGGGGGTGGAGATTTCATTGTCCCTTTGATTACTGTCACATGCTTGTAACTGCATAAAAAGCTGAGAAGAAACCATTAAAGCATTCATTCATTTTGGAACAAGTACAGAGCGGAGTCTCGTCTTGATTCTGGGGAATTGATATGGATCGTGTATGCAGGATTGTCGGAGTGTGTCGGATAAGCTTGTCATGGGTGGATGGAAGGTCGTAAACGGTGGTGACTGTTACACCAACCTTCAGTTACCTCCACATATATTTTATTGGATTAAGGTCTGGAGACTGGCTGATGTGTTGGGCCACTCTGTTGTTGCCTTGGCCATGTGTTTTGGATCATGGTCATGCTGGAATAGCCATCCACGACCCATTTTCAATGCCCTGGCTGAGGGAAGGAGGTTCTCACCTAAGATTTAACGGTACAGCGCCCTGTTTATCGTCCCTTTGATGCGGTAAAGTTGTCCTGTTCCCTTAGAAGAAACACACCCCCAAAGCATAATGTTTCCACCTCCATGCTTCCGCCTCCACTCCGCTTGAGTGCTTTTGTCATATACCACTTTCTCCCAGACTGCATATAGATATCAGATATTCCAACCGCTGACAACAAAAGTTGTTTGGTTGCTGAACATGAACCGATTTATTTGAGATGAAACACAAATATATACAGCAGGATGACAATACAAACTGTTAGCAGAAACCTAATTAACATGAGTTAGTTTACTAATCATTAACCCAGACTTGATGACTCGGAGATATGACCTTTCAGGGCAGCCTTGCCATTTCCTAACTTACACTACACATAAGTATAAACACATCCGCCAATAGTTTGCTAGGAGACAAAGGTGTGTTAAAGGGGTGTTCCAGTCATTTTTTATGTTTATTAAAAGTCAGCAGCTACAAAAAGTGTAGCTGCTGGCTTTTAATAAACATACACTTACCTGCTCCACGTTCCAGCGACGCGCCGGCCGGGGCTCCGCTCCTTTTCCCCCCTCTCCGGCCGGCGTCTTCATTCTAAGTGTGGGTACCCGGCCGTGACAGCTTTCGGCTTCACGGCCGGGCACCCACTGCGCATGAGCGAGCGGCGCTGCGCCATCTGATTAGACAGGCAATCGCCTGGGACCTATCACGTGTCCCAGGCGATCGCCTACAGGGTGGGGCTGCCAAAAGGCGATATGACTATTCGCCTTAGCAGCCCCTCGGCGGAAGAAGGAAGTGGGACAGGAAGTCCCACTCCTCCTGAAGCCCCCGCCCCCAAAAAAAATTACATACCAAATTACATGCCAAAGGGGGCGAGGAGTGGATTAAGCGGAAGTTCCACTTTTGGGTGAAATTCCGCTTTAATGAGCACAATAAACGATTTGGTGAAAAGCCCCGGCTTTCCAGATCTCAATTATCGGCCTTCCTTTCGCATACATCTGTCCACTGAGTTCCAAGCTGGCAGAGACCATCATGGCCTCCTTAACCACTTAAGGACCGCCTACTGCACATATACGTCGGCAGAATGGCACGGCTGGGCGCATCAACGTATATATACGTTGATTTTAGTACCCAGCCGTGGGTCACGGGCGCGCTCCCGTGACCCGGTCCGAAGCTCCGGGACTGCGGGATTCGCGGACCCGATCGCCGCTGCAGTGCGGCGATCCGTCCCTGGAGCTGAAGAACGGGGAGAGCCGTGTGTAAACACGGCTTCCCCGTGCTTCTCTGTGGCCACAGCATCGATCGCGTCATCCCTGTAATAGGGGGACACGATCGATGACGTCACACCTACAGCCACACCCCCCTACAGTTGTAAACACACACACAGGGAACATTAAAAGTCACAGCGCCCCCTGTGGTTAACTCCCAAACTGCAACTGTCATTTCCACAGTAAACAATGCAATTTAAATGCATTTTTTGCTGTGAAAATGACAATTGTCCCAAAAATGTGTCAAAATTGTCCGACGTGTCCGCCATATTTGTCGCAGTCACGAAAAAAATCGCTGATCACCGCTATTAGTAGTAAAAAAAAAATAATAAAAATGCAATAAAACTATCCCTTATTTTGTAAACGCTATACATTTTGCGAAAACCAACCGATAAACGCTTATTGCGTTTTTTTTTTTTTCCAAAAATAGGTAGAAGAATACGTATCGGCCTAAACTGAGGAAAAAAAATGTTTTTTTATGTATTTTTTGGGGATATTTATTATAGCTAAAAAAAGTAAAAAATATTGCATTTTTTTTTTTAAATTGTCGCTCTATTTTTGTTTATCGCACAAAAAATAAAAACCGCAGAGGTGATCAAATACCACCAAAAGAAAGCTCTATTTGTGGGGAAAAAAGGACGCCAATTTTGTTTGGGAGCCATGTCGCACGACCGCGCAATTGTCGGTTAAAACGACGCAGTGCCGAATCACAAAGGTCCTTTACCTGCATTTTGATCCGGGTCTTAAGTGGTTAATAATGTCCTTTTGCATTACATAACAGAATATCTCCCTCAAATGCCAGGGCCCATAGTCAGTAGGCAAGAGGCTAGCATTCAGTCAGTCCCGGGTGAGTCTGTCACAGAGCTCCAGACCGAGGGAGGTTGACAGTTATTTTGTTTTTCTTCCACTTGTGAATAATCGCACCAATTGTTATCACCCTCTTACCATGCTGCTTGGCGATGGTCTTGTAGCCCATTCCAGCCTTGTGAAGGTCTACAATCCTGTCCCTGACATCCTTGGACAGCTCTTTGGTCTTGGCCATGGTGGAGAGATTAGAATCTGATTGATTGCTTCTGTGGACAGGTGTTTTTACAGGTAACAAATTGAGATTAGGAGCACTACCTTTTAAGAGAGTGCTACTAATCTCAGCTTGTTACCTGTATAGAGGACACCTGGGAGCCATAAATCTTCTGATTTGAATCGATTTGATAGAGGATCAAATACTTGTTTCACTCATTAAAATGCAAATCAATTTATAACCTTTATGAAATGTGTTTTTCTGGATATGTTTGTTGTTATTCTGTCTCTCAATGTTAAAATAAACCTTCCATTAAAATTATATACTGATCATTTCACTTGTCAGTGGGCAAATGTACAAAATCAGCAGGGGATTACACACAGAATGATATATTTCAAGCATTTCTTTATTTTAATGTTGATGATTATGGCTTCCATCCAGAGGCGTAACTAGAATCTTCAGGGCCCCGGTGCAAGAAACCATGAAGGCCCCCCCCCCCCCCCACATGGGCATTGCTATGTCTAAAAAAAATCCCGGGCTAGAGCCCATAGCAGTGTAGCAAGCAAGTAAAGAAAGTCCTATGCTTGGGCGTGTATACACATGTATACAATATATGTGTGTGTATGTATATATTGTCACATAACTGAGTGCAGATCCTCCTTACATCAGGGTTCACAGAGAGCCCTCCCATACATCAGATATCACAGAGAGCCCAGCCCCAATACATCAGTCCCCAGAGAGCCAACCCCTCAATACAGGATCCCCAGAGAGCCCCCCATACATCAGGGTCCCCAGAGAGCCCCCCCATACATCAGGGTCCCCAGATAGCCCCCCCATACATCAGGGTCCCCAGAGAGCCCCCCCAAACTTCATGGTTCACAGAGAGCACCCCCCATACATAAGGGTTCACAGAGAGCCCCCCCCATACAGAGTCCCCAGAGAGCCCCCCCATACATCAGAGTACCCAGAGAGCTGTCATCTGTTAGTCAATGTCCACTTGGGAGGGGAGAATGGCTTGGTGAGGGTGAGAGAGGGAGAGAGAGAGAGGTGGCAGAGAGAAAGGTGGTAGAGAGAGAGAGGTGGTAGAGAGAAAGGTGCTAGAGAGAGAGAGGTGGTAGAGAGAGAGAGGTGGTAGAGAGAGAGAGGTGGTAGAGACAGAGAGGGAGAGAGCGAGAGAGAGAGAGGGAGAGGTGGTAGAAAGAGAGAGAGGTGGTAGAGAGAAAGAGAGAGGTGGTAGAGAGAAAGAGAGAGGTGGTAGAGAGAAAGAGAGAGAGAGAGAGAGAGAGGTGGTAGAGAGAGAGAGAGAGAGGTGGTAGAGAGAGAGAGAGAGAGAGAGAGAGAGAGGTGGTAGAGAGAGAGAGAGAGAGAGAGAGAGAGAGAGGTGGTAGAGAGAGAGAGAGAGGTGGTAGAGAGAGAGAGAGAGAGAGAGGTGGTAGAGAGAGAGAGAGAGAGAGGTGGTAGAGAGAGAGAGAGAGGTGGTAGAGAGAGAGGGGTGGTAGAGAGAGAGAGAGGGGTGGTAGAGAGAGAGAGAGAGGTGGTAGAGAGAGAGAGAGAGAGAGGTGGTAGAGAGGTGGTAGAGAGAGAGGGGTGGTAGAGAGAGAGAGAGGGGTGGTAGAGAGAGAGAGAGAGAGGTGGTAGAGAGAGAGAGAGATGGTAGAGAGAGAGGGGTGGTAGAGAGAGGGGTGGTAGAGAGAGAGAGAGAGAGAGGTGGTAGAGAGAGAGAGAGAGGTGGTAGAGAGAGAGAGAGAGAGGTGGTAGAGAGAGAGAGAGAGAGAGGTGGTAGAGAGAGAGAGAGAGGTGGTAGGTAGGGAGAGAGAGAGAGAGGTGGTAGGTAGAGAGAGAGAGATGTGGTAGAGAGAGAGAGAGGTGGTAGGTAGAGAGAGAGAGAGAGAGAGGTGGTAGGTAGAGAGAGAGAGAGAGAGAGGTGGTAGGTAGAGAGAGAGAGGTGGTAGGTAGAGAGAGAGAGGTGGTAGGTAGAGAGAGAGAGAGAGAGGTGGTAGGTAGAGAGAGAGAGAGAGAGGTGGTAGAGAGAGAGAGAGGTGGTAGAGAGAGAGAGAGGTGGTAGAGAGAGAGAGAGAGAGGTGGTAGAGAGAGAGAGAGAGAGAGAGGTGGTAGAGAGAGAGAGAGGTGGTAGAGAGAGAGAGAGAGAGAGAGAGGTGGTAGAGAGAGAGAGAGAGGTGGTAGAGAGAGAGAGAGAGGTGGTAGAGAGAGGTGGTAGAGAGAGAGAGAGAGGTGGTAGAGAGAGAGAGAGGTGGTAGAGAGAGAGAGAGAGAGGTGGTAGAGAGAGAGAGAGAGAGGTGGTAGAGAGAGAGAGAGGTGGTAGAGAGAGAGAAAGAGAGGTGGTAGAGAGAGAGATGGTAAAGAGAGAGAGAGGTGGTAGAGAGAGAGAGGTGGTAAAGAGAGAGACAGAGAGAGAGAGAGGGGGTGGTAGAGAGAGAGAGAGGGAGAGAGAGAGGGGGTGGTAGAGAGAGAGAGAGGTGGTAGAGAGAGAGAGAGAGAGAGAGAGAGAGAGGGGTGGTAGAGAAAGAGAGAGAGAGGTGGTAGAGAAAGAGAGAGGTGGTAGAGAAAGAGAGAGGTGGTAGAGAAAGAGAGAGGTGGTAGAGAAAGAGAGATAGGTGGTAGAGAAAGAGGGGTGGAAGAGAAAGAGAGAGAGAGGTGGTAGAGAGAGAGAGAGAGAGAGGGGTGGTAGAGAAAGAGGGAGAGGGGTGGTAGAGAAAGAGAGAGAGGGGTGGTAGAGAAAGAGAGAGAGGGGTGGTAGAGAGAGAGAGAGAGAGGGGGGGTGGTAGAGAGAGAGAGAGGTGGTAGAGAGAGAGAGGTGGTAGAGAGTGAGAGGGGTGGTAGAGAAAGAGAGAGAGAGAGGTGGTAGAGAGAGAGAGTGAGGTGGTAGAGAGAGAGCGAGAGAGAGAGAGGGAGAAAGAGAGAGGGGGAGAGGAAGGAGAGAGAGGGGGAGAGGAAGGAGAGAGAGGGGGAGGGAAGGAGAGAGAGGGGGAGGGAAGGAGAGAGAGGGGGGAGGGAAGGAGAGAGAGGGGGAGGGGGGAGGGAGGAGAGAGAGGGGGAGGGGGGGGGGAGAGAGAGAGGGGGAGGGAGGGAGAGAGAGAGAGAGGGGGGGGGAAGGAGAGAGAGGGGGGGGGAGGGAGAGAGGGGGAGGGGGGAGGGAAGGAGGGGGAGGGGGGAGGGAAGGAGAGAGAGGGGGGAGGGGGGAGGGAAGGAGAGAGAGAGGGGGGGAGGGGGGAGGGAAGAGAGAGAGGGGAGGGGGGAGGGAGAGGAGAGAGAGGGGGAGGGAAGGAGAGAGAGGGGGAGGGAAGGAGAGAGAGGGGGAGGGGGGGGAAGGAGAGGAGGGAGAGAGAGGCGAGAGAGAGAGAGAGAGAGAGAGAGAGTGCGAGAGAGGGGGAGGGAGGGAGAGGGGAGGGAGGGAGAGGGGGAGAGGGAGAGAGAGAAGAGGTGGATGGGAGAGAGGGAGGGAAGGAGAGAGAGGGGGGAGGGAGGGGGGAGAAAAGGAGGGGGGAGAGAGAGGGAGGGGGAGAGGGAGGGGGAGAGAGAGGGGGAGAGAGAGGGAGGGGGAGAGAGAGAGAGAAGGGGTGGACAAGAGAGGGGGTGGGAGGGAGAGAGAGAGGCTGGCCTGCAGTCCTTCCTGTTGTTGTACATATCTTCTAAACGGAAAGACCCTCTATGACCCCAGTGACCCCCTCCGAACCACCACCCCAACACATACTCTCCCTTATCGGATGGGCTCGGATTCCGTATGTTTAGAACCAGTGTCATACTGGGCCCTGGCTTGGTGAGGGTGAGACGGGTTAGCAAGGGCTCCCCCTGGCTGTCTTTACTGTCAAAGGCTGGTTGAGGTTTATATCCCCAGGGTGTCCCTGTGTTCCAAGCTGCTGCTCCCCAACTGTCACAATTCTTTCCCCACGACCCTTTAGTGAAACATATATATCCCTCTCCATCACCTTTTTCATACCGTTCTGACCTGCTGTTATGCTCTGGACACAGGAGTATCTTACATGGGTGGAAATCAAATGTGGCTACATGGGTATCAGATGAATTATACCAAAGAATAACCTTCCCATCTTTCTTAGTGATGGCTGCATGTTGTGCCCTAGTCAAACCACACAGACAAAGGATATATAGGATCATGATTTATCTTTTCCTGCTTCCTCGGGTATGGAAGCCTTCTTACAATGGGAGGTGTGTAAGATCGAATACAGATCAAATACAGATCGATCACATTCAGATGCCGAAGAGTGGCCGGTATGAATACGCTCTAGTAATCGTTGATATGTTCAGTTCCTGGCCTGAAGCGTTCCCTGTGACCAACATGACAGCAAAGACCACAGCCAAGAAGCTTCTAACGGAAATAGTGTGCAGATATGGTGTCCCAGAAGTCATAGAGAGTGATCAGGGGCCGGCTTTCAAGGCCTCATTAACCAAAGAAATATGGACAGCCCTAGGAGTCACACTGGCTTTCCACACCCCATACCACCCTCAGAGCAGTGGGAAGGTAGAGAGATTGAATGGCACAATAAAATCTCGAAAGTTGAAAATGTCTCAGGAGACTGGGATGAGCTGGCCAGACAGTCTACCCATTGCCCTGTTCAGTGTAAGATACATTTCTAAAGAGAGCCATGGTTTATCACCTTATGAAATACTGTTTGGTTCAGCACCGAGATTAGGGTGTTATTATCCACAGCAATTACAGTTACAATCCGATGTATTAACTGATTATGTGACTGCTTTGTCTCATGAATTAACCCGTATCCATGCACAAGTTTTCTCTTCCATTCCATATCCTGAGAGAATTGGAGAATTGTGATAGGTCTGAGTCTGTTGTCATAAGATTGGGCCAGTACTCCTGAAGCTTTTTTCATAGTCTGGAAGGCCAAGCGCAGGGGCCACAGACAGGATCTGTTTCAGAATTTCAAAGTTCGTAAGGGCCTCTGGTGGCAGTGTGAAAGGATCAGTCTTCAGAGCATCATAGAGTGGTTGCATTAGCAGAGATGCTTCTGGAATCCAAGAACGACAATAAGATATTAGGCCCAAAAATGCATGGAGAGACTTGTGGCCAGCTGGCACCGGAATTGCCTTGATCACAGCTATTCGCTCTTGAGTAAGATGTCTTACACCTTGTGAGATACAATGTCCAAGAAAGACCACTGTTTGCTTGCACCACTGAATCTTCTGCTTTGACGCTTTACAACCTTGTTCGGCCAGGTAACAGAGAAGGTCTTCAGAATGGGCTGCGGCATCATCTTGGGTATCCGCACAGAGCAAGAGATCATCCACATACTCGAGAAGTACAACGTCTGGGTGGAGTTTGATCCATGTGTCCAAAATGAATTTCATTGCCTTGGCGAATTGAGACGGAGAGTTTTGGGCGCCCTGCGGCATTACAGTCCAGGTGTAACTTTTCCTTTCATGAACAAAACTGAATAAGAATTGACACCGCGGGTCTAGGGGGACACTGAAATAGGCATTCGCTAGGTCCTGCCAGCAAGGTGTGTGGGTTGGGTACGATGGGTGTTTCCAATATGGTGGCCTCATTCACTGCTCGGAGGTCCTGTACCATGCGATATTTCACAGGTTCTCCTTTTGGGGTTTTCTTCTTGACTGGGAAGAGCGGGGTGTTGCAGGGGCAGTATGCAGTATGAGAGCCCCATTCCGTAGGAGGGCCTCAATCTGGAGAGTGATCGCTGCTGACACGGAGGGCTTGAGGGGGTATTGGGGTTTTCTGGGGAAAGGGGCTCCAGGCTTCATTCTGATCATGACTGGCGGGACTTTCAGATGACCGATGTCTTCTGGGCCTGTAGACCACAGGCAGGAAGGTATTCGAGTTAAAACCTCTTCCGGAATTCCAGTCTTGTCTTCTACGTTCAGGGACAGCAAAAGTGGGATGGAGCATAATGCTGAGGTGTCTTCATCAGTCAGTGGTGAGGTCACTCGGATACCACCATCAGGTTGGAAGGAGATTGAGGCCTGGAGTCTGGATAAGACGTCAGCCCCTAGTAAGTTCAAGGGACAGGTGTCGGAGACCACAAATCTTGTTAGTAGGTCAGGGATGTTGCCAACTTGTAGGGGGCGGGTCAGAGGAGTTTTTCGGGGGGGTTCCATCCACTCCATTGCATGTAATGTTGTTGTCCGATAGGAAGGAGGTATCGGGCAGTTCTTTTGTTCTAATCACACTTCGGGCAGCTCCTGTGTCACAGACGAATGTGGTGGGCCGGCCCTCGATACTGAGAGTTATCTTGGCTAGCGGTCCTCCTGAATCTTTGTGTGCTGCGATCATGGTTGGAGTGTGTGACACAGGCTTGCCGAATTCCTATGGGTCCATATGGCCAAAAAGAGGAGGAGGAGGAGGCCAATCATTAGGTGCTGGGCTGGAATTCCCCTGGACATTTTGTCCTTGATGTTGAGTATCTCCCCTTCTTGGGCCGTCTCCATGATCGGGCTGTCTTCGATCGGGTCTCCACGGGCTTCGGAATTGTCTCCGAAAGTGTCCGGGCCTCCCACAGTTGTAACAGCAGGCTCGCGAGTTTTGTGCTTGTGGTGGCGGATATGGTGTGTCAGAAGCCAACATGAGAGGGACTGCCTTCCTATTACCCTGTGAGGACTCTATACCCTTTGCTACCAGTAGTAGAGTGTCAAGAGGTAACACTCTGTATTCTGGCCGAGATAGTAGCAGGCCTTTCCGGATTGCTTCCCTGAGGCCTGCTACAAATGCAGAGGATAGCATCTGTGTATGTGCCTTGTTTTGTGTGCTGAACCCCAAATCAGTAAACACCTGTAACATCCTAGTATGGAATTTCTCAACTGATTCAGCCTTGTCTTGTGTAATGTCTTGTATTATGCTTGTTGCTTGGTCTGCCAGGCGGTCACGTGCCCACCGTTGTAACTGCGTTACAAACTCACATCCCGAACCATATGTATTGTCAGGGACGCCACTGTCCACCCTAAAACACCTTTCTATTACTGGCCAGTAAGCATCCCCTGCTTTGATTTCACACAGGCTTACCAGGTCCCGCCAGGCACAGGAGTATGCCTTCTGGATCTGGGCAATCCTTCTGTAAAATGGCATGGGCTGTTTCTCAGGGTCTGAAAGACTGGTTACAAGGGATTATGCTTGTTGAGGGTTAACGGTCACATACATCATGGGTGCGCCTAATGGTGCAGGCGGCATTTCCCCCCTTGGTATGTGAGGTATGTGAGGCTGCAACCCATGGGGTGGAGGTCTCCAGTCATTCCCCTGTTGTGGCAGTTGAAGAGGTAGTCCCCTATTTGGTGGGGGGGGACCATGCTGTATGGTGTCATGCGAATCACCTGTGGGTCTTCCTGAGACATTTGCCATGTCCTCGGAGAAGGGTTGTGAAAGAGGAGGGGAATACAGTGGGAGTGAGTACCTAGCACCCACTCTGGCTTTTTGCACTGCTCCCAAAGGGCCTGCGGATGTAGGCCTTGCTGCTGTGGATGTGGGATGGGGATGTGAGGATGTCACTCGGTCAGATTCCATACAGATTTCCTGCAGTGCCCTTTGAGGTGACTGGTAAGGGAAGTGTACTGGTTCATGGCCCTGGTAGGGAAGTGTAGTTGCACTGGTGTCCACATTCGACAGGCCTCCGGACACTATAATCTGAGTTGGGCCATGGCTTCCATGACTGGGTGAACTAGGGGTGGTTGCAGTTGGATTGACGCCCCCCTTGGTCACTAGTACTTCTTGGAGCTCAGGTGAGTGGCAGTGACTGCCACTGCTTGCCTCTGCCCCATCCTCATCATCTTCTAACATCATTAATGGGTTAACATGGTTAACATCTTCCCTGTAATATGCTCCGGTCTGATCTAACACTGGGCATATAGGGATGGGTGTACCAACATGGCCGTCACAGGAAGTAGTCATAGGGAGTCTTCCTGTGGGTTGAGTGGGTGTGTCACCACTGTTGGGTGTAGCAAGATGGCCACCATCCCGGGGAGGTGCCGTGGGTGGTAAGGGAGGTGGTATATTGGGGCGGAGCCTGATGGGAGGGTCAAGCGAGGGGGTGGTTTCTGAGGGGCAGGGTTTCCTGTCTTGTGTTCGGCCAGTGTACTTTCTGGTTTATGATACACATATCAAATATATCCATGTTGATTTGTCTCTCGCCCTACAAACCCCTCCCCCTGAATGGCTTTCGATACTCTGTACCAGGCTTCAGCTGTAGCCAATAAGCCATGATCAGACAACAAACCCTTTTTTCGTTTTAACAATATCCGCCATTCCTCTGGTTGCAACCTCCCACCCATATGCATGTTGATGTCACATATTCTTGCAAGCTCGTTCACCTTTTTAACTGCTCCTCTTGCTTCCCTCTCTGCAACCAAACTGCACGGTAAACTCCCTTCCTCCGGCTTCTGTAATTTCTGTCCCATTTTTATTCCACTATACAAGGAAAGACACTTAAGTTTTGGCTGCGTGTAATCCTCTTTTTAAAAGTACACTTTCTCTTTTTTTTTTTCTTAAAACAAAAGTGTCTCTACCCTGCTGCAGACGGGCTTAACAAAACAAAACAGTTGAATTCAGTGCATTCCTTCAAATATCATCCACTCGCCCCAGAGGCAACCCCAGACTTCTGACTCTATCCTTTTCACTCTCCTCACACTTCTCTGGCTGTTCTGGCTGGAGTGGATACCTAATAGGTAAGTATCCCCTTTCTCTAGCTTCACCTTCTATCGCTGGCAATGATGCACCGACTACAATTCTAACAGGGTAATGCACATTTAATCTGAACACCAACACGTCTGGAACATCCACCAACTAAGGTTTTAGGCCAAGAATTTCCTCCCTGTACCCTGGGGTTATCACTTTCACCAGCCCCCAGCCTTCTGAATGAATTCCCAACAGTAGCCCACAGACACATTCAGGACATGACATTCCTGGCTCATGTGATGAAAAGATGAGACCGCAGAACACCTGTCACAGGATTTCCTGCACCGATTGTGCATGTATGTACCTCTGAGATACCTCAAGATAGCCCGGCTGTGCGCCCCCTCTCCGGCACACTTTGCATCAACCCTGAGAGAAGTTTGACCACGTTTCACAGCCAATTATCGCATCTGTGACCCTATTCCGTTCTGCCTTTCTCATCCGCAGTGAAGTACAGGATTATCAGGTCCTCACGGGATCCCCACGCAACTACTATGCGTTCTCTTGACGCCCCCTCCTGGTCATCCGTGCTTCACAGCACAATTATTTATCCCCCAGGAGGAGTTTGACCACGTCGATTCTCATCCGTGACTATATAATTAATCCCCTTATTCCCAACAGCCGTCACAAGCCTGACAAAACAGAACAGGAAACAGGAAACAAATATACAGGCAGCAGATACCAGTTATGCAGGTTCTTATAAAAATGACCTTCGGGCAAGCTACAAGCTATATTACCTGCCTTTTCTGGTCGAGGTAAGCCGACACGGGAACAAGAACCAACCAAAACCACGGGACAGGATATAAACAGTAGACAATATTAAAAGTCTTACCGTTCAGTCATCAGAGAGTGATCAATTCTCCGTGCCCTGTCGTCCGCGATGGTTCGTCCCAGTTCCCTCTCGATCGGCTTGGCCCTTCGAATCAGGAAGCCCGAAAGCCCTACATTGGGCGCCAAATTGATTTGGACAGACAAAACTGTCAGTTTCTTTGGTATCTGCTTCCTGGCTAAATCTGATAAGAAGTGAATAATTGCATGCATGCATAGAATAATTTCACACTGACAAAAGCTGCAGTTTGAAATACTTCCCCTTTTTTATTTCGATCTCAACTTAATATATGGTTAATGACGTGCATATTCTTGAATATCCAACCTGCTCATTAATACGTAATATTAGTCTTGTGACGTTCTGATTTTGTGAGCTATTAACTATTTTGTGTTAGGATGGTGCGATGCATGAAGCAACAATGCTATATATATATATATATTTGGTTTGTCTGATGTCTGATTTTCTGCGGTTCGATATCCAGACGGGGGCTTTCTTTCGCCGATCTATTTTCAACTTGTTTTGCAGACAGAGTTCCCCTTTTTCTTCAGATCTTGTGACACATATCTGATAGCAGCATCATGTGAGCAAGGCTTGCAAGGGTTGTATAAGATCATTACAAATTATGACTATGTATGATAGCAATCAATAACATATAGAGTATATAGGATATATATGAGATATAGAGCATGTGGAGCATGTGTTTGCACATTGAAATAAGCATTTCACCATCTTCCTTTGGCCATTTTTAGTACCATATCCATAACATTACCACTTTCTGCTGGAAGGGTGTACATGGACGTCCTCCTGTTTCAGTGGTCATACCCGGCTGATGCCTGCACTTACAGGCATCGACCGGGTATCGTTCTCTGTAGCTGGCGATTTCCTGCCCCATAAGAACAATCATAGTGGCAGTTCAGCCACTTGATTGTTCTTACCAGAGGTAGGAGAGGACGTTTCCCTCCTGCTGCCTTTCCGGTGCTTCTATCGGATCGCCCGTTGATTGGCGAGCCAGAGAAGGAATCCACAGGGGCTGGACATTGACCATAGAGATTTTCGGGGAACCTGGTCATCTCTATGACTCTGAGGCCCGTGCATGACGTTATGACCACCCTGGCAGTTGTAAACACTGCCATATACACGGCTGGAAAACCAAATTCTTCCTTTTTTTTTATTTCAGGTTTCCCAGCTTGTAGTAGAGATCTCTCCATAAAGAGGATTTGTCCATACTATTCCTATTATAATAGTAATAAAACAAAACAAAATAGGAAAAAAAATAGTTTTTTAAAGGGGAAGTGTAAAAATAAAAAAATTCAAATAAAATAAACAATAAAAACATTTCAAATTTAAAGTGCCCCCGTCCCCGCAAGCTTGCATGCAGAAGAGAACGCATACATACATACATACATCACGTCCACATATGTAAACGGCGTTTAATCCACACATGTGAGGTATCGCCGCAAACGTTAGAGCGAGAGCAACAACTCTATCCCAAGACCTCTTCTGTAACTCTAAACAGTTAACCTGTAAAAAAAAATTCAAGTGTTGCCTATGGAGATTTTTGAGTACCGAATTTTGGCGCCAATGCACGAGTGTGCAAAATTTTAAAGCGTGACATGTTAGGTATCAATTTATTTGGTGCAACATCGTCTTTCACATTATACAAAAAAATTGCTAATTTTAATTTCCATGTGACATAAAAAGTTGCAATGACCGCCTTTTTATTCCCTAGAATCTCTGCTAAAAGTAAATATATAATGTTTGGGGGTTCTGAGTAATTTTATACCAAACAAATGATGATTTTTACATGTAGGAGCGAAGTGCCAAAATTGGCCTTGATGGGAAGTGGTTAATACAGAAATGTTGGCTTTCTGAAAAGTATGTCCATGTACAGTATAGTATGCACTCAATACTTGTTTGGGGCTTCTTCTGCATGAATTTGTGCATCAATGTGGCGTGGTGTTATGGAAGCCCAGGTTGCTTTGATAGTGGCCTTCAGCTCATTTGCATTGTTGGGTCTGGTGTCTCAGCTTCCTCTTGACAATACCCCACAGATTCTCTATGGGGTTTAGGTCAGGAGTGTTTGCTGACCAATCAAGCACAGTGATAACATGATCATTAAACCAGGTATTGGTACTTTCGTCAGTGTGGGAAGGTACGATGCTTTGTCATAAAGCTTAAATTATAACTAAAGGCAATTTTTTCAGATTTGGAAAAAGTGGAGATGGATTAGAACACCTGTATATTTTTAATGCTGTCTGTGCCCCTGTTAGGGATTCACCATCTCTATTTTCCTGTTTACCATTGCATTGAAAGTGAAAGAAAACCCCAAAGTTTGGGTTTTCCCCAGAACCACAATTGAGTATAAATCTTCAAATGGGCACATTAGTTCTGGTGACAACCAGGGATTCCCTCGCTTTAACAAGATTTCCTCGTACTTCCAGTTTTGGCTATGGGACAAGACGTAAAATGTCTCCAATGGGACACAGATGGCAAAAAATGAAATGGGAGGTCTAACTTCACTGTAACATTTATCCAAATGGAATGAAAACCAGTGGCATCTCCTCTCATATAGACATAAACAAATCCTTAGATTTTATAACAAGGCTTACCATTTGTACATTCTAAGATAAACAATAGTGTATACACAATCGTGTAAGAGAATAAGATAGTGACTTTTTTTATTTCCATTTACAGAAATAAGAGAAAGGTATAATAAAATCTGATCTTTGCCATGAACCTATAGCCCCAAATACTATCTTGCTAGCAACCATCTTACCAGGTTTTAAATCCCTTTCTTTTTCTACTGGGTAAGTTGACTAATATCTGTGAATACATCAAAATTGTAAAACAAATAATGGTAATTTTCAAAGGCCAAGAACGCACATGCCCAGCTAAAAGGAGAAGATTATAGTAATATACTTCTTTGAAATACTAGATACATGGCAAAGAGCTGGATTGAGATTATTATTTGCTTGGCCACAAACACCTTCAAGAGGTTATAGCTATATAACATATAGTTAAAGTAAGTAACATACAATAGAAAGAAACATTGGTGTTGATTACAGAACTCCCTATACTGTAGTCATTACCTTTACCCCTCTAACACCCCCGTCATTGACTGGAAGTATCCATCTTTGCCACATAAATTGATGCATTGTTATTATTGATGTGAGCATTTTAGACACCTCCTGTGGAATGTATATGTAGTGCCATGCTCCCATTGAGTAGGCGCTGTGTTAAATTTTAGTTGTCTGAGCTGTAGTTTGGCTCAGAAGGATTATGCTAAATTGTTGGTTTTGTTTCATTTCAGCTGGGTTGCACAATTTTCCCCTTGACGGTGGGTGTCACTGTTACCACAGGTCAAGGTTGGAAAGGCATCAGGCTGGATGCATTTGGTATCTCTTTCCCAGAAGCAGCTCAGGGGGGGCGTGGTCAACCCGTTGTGCATTCTGGGGGAGGGGTACTTAAGGGACAGGCACTGTTTTAGTGGGGTCTTCCAATCCTGACCTGATGGCCCTCCTGGCCTCAGGGATGTGTGAGCCGTTTCGTAGCATTGGGGCCGGCTGGTCCGAGGCCTGCATTTCTCCTCTTTAAGAAATGATGGTTGGCGCCTGCAGCTCATTGCAAAAAAAAAGCGTGTGTTTGGAGTTTGGCTAGAGGGGAGGCTTGCTTACATATGCTTTTTATCTCTTTTTTTTAATTTTCTCTTCTTTCTTTTATTTTTACTAAATTGTCTGATTTGGTCCTACAGAAAGGATTTATTCCAATCTATATTCCTTCAAATGCACAACTCTTACTATTGCTGGTATTACTTGCCGATTTTTTAATTATGTACTCAGTTGTTTTTTTAGATATGTTCTTTTATACTATGTTATTTTTATTAATTATGTATGGTATATTACTGCATTGTTAAAAATCTGTGGCAGCGAGGGAATGCAGCGTGTTTCCTTCCCTCTCCTGTCACTTTTAATAGATTCTCATTTTTTTGGTTAATTTGGGCTACTACCAAGATGACTGTGTTTTTGGTCTTCAGTGTCATGCAGAGGCGTATCTAGTGAAATAGGCTCATATGGCAATCATTGAAACTGTGCCCTTGTCAAAACATTTAAAACACCTCTTTCAGATAACCAGGGACAGGGCGGGGACAGAGAGGGACGCTGGGGACCACTGGCGGCTGGTGCTGAAATTTTTTGTGGAGGGCGCAAACAAACTGAAAATAATCAATTGCAGCCACTGTGTCCATCAAACGCAGCCACTACCCTATGTGGATATGGTCTGGCCAGTCATCGGCCATCTTGGGTGCACCTGTCAATCCCCTCCCAGGCAGAAGGAGAAATCTTAGCAATTGCTGTGCCGGCGTTGTGCTTCAGCAAGGTCGGGCACGGCGCCGGGAGCTACATTAGTGTGGGAGGCGGCCACGGGAGGACGGCTGTTTTTTTTTCATGCAGGGGGGTGGCTTTTGCCACCCCCCTCCCCATGGCACTTGCCATGGCTGCCATACCCTAGATACGCCACTGGTGTCATGGCGGCAGTGCCATTTTGCTGTGGACCATCACAGCCAATAATCTAGATCTGGATGTTATAAAGGCTTTGGTCTTCAGTGTCACGGCGGCGGTGCCATTTTGCTGTGGACCATCACAGCCAATGATCTAGCTCTGGATGTTATAAAAGTTTTGGTGTAATGGTGGCGGCACCATTTTCCTGATGATGCGAGGATCGCAAAATGCATAGCACAGCACGTCTGACACTGGAGACGTATGCCGTGGATAGTATCGCTCTCAGTGACAAGCCCGATTGCTGCCTCTTCTCAAGCTGCGTGTATACCTGCCTGTTTACACCAAGTTGTTACCCTGTAAGTAATCTTAATAAAAAGACGGTATCACACTATTTCCATTTTTGTGGCTCATTGTGGTGAAGCCTTTTGAACTTTCCAGATAGGAAAACCTGTATTTGGAATATACAGACATGAATGGAGAGCAGGTTCTGTTGAATTAAACTAGGGATTGATCCTGTTCAGAGAGACGCCGCAAGAGAGAGGATCCTGTTTAAGAACCCTGTACATGCCTGATGGTCATTTATAGCCTTACACATTCAGTGAGCGCATTTGTCACATCGGGTGAAGCATTTTATGTATACAAGTTGCACTTTTGAAAGCACGGTGGTTGGAAAACAGATTTGGATTACAGCACCTTACACTGCGAATCCCATATCTGAATTCATTTGAACTTTTTTAATTGAACAATAATGCTTAACCACTTAAGGACCGCCTCCTGTGCTAGTACGGGCACGGCTGGGCACATGCACGTACAGGTACGTCCTATGCTAGTACCCAGCCATGGGTCATGGGCGAGCTCCAGCGACCCGGTCCGAAGCTCCAGGACTGGGACCGTGGGACTCACGGACCCAATCGCCGCTGGAGTCCGGTGATTAGTCCCCGGAGCTGAAGAACGGGGAGAGCCGTGTAACACGGATTCCCTGTTCTTCACTGTGACGGCGTCATCGATCACGTGATCCCTTTTATAGGGATACACAAGCGATGAAGTCACACCTACAGCCACACCCCCCTACAGTTGTAAACACAAATTAGGTCACACATAACCCCTTCAGTGCCCCCTTGTGGTTAACTCCCAAACTGCAAATGTCATTTTCACAATAAACCATGCATTTTAAATGCATTTTTTGCTGTGAAAATTACAATTGTCCCAAAAATGTGTCAAAATTGTCCGAAGTGTCCGCCATAATGTCGCAGTCACGAAAAAAATCGCTGATCGCCGCCATTAGCAGTAAAAAAAAATAAAAAATGATAAAAATGCAATAAAACTATCCCCTATTTTGTAAACGCTATAAATTTTGTGCAAACCAACCGATAAACGATCATTGCGTTTTTTTTTTTTAACCAAAAATAGGTAGAAGAATACGTATCGGCCTAAACTGAGGGAAAAAAAATATTTTTTTTATATATTTTTGGGGATGTTTATTATAGCAAAAAGTAACAAATATTGCATTTTTTTCAAAATTGTCGCTCTATTTTGTTTATAATGCAAACAATAAAAACCGCAGAGGTGATCAAATACCACCAAAAGAAAGCTCTATTTGTGGGGACAAAAAGGACGTCAATTTTGTTTGGGAGCACGCGCAATTGTCTGTTAAAGCAATGCAGTGCTGAATCGCAAAACCTGGCCGGGTCCTTTAGCTGACTAAAGGTCCGGGTCTTAAGTGGTTAATTATGGACATTCATTTTACACTTGTTGCATCCTTTTTCATTGCTTTTTTCATTGCTTTTAGGAGTTCGGAAGATGTCTAAGCTCATCTCTAATGTTATCTTGGTTGTTGGCTTAGTTATGGAACTGTATTGAGATACCCTGTAATGACCTTTTTTTATTGTTTTTACATCTGTTTAGATGATAAGAATTGTAATAAAACTAAATAATGTAGGGTAGCAAGGTAGCAGTTCTATTAGTCATTAGGTCACCAATCAAAAGGTATATTTTATGAACACGTCCAAAACTTTTATACAGAAATATCCATATCCTAGTAATTTCTCCTGACAGACCTATTCATGAATACAATTGGCTAGATTCACATACAATTACATTGGCGCAGAGTATCAGAGATACACTACGCCGCCGTATTTTACCTGGCTTTACAACGAATTCATGTAGATTTTGGCCCGTAACGTAGTGTATTTCTCGCGGCGGAATTGAAATACGCGATTAGGGGGCGTGAAGCATTTAAATTAGGCGCGTCCCCGCGGCGATCGAACTGCGCATGCTCCGTTCAGAAATTTCCCGCCGTGCATTGCACGAACTAACGTCGATACATCATTTGTTGTTTGAGTAGCGTCGTTTACGTACATTCCTGTTCCCGGACGACTTACGTAAAAAATACAAACAAACGTTGAAATTCGACGCGGGAACGACGGCCATACTTAACATGGGCTGTCTAATATTAGACCAGATAAAAGCTGGAATAACTTTACGCGGCAAAAAGATGACTACAGATGCTGTAAGAGATTGCGAATGACGCTCGTAAGTTCGTGGATCGTCGGAAAAAGCTCATTTGCATACCCTGACCCGGAAAACGATGGGAACTCCACCCAGCGGCCGCAAAATTATTGCAGCGTAGATCCGAAGGCGTACGAAGACGTAAGCCAGTCCGATTGAAGCCCGAAGCCGTCGTTTCATGGTTTGAGGCTTCAGACTAATGAAACGACGCGCGTAATTTGAAAGTACTCCGGTCTAACGCGAGATAGACCGGAGTAAGGGCTCTGTGAATCTGGCCCAATGTTTATATTAAACCAAAATTACCCAAGAATAACCAAAAAGAATGAGACACAAGAAGGGTGTTTTCTTATTTATTCCATAAGCTTTGAATTCTGTAACAGAATCACATCTAGGACGTCATATGCAACCCTAAGTAAAAATGCAATGTGAAATACAAACTGAAAAACTGTACAAAACTGTAAAAATTAGGTTAACTTGGATGGACTGTATCAAAACTCTAAGCACAGAGGTTTTATTGTGTAAAATGGCTTAAATTAGGCATAAGGCAGTCTGCTGACCTTCAGCTGTTGAGGAACTCGATGTGAACCACAACCAAGCCCAGTGACAACGTGGAGCCAGTATTGGAACCACCTACTGCTACAAACCATCCTAACAATCTCTCATACTATGATAGGAACCTATATGAACCTCCACTGCCACAGGAGTCAAGTCACAGAGGTGCCCAGAGGAACAAGGAAGTCCTTGCTCAGCAAGACTTCCTCAGGGGTTTTAGATCTGTGGTTATCAACAGCAGAAGTACCATCTTATAAGAACGATAACTACCCGGTTCTTGTTAAACATGACAAAAAGGGAGAATAAGTATCAGCGTCATGGAAATGTCTTTTGGCCAAAAAGGGTAAAGTTAGCCTAAAAAGGCAGAGGATAGTATTACAAATAAAAATGAGGGCTAGGGCTATGAGAAGAGAAAAGGGTTCCAGGTCTGCTCCTGCATTAGGCGCATCCGCTCATCAGCAACTAAAGGACTGGAGTCTGCCCAACTCTAGTTTACAGAAAGCGTGAAAATTCCTGGTTTCAGGACTGTGCATTTAACCAGTTTTCCAGTTGTGTGATATTGCTGGCTGTGGCATAATACAGTAAAAAAAAAAAAAAAAAGTACAAAAAAATTCAACATGGTACATTTAGCAATCTACTGCATACATAAAATTGTTCACATTTCTTGGTTATCGGTGGCAAAATTGATCTTGGCATTGTGTCTAGATAATCGTTGGCATGTCTTGAAACTCACGTTCTACATCATATAAATAAAAAAAAATAAAAAAAACATGCACTACCTACCCAACATACAAACCAAACAGTGCAAAGAAACGGCAACAAGACAAAGCTGGTGTCTATAATCTACAACGGCAATGGGTGATCCATGCTTTCAAGTGACTATGGATAAGAGTGTGAAAATTCATTCAGAGCAGTTCACAGTACTATGACCACCTTTCCTACAAAACAGACCATTGTTTTCATTCGTAGCAAAAAAATTGTGGGCTCAACTCAATAACACTGACAAAGAATGGAACACTGTTCCGATGACCGTTTGTTCTCTTTCTCAAGGTCTCTTCATTCTGTCCTTTCAACCCAGACTTGTAATGTTTGAACGTCCACCAGGGGGAGCCACAATGCGATGTCCAGTACGACGAGGGTTGCTATCATCTACCTGTGCACCTGAAATGCAGGAAATATGATGTAAGGATTTTCAAAAAATGATAAACCTAAATGAGAATCTGGAAGCAGTTTTTAACAAACTTATACTTTACTATTTAGAATTTTACATGTTTAGGAGTATGACATTTAAAAAAATAAAAGTACAGTAACCAATTACAACCTCATTCTACATTCATGTGTCACTGATTAATGGTTGTGGGTTATTAGCGGTTATCTCTGAACCAAATAAGGGGCTTAATTCACAAAGCTAACACACCAGAATAAGGATCCTTATTAAAAAAACACACCAGTTCTGTGAGGGCCTGATGTTTATCTCTGCTCAGACTATCTGAGGTTTGTGCATCCCAGTCTATATATTTGAGATCCACATGTATGAGGTCCAAAAACATGCTTATCCACTTGTTACTGCTCAAAGGTGGCATTTTAGTGAGTCTTATTCTGAGGATAGCTTCCCTCTTTCACTTTTCACTATATTCTGCATTGCTAGTTTTGGAAACTTAAAGGGGTTGTTAAATAACAAACATACTGCCCGCTGCTGACTAAACTGCGACGCCTCACGGAAACCCGCATGGATTTGCCGGTGTCGTGGTTCGGACGTATGAACACACTCAAGATGGATATCCTCCCCAAACTATTGTATCTTTTCCAGGCGCTTCCGATAGCCCTCCCTTCCACTTTTTTCCGCACGGTACGCTCCATGGCCATTCAGTTTGTATGGAGGCGAAGCCGACCCCGGCTGAAACATAAGCTTCTTTGCTCTCCCATCTCGAACGGAGGGGCGGGCCTCCCTGATTTTGAACTTTACCACGTATCAGCTGTTCTATCCCGGGTCCTGGAGTGGTTTCCCCACCCCTTGGGTAAGGTGGCCATATGCGTCGAACAAGATCTGTCCTCAGTGGACCTTCGGGCCCTGCTATGGGGTCATGCTTCATCTCATCGCACCCTATCGGGGATATCTCCCCTCACTAAAGATGCCTTAGCAATATGGTACCGAAGGAGAGAATCCTACGCCCTATCTACCGAACCGAGTCCATTGACTCCCCTTTTCGACAACCCGGACCTCCCTGAGGGTAGGGGACTTCACTCCTTAGCGGGCTATCAACGTGAGAACTGGCCCACTGCACAAAGTTTTATCCATGCCACCTCAGGATCCCTCGTGCTGGGTCCGTCGTCAGCTTCCCCAAGAGTAACCTGGCTCACACACATGCACCTGACGACCTACTGTAAGACGCTCCACGACTCCCGACGGGTTCATAGACCACTGACGGGGTTTGAACAACTTTGCTCCTTTTCTTCATTTCAACGGCACACTCTCTCACTGATCAATAGGTTGGTACTAGGCCATACACATAGTACCCTTCCCAAATTTACTTCGGCTTGGTCGGAAGAGCTAGGGAGGGACATTAGTGAGGCGGAGTGGCGTAGGGCCTTCTTCTATACTCACAAATCCTCCATATCGAGCTATGCTCAGGAGAAAAATTACAAAGTGCTTTCGCGTTGGTATCGTGTGCCTACCACCCTCAGGATCATGTTTCCCGATGCCTCGGACTCCTGCTGGAGATGTGACTCGGCCACGGGTACGTATGCTCATATTTGGTGGGATTGTGCCAAAATTAGCCCATTCTGGTCCCAAATTTTCTCAATTTACTCTGACCTCTATGCTGAACCACTCACCCCCTCTCCATTCATAGCTCTCCTCTCCATTCTCCCCGGTTCTACCAAATTTCAGAAAAACTCCCTTCTAAGGTTTTGTTTGAGTGCAGGACGGCAGCTGATATCTAGGCACTGGAAGTCGACTGCTTCCCCAACCATTATTGAATGGATAAATGAAATGAACGGCATTATGCTCATGGAGGAGCTGCAAGCCAAATCCCTTGATAGATATGCTAAATTCGCCTTTACATGGAGTGTTTGGAGGCATTACTCCACTTCGGACAAACTTAAAGACTATCTCCCAGCCATGGTGACCCCTGATACTCGGTAGACTTGGCCCCTAACCCCTGAAGCACTGGTGGTTCACACCCCGGTTGCTCTGCTCTCCAACCCCTACGGCTGAGACTGGTAGCTAGTGGGGGGGAGAAAAGGTATTATTTTATTTTTTAATTTTTTTAATTTTTTCCTATTTTTACTCATCTATCTTTTCTCTTTTAAACACATTGCCTTTAACTGTACTTATTCAAGACGCAACGATGTGCTCCTGCCGAGAGATGAGCGCACCGCTCCCTTTACCCTGCTCCCCATCCTCCCCCCTCCCCCTCCCCCCTCCTGTCCTTCCTCCCTCATTTTACATCTCATGCCATCTTTCTTCTCTACTTTCCTCTTTCCGTTTTTTCCTTCCGACTGGCTCTCTCCAGCCGGTCTCAGGTTTTATTTCTGCATAATCTGACCATTTTACATGACCAGTTACCTTTATGTTTTATTATTATGGCTCTTGCGTATTCTTTACATGAGAAATGGATGGGACAGGCTATCCGCTTTACCTGCCGGCCTGAGGCAGCTTGACCTCCGTTCCTCCCCTGTGTCCTGGGCGCAGCTGGATCCCATCGGGGCATCCGGGCCAGGGGAGGACTCGGTAGTTTGTGGACAGACCCTGTAACCATGACAAATTCCTATACCCTGTAACCATGACAAATTCCTATACCCAACCCTTGTAGCAGTAACTGTTTGTGTTTACTTAATTTTAGTAATACGGATTGTGTATGATTTATGTCAATTTGCCCGGGTTGCCCTTTGTTGGACGCTCGGTTGAAAAATGTTACTCTTCTGTTTTTTCTTTCTGTCTTAAAAAACTCAATAAACCTTTATTGAACCTAAATAACAAACATACGTACCTCCACTGTGCAGTTCGTTTTGCACAGAGTGGCCCTGATCCTGGTGTTCTGGGGTCCCCTCGCCGGCTGTCTCGGCTCCTCCCCGCAAGAAATAACCCCCTTCAAAGGTGGTTAGCTTGCGGGCACACTCCTATGATAACGCTCCCATAGCCACCAATTGTATCACTCAGCCCCACCCCACTGCATCATTGATTAGATTGACAGCAGCGGGAGCCAATCTCTAATGAAGAGCCAAGAAGACTGGGGCCAGTAGCCAGCGTGTTCACGGTGGGGGATCCATTAAGGTGAAAAAATGCGAAGCTCTACAACCCCTTTATGTCAGCATTTTCCTCCAGGAGTTCCACTAGGTTTTCAACAGCTTTCTGCTCCTAATAAGTTGGTGGCTATGTCAGTATCAGTTTTTTTCTCAGAGGATCCCTCAAAGTACGTCCTATATAGTATTTTTTTTGTTTAGGAAGAGGTTTAGATCTATATAGACCTTAAATTCCGTCATTGAGTTTGTTGGTGAGAATGAGAGTCCATTTCTAAGAAGGTTAATATGTCTTTGCAGTAGTTAAAACTTTGAAATATTACTTTTTTTCCCTATGCTCTCTGTCCATATTTATCCCGATTTCCTTCTGTTCCTGGATGATCTCCTTATTATCCAGCCTTTTTGAGGGTTTATTTTTTCTTCTTTCTAATCTTTTCCTCCTTGGTCTCCCCATTTTTGAGCCGTTTTCTTTAGTATACATTCCTCCATAGTTGCCCCACATATTCCTTTGTCTAAAAAAGTCACCGTCCTAATGGGTTTTTCTTCTCCACTACCTGATGAGGGAGTCCCAGCCCTAGCTGGGTGATATCCCAATCTGGATTGGGGACAGCTACCGCCCATATCAAATAGAGGAGCTCAGGGGCCAAGTGTGTGCTTTATTTCTATTAGCTAATAACAACGTTGTTATTTGGTGAGAGGCGGAGGGTTGATACATTTTTAAGTTTGTTTCTAATTACGGTATGTTTTCTGAGTCCAATAAACTATTTCAGTTTTGATACTGCATAAACGTCTGTGGTCACGTTATACCTTCTGTCCTTGGAAAACTCTTGCACTGTTTGATACAAACTATGAGGCCCACAGTCACACCGGTGGTTAAGACTGGTGCCAAATTTTCTGATTCCTGATGCCGCTCTCAGTGGCTAGGTGTGGCCACCGACCCCATTCACTATAATGGCAGCTATCCACGGCTCTCTGCACAGCCAGCAATTACCTTCAGGCAGGATGTGCAGAGAGCTGCGAATAGCTGTGGCTGCAGGCGGCCTGTCATAGTGAATGGGGCTGAGAGCTGCAGCAGGAACTGCTACTACAATTCGCATCGGTCTAATTGCCAGTGTGAATGTAGTCTAGCATTTCCAAAGCTGCTTTTGTAGATGACTTTTCATCCACATGGTTTAAATCATCTTCTTTAACCTTCCTGTGATCAGAGGTCATTGATGTATATTTCAAATACAGGGTTTTTTGGAGCCTTACACGTCGCTCGGTGTCCTTCCTGGGGAACTCTGTGAGCCGTTATATATGTACATGCCTGTTAATCTTTGATCAAATGTGAGTAGCCTGTACACTGCCTATTTTGATTAAAGTAGTGATCAAGCGGAAGCTCTTAGATGGTTGTTTTTTCTTCCATGACCCTCCGTTCCGGCATCCATGCTGAGACCACCAAATAGGAGATCTACTTCATTTCCGGTTCTTTATATGCCCTAATGACCATCTGCTAACCCAGGGGTCATATCTTAAGGTGAGAGTAGCCATCTGCACTGGTGGAGGGATAAGCTTCTACACTTGCTACCTTTGTTGTCTTTCACGTGGTGAAGATTTTCAACTTTTTGTCCCATCGAATGGTCCACGGACATTTACTTCTTTGTGACACTTATGCCGCGTACACACGATCACTTTTTGTGATGAAAAAAAACATTTAAAATGATCGTGTGTGGGCAAAACGTTGTTTTATGTCTTCAAAAAAACAACCAAAAAAAAAATTCCAACATGCTTGAATTTTTTGTGTCGTTTTTCAAAACATCGTATTTTGTTTCACAAAAAGTCACCGTGTGTAGCAAAAACGTCGTTTAAAACAACGTTTTTCAACCCGCGCATGCCCAGAAGCTAGTTATGAAGCGAGCTTCAATGGAAAAGAGTGGTGAACGTAACCTCACTTTTTGTGAAAAAACCGATGGTGTGTATGCAACATCGTCTTTGAAAAGTGACGTTTCAAAAACGTTGTTTTTTACTTCACAGAAAACGTCGTTTTTTTTCATCACAAAAAATGATCGTGTGTACGCGGCATAATTGTATGGACTCTATTTATTTATATATTTACCACATTTACTATATTGTTCACATGGTTTGCGCTGCACTTTATATATATATTTTTTATGTCATTGATGTATAGATGGCCAAATCAAATTTAGCAGCATCAGTTAACCACTTTAGCCCCGGACCATATTGCTGTCCAATGACCAGAGCACTTTTAGCGATTCGGCACTGCGTCGCTTTAACTGACAATTGCGTGGTCATGCGATGTGGCTCCCAAACAAAATTGGCGTCCTTTTTTTCCCACAAATAGAGCTTTCTTTTGGTGGTATTTGATCATCTCTGCGGTTTTTATTTTTTGCGCTATAAACAAAAATAGAGCGACAATTGTGAAAAAAATTCAATATTTTTTACTTTTTTCTGTAATAAATATCCCCCAAAAATATATATAAAAAAACTTTTTTTCCCTCAGTTTAGGCCGATACGTATTCTTCTACATATTTTTTGTAAAAAAATCCGCAATTAGTGTTTATTGATTGGTTTGCGCAAAAGTTATAGCGTTTATAAATTAGGGGGTAGTTTTATGGCATTTTTATTAATATTTTTTTTTTTACTAGTAATGGCGGCGATCAGCTGGTTTTTTTCAGCACCGAGACATTATGGCGGACACATCGGGCACTTTTGACACATTTTTGGGACCATTGGCATTTTTATAGCGATCAATGCTATAAAAATGCATTGGATTACTATAAAAATGCCATTGGCAGTGAAGGGGTTAACACTAGGGGGCAGTGAAGGGGTTAAGTGTGTTCCTGGTGTGTTCTAACTGTATGGGGGGGTGGACTCACTAGGGGAAATCACTGATCTTCCGTTCATACATTGTATGAACGGAAGATCAGCGTTTCCCCGCTGACAGGACCGGGAAGCTTTGTGTTTACACACAAAGCTCCCGGTCCCCGTGCTGTACCGAACGAGCACGCGCGCGGGACTCGGGGGCGAGCGGGGGGCACGCGCCCCCTAGCGGCCGCGAAAGTCCCGACGTAGAGCTATGGGCTCTCGCCCAGGAGAGCCGACCTGCCGCCATACAACTGCGGCGGCTGGTCGGCAAGCGGTTAATGTGGCTACAACTTTTATTAGGACATTGCTTCATGTTCATATTTTTTATTATAGGCTTAGGATTAGGCAATAATGTAAAAAAAAATTATGTATGTATGTCTTTATGGACCTTGCTTGGTGCGCTGGTCCAAATCATTTAGTGGAGGAGGGATTATGGTGTGGGGTTGTTTTTTAATGGGTTGGGCTTGGCCCCTCTTAAGGCGTTGGCATACCAAGACATTTTGGACAATGTCATACTCCCAACTTTATGGGAACAGTTTGGGGATGGCCCCTTCCTGTTCCAACATGACAGCGCATCAGTGCAGAAAAGCAAGGTCCATAAAGACATGAATGAGCGAGTTTGGGGTGGAGAAACTTGACTGGTCAGAGTCCTGACCTCAACCTGATAGAACACCTTTGGGATGAATTAGAGCGAAGACTGCGAGCCAGACTGTCTCGTCCAACATTAGTGCCTGACCTCACAAATGCGCTTCTGGAAGAATGGTCAAACATTCCCATAGACACACTCCTAAACCTTGTGGACAGCCTTCCCAGAAGAGTTGAAGCTGTTATAGCTGCAAAGGGTGGGCCAACTCAATATTAAACCCTATGGACTAAGACTGGGATGCCATTAACCACCTCAATACAGGGCACTTTCACCCCATCCCTGCCCAGGCCATTCTTCCGCTTTCAGCGCTGTCACACTTTAAATGACAATCATGCTACACTTTAATGTGAACCATATTTTACCATATTCTTCACACAAATAGAGCTTTATTTTGGTGGTATTAAATCCTTTCTGGGTTTTTAATTTTTTTACAAAAATTAAAAAAAAAATTGGCAGTGTTTGTCCTAAACCGTCATTTTTGCTGGACAGCTTGGCTTGCAAGTAAATGTGAATACAAATATAAATGAAAGCATGTAAAATAAAAAAAGGAATGCATAAAGGGAAAACTATAGGTGTATTAAAGGTATTAGGTGTCCATGATTCAATATTTTACATTATATTATTCATTGAAGGGAAATTATTATTAGAAACTGGTGGGAGAACACAGACTTTTCTTTTCTGTATTGGTTTCTTACAAATACATCAAACATTTTAAAATAATAATAATGTAGAGAACTGGAAGTAACAGTGAACAAAGCAAATTGAATGGATTTAGTTTTTACCTGATAAACTGAAGTTAGACTGGTGAAGGTTCCTGATAGGTGGTGGGGGTTGTGGCTTGGAGGGTGAGGATTTGGCAGAGGGGGCAGGGGTTTGATACTTTGGAGTAGCTGGAACCTCAAATACTGGTCCATCATACATCCCACGAGACACGGGCTGCAGCCCGCTCACCTATAAGATACATGAACAAGTAAATATAGAAAAATACAATATCCAGGCTGCATATCAAACAGCAGGCAGGCTAAGCATAAAACGTAAGCAATGAACTATAGGTGAATTATGTAGAGATGATTCCTGATGTTCTAGGATAAAATAAGAGGAATAATCTTCTAAGTGTACTCCAGAATTAATTCTCTGTACATACAGTCATGTGAAAGTAAGTACACACCGTGAAAATTAATGACTTTTTCAACCTATTTGACCAGGAAAACTTTGGATCCTTATTCCAACATAGATACTGTCATGGACCTTGGAGTGCTGGAGTGTTTCTACTTGAAACCCTAATTCATGTATTACAGGATATACTGAGACATTTTATTGTCCATTATGTGATAACCCTGTTTTAAAGCCTTTTGATTATCAGGTGTAAATATCCGTCTGTCTAAAGATGTGAATTGAAAGACATACCATGTTCTATTGTGTGATGCCAATACTGTGTTGTAATTGATTAAGTCAAAAGGGTCTCTGCCCTGTCTTAAGGCTAACTCACTCTCCAGACGGTTCCATTGTTCTGTGGCTGGCTATTGGGTACATTGATTGCCCCCTGGGGCTTCTGTCTCAATACACTTAGTCATGCTATTCAAACTATCCGACCAATCTCTGCTGCGTCATTTTGAAGTCCTCATTTGCATGGAAGAGGACCTGAGTGAAAAAACCACAAATGTACTAATAAATGTGATATACTCATAAAAACAAAAACATTTAAGTACTCCTTGGCCTCAAAAGCTGGTATTGACCACTTTGGCAGAAATGCATTTTTATGGAAAGCTGCCATTTTACCAGTCCTCCATAGTTTAGTAAATGAGCAGCCACTCTACTGACTTCCATCATCCAATCATGTGCAAGCAAAAATTAGCTTTTTTTTTTTTTTTTTTCTTGCACGTGATTGGGTATTCTTTGCAAAGGGAAACCTTACCTCATTTGTTGAGCTCTGGAGCAACTGCAGTCTGCAAAGTGCACAGTCTATTTGCCCTTAGTGTTACATAGGGTTTTGTTCTATTCCTGGGAGGAAATAATTTTAAGGTCCATTTCCTATACCATTTAAGTGAAGCCATGCTCAATGTAAGGATAACAGGCAGTGGAATAATCAAGTACACTAAGACAGCGGTGATGATGACATTTTGAAATGTGTGTCACGCCCAACGTGCACTTAAGGCCCGTACACACGATCGGATATTCCGACAACAATTGTCCGATGGACGTGTTTTGTCTGATAATACGACCGTCTGTATGCTCCATCGGACAATTGTTGATGGAATTTCCGATAACAAATGTTGGATTATCCAATTGTGTGTACGCAAGTCCGTTGGACTTAAATCCAAAGTATAAACACGCATGCTTCGAACCAATGCTTACCATCAGACAACATTAGCAGAAGTTGCCCGAAGGGTGGCATTAAAGAGCTGAAAAACAACATAGTTTTGTGTATATAGGCTGAAAAAGTTCTGCCGTCTGTATGCAGAACATGTTCACAGCCAACGCCCGTTGGACAAAATTCCACGGATTTGTCCGTTGGAGGTCCGATCGTGTGTACGAGGCGTAAGATGTGTCTGTGGACTTCAACTTGACTGCGCTTTAAAAAAAATATGGAGCTTGTTTATAATTAATGGAGCCATTTCATTTTCAGCGTGACCACACTAATTAATTAATTTTTTTAAATTGGTCGTGAAAAACTGTCGTCTGTAGGCTCCAGAGCATTTTTCTCGATGATAAAAAAATTAGATTTTTTTCTTGTCGTGAAACATGGTTGTGTGTACGTTTTAAAGAGAAATTAGCATAATCAGCCCAAAGGGTGGGGCCATCCGAATGGAACTTCCCCTTTATAGTGCCATCGTACGTGTTGTACGTGACCGCTCTTTGCTCGAGCATTTTTTATCACGATCGTGTGTATGCAAGGCAGGCTTGAGAGAAATCACGTTGAGAAAAACTTCTTTTCCATTTACATGAAAAATGGTGGTGTGTATGCGGCATAAAACATGCCGGCAGAGTTGGTGCTCGACAACCCTAAAAAATGGCCTTGGGCTTCTTTATAATTACTGCTTGAGGTTCAACACTGATTTTGCGGTGCCTGCAGACAAAAGCTTGACAATGTTGAATAAAATTGACCTTGATCATAAGAACATGATATAAGAATAAAGGCCAGGGTGTCTTGATACAAACTAAGAGGATGTGCTCTTGACTTATAATTTGGTGTTACAAAAATAAAACCACCTTGGCACAAATACTTTTGGCCACATAATGCCGTAGATTTACTTCAACTAGTGCACTCAGAAACTGATGGGCTAACAAGCACAGCTGCACCAGATTCTAACTTTAGCTTCCTTTACCTTAGTGCAGTCCTCCTTCACTTACCTCATCCTTCCATTTTGCTTTTAAATGTCCTTATTTCTTCTGAGAAATCCTCACTTCCTGTTCTTCTGTCTGTAACTACACACAGTAATGCAAGGCTTTCTCCCTGGTGTGGAGTGTCGTGCTCGCCCCCTCACATGGACTACAGGTGAGTCAGGATGCCCACTAACACACAGCTCCTTTGTCTATCTGCAACATAGAGAGCGTCCTGACTCTCCTGTAGTCCAAGGGAGGGTGCTGCCCTAAGGTACATAGGACAAAGGTGTGCGCAGTCTATTGCATTAGGGTGTGCACTCCAAAGCTCAAACACACACTATGATGTTCATTCAGAAAGGGAAGGAGATGGTCAATTGCATATTTACCGGCCCCTTCCTCCACTCATTCTAAAACATTCTTGCAGCAACAGCTGACATGAGAGGAGGGAAGCTGGTAGCACTGCAGGGGGAAGGAGGGAGCCAGGGAAGTAGAGGGAATCTGTGCTGTAAAGGGTGATTAGGGTGTGCCTTGGCACACCTGGCACACCCTGTGCGCACACGCCTATGTGGACTGTAGAAGGTATTTACTGGTAGAAATAAAAAGGTTTTCCTATCCAAAGTTAAAATAACAAGGGCAGAGGATTTAATAGATGAATAGATAAAAATAAAAAAATGACTGAAGTTCCGCTTTAAATATATATGTTAAAATACATGTTCCATTTAGAGGGCTATAAATCCTTTCTATTTGAGTTTTCCTAGTATATGATATGTCCTGTATTAGGCCTGAAAATCACGTTGAATTGTATATAAATGTATTATTTTACATTTTTTTTATTGTGTAAAAAAATTCAAGTAATATTTTATTATGATCCTTTACTATGAAGTGAATTCACTTATTTTAACTCATTCTGTATTTAATTACATGATCCTTGTCTCAGAATAATGTTCAACTCCTCTACATTAATGCTGCTTAGATGCTGAATCACAATTTTTTCTATTGAATTACTACTGTAAGCCTTTACTTTTGACTATTTGTTTTTATCTCCACATCAAATCAAATGCCTCAATTCTCTGCTCTCCTCTATATCTCATTAAATCTAGGTGACAATTCTGGTGAATTACCCTTTACATAAATAAAAGTACTACATAAGCAAACAGCATGTCATAAATTAGTATGTTTGGTGTGGTAAAGGCTTTTACTAATTAAAAAAAAACTGTAATAATTAGAAATTAAAATAGCATGTGTTATGATGTTATGAACTTACCCCAATACACCACTGAACGGATCCCTTGCTTTCATTCAGTATGTCATTTCTGCTATGCCCTACTGCCATCTTGTGACAATAATTGGTATTTTACTTTTGTGAATTTATTTTTATTTTTCATTCACCCACCCGACCAGCAGTATGCCGGTGTTTTTTTTTTTTTTTTCTTCTATACATACCTTTTTACGGGCTCTCTTCCGATCCAACGATCCCGCGGGACTGGGCGTTTAGAATCACAGGCTGTAAGGGAGCTGTGGTGGCTCAACGTGATTGGCACTGCGCTGACAAGCCGTTCACCTCTGCAGCCAAGGGTTCGGATCCCGGTCTCGGCTACATGTGAATTGAGTTTGGTGGTCTCAGCCCGGCTCCCGGTGGGTGTGCTATGCAAGGTACGCCTGTGCTTAGTACGCCCACCCCCCCCCCCCACAAAAACCACCACACTTGCACGCACACAAAATTGGTTTAATACGCACGCACTTTGGCGGTCTCCTAAAGAGAGGCGAAGGACCTACGGGGCTGGCTTGGTGGGTCGGGCCCCCTCACTCCCTCATAGGGGGAGTCCCTCTGCCCCGATGGGGTCCTGTTGGGCCCCAGTTGGGCTCCCAAGTGGAGCAGGTAGGGCGGGGTGAGTGGGAGGCCCCCCCCTCACACCCGCCATTGCCACTGGGGGCATGGAGAAGGATGGCGATTGCCTCCGGGGGGAGGGTCTGCCTACTCCCAACTCCTGCAGTCCGGCTCCTCTCTCTCGAGTTCACGCACAAAAATACACTTTAAAAAAAAAAAAAAAAAAAAAAAAAGAATCACAGGCTGTGATTGACGTCCATCAGCCCGGCGCATACAGCGCGTCGCGAAATGCCGAAGGAACCTGAACGTCGGTGCGCAGGCGCCGTATAGGGCCGCACCGACGTTCGGGTTTCGTCGGCATCTCGCGACGCGCTGTATGCGCCGGGCTGAGGGACGTCAATCACAACATGTGATTGGAAACGCCCAGTCACGCGGGATCGCCGGAGGGGAAGAGAGCCCGTAAAAAGGTATGTATAGAAAAAAAAAAAAAAAACACCAGCATACTGCCGTTTGGGTGGGTGGGCTCCGTGGCATGCGTGAAATTTTTTTGGAGGGTGAACCACCCCTTTTAACAAAGCAAATGCTCCCAACGCTGCGCCGGCGTAACGTAAATTCGTCGGCGTAAGCCTGACTAAGTCAAAGTAGGTGGAAGTGGGTTGGAAGTGGGCGTGATACATTTAAATTAAGCGTGACCCCATGTAAATGATGGGCCGAGCTTCAGACAAGTACTTAAAACTAACTGCGCATGCGTCGTGCCTTGGACGCATCCCAGTGTGCATGCTCACAATCAGGTCGAAATAACTGCCTAAGATACGTCAAATCACTGCCTATGACGTGAATGTAACCTACGCCCAGCCCTATTCACGTACAACGTAAACTACGTAAAATTTGGCGGCATTCGTTCCCTGGTCCATACCTTTGCATGAGTTGCGCCTCCAATATGGGGAATAACTTTACGGTGGACGTACTACTTACGCAAACCACGTATATTATGCGCCGGCACAAGTATGTTTATGAATCGCCGTATTTGACTCATTTGCATATTTGCATCGAAAATCAATGGGAGCGCCACATGCGTCCAGCGTAAATATGCGCCCACTCTACGCCTGCGTATGAAAGTTACGTCGGGCGACTGAAGCCTATTTTTCGACATATCTTGCTTTGTGGGTCGGCGTACATTTGTACTTACGTTGGAGATACGTCGGCGCAAGTGCTTTGTGAATCCGGGCCATTATGTCTATGTTATTGCTCTCTTTTAACCACTCCTCAAATATTGTTATTTTAATTTCTTCTTTATTATTTTATTATTTATTTTCTTTCTTTTTGTGATATGTATATGTGTGTATATATATATTGGTAATCTTGTAACAAGAGAGAAGTATTTTCCTTGACTAAAAATATGACAGAGGTATTCACTTCTTATTCAAAAGGAGAAATAGATGTTTTCCTACTCCTCACTCCTTTACCCCCTCATTTCTGCCCCTCCCACCGTGCAATGAAAGATGGCTGCTGAAGCTCTGGCATGTACTACCTCGTGGCAAAACAGATGTCGACAGGAAAAGAACCATATACAGATGAACCAATCATATACACACATATGTGATGATGTTTGCTTATGTCACTATGCCTCTAAAAGGGGCTGTGACCCTGAATAAACGCTGGGTTGATGAGAGAGTGAGAGAGCTCACACTGACCAGTGTGTCTCTTTTGCATGCATGCATTCACATCACTTTGAATTTGGGTCAGAGGCAGAATAGAAAATACATTCTGGTTTTGGGCCGGAAGAAATCTATTACAATGGCTGGCCTCCTCCCGAAAATGCTAGTTGCTTGGTTGTTGGTCTTTGGCTTCTAAGCTTTTATTGTCCTGAAATGACTAAGTGAAGTCAGAGCAAAGTCATGATGTTTGTACGTATTCCATTTCAATGGCTTGTTGACAACTAATAGTTAGTGCAACCATCACGCTGTGCTATCTGCTTTCTACCACATACATACGGTATATAATAAACCAATACAACCACCTCTTATACTTGTGTATTTTGCCTAAACAGGGCCAAGCAACAGGTTTTCTTTAATTCCTTCTCACCGTCGCATATACTTGCTCTACATTCCCCCTTTCTATGCTGCAAGTTGCTGGAGAGATGACTTACACAGAACTATGGAGTGTGTGACAGTGATGATTGACTCTATGTATAGAGGGAGTCACAAGCTCATCCATATTCAGGAATGAAAGGGAAGTATGTTGAAGGTATATGATGGTGTAAAAGCAAACCTGTTTTTTATTTTTTTACTTGACTTTCCTTTAAAAATGTTAACCAGCTGCAAGTCCAACAAACTGTTTATGGGGTATAAAGAAGGTATACAGAGGACAGGAGAAAAACATTGTACTCCTGTAGAATGCATTAGAGCCCTTTCACACTGGGACGGTGGGGGCGTTGGCTTTGGCGTAATTTTTGCGGCACTTTTAACCCCCCCTAGCGGCCAAAAAGGGGTTAAAGCCGCTCACAAAGTGTCGCTGGCTTCGCCGGCGGTGCTGCCCATTGATTTTAATGGGCAGGGGAGCTATAGGAGCAGTGTATATACCGCTCCTACTGCGCCTCAAAGATGTGGCTAGCAGGACTTTTTTACCATCCTGCCAGCGCACACTGGAGTGAAAGGATCGTCGGCTCTTTCAGGGCACTTTGCAGGTGCTATAACGCAAAAAATAGCACCTGCAAAGCACCTCAGTGTGAAGGGGGCCATCTTATAGCAACGACTGACATAAGCAGTAGTGTACAATAGGATATACATGTACTAATAAGAAAAGGCGTGTCTATGCTCTATTTTGATTTGCTGGGTACATTGGATGAATGTAATGAGGCATCCCACTCACAAGTTACCATTAACGCATATAGTCATAGGCCAAAGTCACCTTATATGTGTTAATATTGCTCATTCAGTTGCTAAATCATCCTCTATAGAGGTAGGGGCCAGGTCAAGCCATCAATCCCATATTTTATGATCTTTAACTCGGCAATTTCTATGCATATACAGTATCTCACAAAAGTGAGTACACCCCCAACATTTTAGTACATTTTTTATTATATCTTTTCATGTGACAACACTGAAGAAATGACTCTTTGCTACAGTGAAAAGTAGTGAGTGTACAGCTTGTATAACCGTGTCAATTTGCTGCCCCCTCAAAATAACTCAACACACAGCCATTAGTGTCTAAACCGCTGGCAACAAAAGTGAGTACACCCCTAAGTGAAAATGTCCAAATTGGGCCCAAAGTTTCAATATTTTGTGTAGCCATCATTATTTTCCAGTGCTGCCTTAACCCTTTTGGGCATGAAGTTCACCAGAGCTTCACGGGTTGTCACTAGAATCCTCTTCCACTCCATAACAACATCACAGAGCTGGTGGATGTTAGAGACCTTGCGCTCCTCCACCTTTAATTTGAGGATGCCCCACAGATGCACAATAGGGTTTAGGTCTGAGGACATGCTTGGCGAGTCCATCACCTTTACACTCAGCTTCTTTAGCAGGGAAGTAGTCGTCTTGGAGGTGTGCTTGGGGTCATTATCATCTTGGATCACTGCCTTGCGGCCCAGTCTTCGCAGGGAGGAGATCATGCTCTGCTTTAGTATGTCACAGTACATGTTGGCATTCATGGTTCCCACAATGAACTGTACCAACCCCAGTGTTGGCAGCACTCATGCAGCCCCAGACCATGACACTACCACCTCCATGCTTGACTGTAGGCAAGACACACTTATCTTTGTACTCCTCACCTGGTTGCTGCCACACACACTTGACACCATCTGAGCCAAATAAGTTTATCTTGGTCTCATCAGCCACAGGACATGGTTCCAGTAATTCATGTCCTTAGACTGCTTGTCTACAGCAAACTGTTTGTGGGCTTTCTTGTGCATCATCTTTAGAAGAGGCTTCCTTCTGGGACGACAGCCATGCAGACCAATTTCATGCAGTGTGCGGCGTATGGTCTGAGCACCGACAGGCTGACCCCCCACCCCTTCAACCTGTGCAGCAATGCTGGCAGCACTCATATGTCTATTTCCCCAAAGACAACCTCTGAATATGACGCTGAGCATGTGCACTCAACTGCTTTGGTCAATCATGGTGAGGCCTGTTCTGAGTGGAACCTGTCCTGCTAAACCGCTGTGTTGAAAATTTGGTCCCAATTTGGACATTTTCACTTAGGGGTGTACTCATTTTTATTGCCAGCGGTTTAGACATTAATGGCTGTGTGTTGAGTTATTTTGAGGGGACAGAAAATGTACACTGTTATATTAGTTGTACACTCACTACTTTACATTGTAGCAAAGTATAATTTCTTCAGTGTTGTCACATGAAAAGATATAATAAAATATTTACAAAAATGTGAGGGGCGTACTAACTTTTGTGAGATACTGTAAATTACTTTTTTTTTAGAGGGCAGGGATTGATGTGGAGGCTTGGAGCCACCACCCTGCTATAAGTAGTCTGGTCATAGGAAGATGTGATGATGCCTGTCCTGTTCCTGATCGGATAGTAACCCCGGCAAACACTGTTTAGGGCATACAGACAATGGGGAACCCATTTCATCATGCAAAAATCTGATCACCTGTTTCCAATATCCCAGCTGCAAGGTTTTTACTATAACAGAATATTAGCACCACAAATGTAATGACAGAGAAAGCAATATCACCTTCTATTGCACTGCCCTTTTCAGAGTATATGTGTTCTTTAAAAACAAGAAATTGTTAACAGAATCCTTCCTGTATACATAATATGCTCACCTTGTTCCTTGTCCTAATACGCTGGTAGATGTATTCTGGGAAAGGCTTGCGAGGTATAAATCGGCCCATGCCTTGGGTAGCATGTAGGTTGCCATCTTCAAACACGATTTTTCCTTGGCTTATGACCACCAGAGGGGCACCATGACACTCCATCCCCTCAAAGATGTTATATTCCACAGCCTAGCAATGATAGCAATGGTTCATTATCAACATTATTCCTTCAGAGATATATTTACAGCTATTGTCTTGGAAAATCTAAAATTATGAGCCACCAGAACAGAGAGAAAAGTAGAGAGGGGCTCCATCATGAGGGACACATGGTTTGGTTTGGTTTGAAATCCCACCAATGGGACACAGATGGCAAATCAACTGTGGGTTTTAAGGGGTTTTATCCCTTTTCTAATCAAACCAAAATGTATAAATATAGCTTGGCTTTAGATATACAGTCGTGTCCAAATGTTTTGAGAATGACATAAATATAAATTTTCACAAAGTCTGCTGTTTTTATGATGGCGATTTGCATATACTCCAGAATGTTATCAAAAGTGATCAGATGATTTGCAATTAATTGCAAAGTCCCTCTTTGCCATGAAAATTAACTCAAAGCGGGGGTTCCATGCTTTTTCAGTTTTTTTGGGGGGATTGTTCTAGCGCTGTTACCTGTAGTACTCGGCAACCCGTGTCCCCCAATCCTTTAGCCGCCGTAATCCGTTTTGGCCAGCAAAGTATATTTTTAAAAACGAGCGATGGACGTTTCCATCTTAACTGTGGGCACTCTGAAGCCCACAGGGTAGTCTTCCAGGATACGGTGAATGCTGACGTCCCAGCATTCACCGCTCTATCCCGCGCATGTGCAGTGTTGACGGCGAGCGTCGCCGCCAACACTACACGGTTGCCATAACAACGGTCGGCGTAATAAGCTCACGCCCCGCTTGCCGAGTCACGTGACCCGCGAGATAACGCGGTATTCCAATACAGCACGTCTCCTGGGAGAATTAACACTCACTCCCAGGAGACAACGCGCTCTTGGGGAAAATGAAATACATGCCCACTCCCCCGTGGGGTAAAATTGATTGACAACGTACTCAATGCTCAATAACAAAGGTAAGGAAACCTCTAAAAAAAAAAATGGAGTGTGCTTACTAGGCGGCTGGTTGTTAGATTGAAATAAAGATGTAATATAGGGTGAACCTTCGCTTTAATCCTAAAAAAAACAAAACATTTCCACTGCATTTGTGAAGAAGACTTTCAGGACGTCCAAGAAAGTCCAGCAAGTGCCAGGACCGTCTCCTACAGTTGATTCAGCAGTGGGGTCGGGGCACCACCAGTGCAGAGCTTGTTCAGGAACGGTAGCAGGCAGGTGTGAGTACATCGGCACACACAGTGAGGGGAAGACTTTTGGAGGATGATCTGATGTCAAGAAGGGCAGCAAAGAAGACACTTCTCTCCAGGAAAAACATCAGGGACAGACTCATATTCTGAAAAAGGTGCAAGGATTGGACTGCTGAGGACTAAGGTAAAGTTATTTTCTCTAAATGTGACCCAGAAGTTGATTGATAGCATGCCAGGGCAAACTGCAGAGGTCTTGAAAAAGAAGGGTCAACACTGCAAATATTGACTCTCTGCACAAACTTAATGTAGTTGTCAATGAAAACTCCGGACAATCATGAAATGCTTGTAATTATAACTCAGTATACCATACTAACATCTGACAAAAAGATCTCATAACACTGAAGCAGAAGCAGCAGACTTTGTGAAAATGAATATGTGTGTCATTCTCAATACTTTTGGCCACAGCTGTACATTGATAACAAACGTTTCATTCTTTGACTTCTATAAACCCTAAACTACAATGTGTACTATATTTACAGCCCCCTTTCATGAAAGATCTCAGCTAGAAAATGTTCCCTCTGCCCTCTGAGCCAATCAAAAGTTTGTGCACACGGGAGAATGTTCTATTCCACAACACTGGCTGCTCACACTCTTATGCTGGCCATAGGCCACGTACACACGATCAGACCGGTCCGATGAAACTGGTCCGACAGACCGTTTTCATCGGACCACTCTGAAGTGGTCTGATGGTCTGATGTGCGTACACACCATCGGGCCAAAAATCCGATCAGACCAGAACGCGGTGACGTAGAACACAACGATGTGCTGAAAAAACGTTCAATGCTTCCAAGCATGCGTCAACTTGATTCTGAGCATGTGCGGGTTTTTGGTCCGATGCTTTTGTGTAATAACCGTCGAATCTGTCCGACGGACAGGTGTCCGTCGGACAGATTTTAAAGAAAGTTTTAAAACTTTGGTCCGACGGACAACGGTCCAATGGGCCGTACACACCATCGAATTGGTCTGATGAAACTGGTCTTGAGACCAGTTTCATCGGACCGGTCTGATTGTGTGTACCATACACTCCACGAAAAATCGTCCGAACAAACTTTTCAAAAAACGAACGTTCGATTGTGAGCGCAAACGATAGTGCCATCATGTAATGACCAATAAATCGTTCAGTGGACATAAATTTAAAAAAATTGGTTTGTTTTTTTTTTTTTACATATACCTAGTGCAGAAAGTTCGGACGGCAAACACATTAACCTTCCGATTTATCATTTGTTTGGCAAATTTTCAAATGTGTCCTTCGTTTTTTCAGCACAAAAACGTCACAACGCCTATCGATTTTGTGCCCATTAACTGGCCGAAAAACGAAAGAACTGTCTGAACGATCGAATTTCGGACAAATTTTCATATAGTGTATGGCCAGCATAACACTTTAAAGAATACTATAGGACAGGGCTCAAAATTTCAAGTCCTGAGATACTAGCCAGGCCTTAAGAGTTACTCACCACCAGTTTCCCCACCCAACCCGCCCCTTGTAAATTATCATATGTCATTCAGATCATACATGGTATGCAGGGTCATATAATGTTAATTGGACCCTGGGCAAACATTTCCATGCCCACTGTAGAAACACTACAGGAGAGGGTCAGAAAAACTGCAGACATACTACAGGAGAGGACCAGAGAGACTGCAGACATGGCAAGGAGAGGGTCAGAGAGATTGCAGACATGTCAAGGAGAGGGTCAGAGAGACTGCAGACATGGCAAGGAGAGGGTCAGAGAGACTGCAGACATGACAAGGAGAGGGTCAGAGAGACTGCAAACATGACAAGGAGAGGGTCAGAGAGACTGCAGACATGGCAAGGAGAGGGTCAGAGAGACTGCAGACATGGCAAGGAGAGGGACAGAGAGACTGCAGACATGACAAGAAGAGGGTCAGAGAGACTGCAGGCATGGCAGGGAGAGGGTCAGAGAGACTGCAGACATGAGAGGGAGAGGGTCAGAGAGACTGCAGACATGAGAGGTAGAGGGTCAGAGAGACTGCAGGCATGAGAAAGACAGGGTCAGAGAGACTGCAGGCATGAGAGGGTCAGAGAGTAGGGTTGTCCCGATACCAGTATCGGTATCGGGACCGATTCCGAGTATTTGCGGGAGTACTTGTACTCCCCCAAATACCCCCGATACCAAAATAGAATACTTTCCCCCTCCCCCCGCCGCCGCTCGCCGCACCACGCTCGTCGCATGTCGCCCGCCGCACACCGCCCGCCGCCGACCGCCGCTAATCCCCGTGTAAAATTGTAATACCCGCGGCGCCATGTATAGACACGCGATTGGACGGATCCGTCCAATTGCGAGCAAGGGGGGGGGTGTCTATACACGGATACGTGCATAGACACTCCCCCATTGCTCGCGATTGGACGGATCCGTCCAATCGCGTGTCTATACATGGCGCCGCGGGTATGTGTTGCACGGGGATTAACCCTGCAGGCTGCAGCAGCGACGGCGGCGGAGGTATGGGGGACATGACATGGCTGCAATATGGGGCACAGGACATGACATGGCTGCATATGTGGGGGGACATGACATGGTTGCATATGTGGGGGGACATGACATGGCTGCATATGTGGGGGACATGACATGGCTGCAATATGTGGGGGGACATGACATGGCTGCAATATGTGGGGGGATATGACATGGCTGCAATATGTGGGGGGATATGACATGGCTGCATATGTGGGGGGACATGACATGGATGCATATGTGGGGGGACATGACATGGATGCATATGTGGGGGGACATGACATGGCTGCAATATGTGGGGGGACATGACATGGCTGCAATATGTGGGGGGACATGACATGGATGCATATGTGGGGGGACATGACATGGATGCATATGTGGGGGGACATGACATGGGTGCAATATGTGGGGGGACATGACATGGCTGCAAAATATGGGGGGACATGACAAGGCTGCAATATGTGGGGGGACATGACATGGCTGCAATATGTGGGGGGACATGACATGGCTGCAATATGTGGGGGGACATGACATGGTTGCATATGTGGGGGGACATGACATGGCTGCATATGTGGGGGACATGACATGGCTGCAATATGTGGGGGGACATGACATGGCTGCAATATGTGGGGGGATATGACATGGCTGCAATATGTGGGGGGATATGACATGGCTGCATATGTGGGGGGACATGACATGGATGCATATGTGGGGGGACATGACATGGATGCATATGTGGGGGGACATGACATGGCTGCAATATGTGGGGGGACATGACATGGCTGCAATATGTGGGGGGACATGACATGGATGCATATGTGGGGGGACATGACATGGATGCATATGTGGGGGGACATGACATGGCTGCAATATGTGGGGGGACATGACATGGCTGCAAAATATGGGGGGACATGACAAGGCTGCAATATGTGGGGGGACATGACATGGCTGCAATATGTGGGGGACATGACATGGCTGCAATATGTGGGGGGACATACATGGCTGCAATATGTGGGGGACATACATGGCTGCAATATGTGGGGGGACATGGCTGCAATATGTGGGGGGACATGGCTGCATTTGGGGACACGTTTAAAAAAAGTATCGGTATTCGGTATCGGCGACTACTTGAAAAAAAGTATCGGTACTGCAGGCATGAGAAGGTCAGAGAGACTGCAGGCATGAGAGGGTCAGAGAGACTGCAGGCATGAGAGGGAAAGGGTCCGAGACACTGCAGGCATGAGAGGGAGAGGGTCATAGAGACTGCAGGCATGAGAGGGAGAGGGTCAGAGAGACTGCAGGCATGACAGAGAGAGGGTCAGAGAGACTGCAGGCATGACAGAGAGAGGGTCAGAGAGACTGCAGCCATGACAGAGAGACTGCAGGCATGACAGAGAGAGGGTCAGAGAGACTGCAGGCATGACAGAGAGAATGCAGGCATGACAGAGAATGCAGGCATGACAGAGAGAGGGTCAGAGAGACTGCAGGCATGACAGACAGAATGCAGGCATGACAGAGAGAATGAAGGCATGACAGATAGAGGGTCAGAGAAAGGGTCAGAGAGACTGCAGGCATGACAGAGAGAATGCAGGCATGACAGAGAGAGGGTCAGAGAGACTGCAGGCATGACAGAGAGAGGGTCAGAGAGACTGCAGGCATGACAGAGAGAGGGTCAGAGAGACTGCAGGCATGACAGAGAGAATGCAGGCATGACAGAGAGAATGCAGGCATGACAGAGAGAATGAAGGCATGACAGAGAGAATGCAGGCATGACAGAGAGAATGAAGGCATGACAGAGAGAATGCAGGCATGACAGAGAGAATGAAGGCATGACAGATAGAGGGTCAGAGAAAGGGTCAGAGAGACTGCAGGCATGACAGAGAGAATGCAGGCATGACAGAGAGAGGGTCAGAGAGACTGCAGGCATGACAGAGAGAGGGTCAGAGAGACTGCAGGCATGACAGAGAGAATGCAGGCATGACAGAGAGAATGCAGGCATGACAGAGAGAGAGTCAGAGAGACTGCAGACATGGTACAGGTACTGTGGATGGTGTGGTGATGAATGGCTCCCCCATCCCTCCACATTTCTGTAGAGGGGGAAATGTTGCAAAGCAGGGTACACAGCTCTAGGACCTGGGAGAGCATGTCCTCCCTCTACACTTGTTCAGTGTGACCCCCTCCCCCTCCCCTGAGCGTTGGACTCCTCTGCTCACTTTCTCCTCACTCAAACCGTCAGCAGTGTCCAGATACAGACAGCACACAGGTTCCCTTATACTCACAGCCAGTCATCTCAGCAGTGTCCCAGAGCAGACAGAAGTCATCTCCTGTTCCCTTCCGTTGTTAGCAGGTCGGAAGTCAGAAAGGAGGAAGTTACATCTACCTCCTCTCAATGCCGGTCCTCCAAGCACCTGATTGGTTGTTATAGGACGCTAGCAACCAATCATTTTAACAGGCGGGACATGGGAGACAACAGGAGAAACCCAGTAGTTCCACTTGATTGGGCACCTTTTCTGCTACTCGCAACCAGTTAATTTGTACTCGCCAAATGCGACCAGGCGAGTACAAATTTTAAGGGGCTGCTATAGGAAATGTACAGTATAGGCTATTGACATTAAAATGTATAATACAACCAATGTGTTTATTGCCTGTAGCACTTTCTTCTAGTTGCACACACATAAGAATGGTCTTCTAATATAGACCAAACCCATGTTTCTCCCAGCCAACACAGTGAAAACGTCTACGGTGGATCTACACTGCACCCAAATTACCGTATTTATCGGTAGATCTACACTTTTTCCCCATGGGTGTGTGTTATGCGCTGATAGTGTACCTCGGACTCAGAGGGGAACGAGTGCTGCCAGAATTCACTGAGCCGACATCTCCTGTTTACTCGGCTCTGATGTCACACACATAGTCCTGCCTTCACCACTGCCATTGGACCAGTGTTCTGTCAATCACGAGTGAACAGGAGATGATGGCTTGATGATTTCCTTACTGCACGAGAGATGGCGAGGCTCCAAATGGGCATCAGGCTGCATTGATGAGAGACAGGCTGCAAATGGGCACATAGGCTGCATTTAGGCTGCAGATAGACACTGACCATTATTTTGCTTCAAAGTGATTTACGCAGATAAATACAGTATATGCATTCTTCAATAAGTGCTTGCCTAGAATTGTGAAGAGCTTTGAGATGGGTGGAGCTTATTTGTACCCAAAACTATACTCAGATCTGTCTGCTCATCCACATCTGTCAGTATACTATCCGTCTTACACTATTTATTAGCAATTGTGTTCATCCATCACAGGCCAGTCCTTGTTCCCAATTGTATTGTACATTATTGGCCATCACATTGTTAAAATACAAGCAGTGAATTGGGACTTACAGATTTATGACTTTTTGCAGATATTGTCTTCATCTTGTCAGGATCCCAGATAACAACATCGGCATCTGACCCAACTGCGATTCGCCCTTTTCTTGGGTAGAGGTTGAAGATTTTGGCAGCATTTGTGCTAGTAACTGCTACAAACTGATTTTCATCCATTTTCCCAGTAGCCTGTAAAATGCACAATATGTTAAAGAGGAACTGCAGTCTGTTCACATAATTTGTAAAAACAAAACATCTTTGCCATTCTGAAGCTTCTCTCCAACCACTTTGCATATTATTTTATATATACTGTGATTCTGTACTTGCCAAATATGCTGCAGATATCTCCCTCCACTGAGTCTGGCTGTGTCCATTTTAACTGTGGGCAGCTGAAGCTGCTTCATGTTCACTGGATTTACACAGAGACACACTTCCAGCTCTGCAACTCTATTCGCCCTCTTATGACTCACCCAACCTCCCTTCCCATCAAACTCTCACTAGAGTGAGATAGAAAGTTGTGCATGATGTCATAAGCCTAGGCTTTTTACCAGACAAGAAACAGGAAGTGGGCTGTATCAGGTATTTACTGGCAGAAAAAAAAATATTTTACTATCCAAAGTTAAACAAGTTCAGAAGATTTAATAGATGGAAAGTTGAAAAACTGACTAAAGACCTGCTTTAATATCAGAAGAGTCTACTGTAACGAAACGCCCCACACTCCGCTTGAGTACTTTCGTCATATACCACTTCCTCCCAGTCTGAATATAGATATCAGATATTCCAACCGCTGACAACAACAAACAAGACAATACTCGTTTGTTTGCTGAACATAACCTGTTTATTAGAACAAGAATACAAGTCTTATTTACAGTTAAAGAGGAGGTTCCCCCCCTCCTGATCATATTACTCTAACAATACACCTGTAACCAGAAACCTAATTAACATGAGCTAATTAACTAATCCCTTAAAGCAGCCAATGTGACTCTGTGCCCTCTTGGCATTGTTATGATTAATCAGGATTTCACTACAGGTCAGACTTGTCACCGAGCTTCACACAGTAGAATATACATTATCATAAGTATAATCACAGGACACCTTCTCACACTAGCAGGAGCACCAGTAGGAATGTGATCAGCTCTTTCAACTAACATGTTGAGTTCAGAATCAAACAAACCAAGAATAGTCTTTACATATATCCTGGGAGATATCGTGGATAAATATTACTACCCCATTTTAAGTAATCCAAGACATATTTTGTCAGTCACCCTGTGCCATGACATAGGAAGTGCACAAGGGCTTCCCAACCTTTCCAAGGGATTCTGGGTTCCACGGGCCCTCCCATCACATCTACCTAATAAAAAATCCTCTGCAGTGCAGTATTAAGCCAGATTGCAACTCTCTGTATTCATTGGAGGATTCTGTCTCCATTCGGGGCTACATCCTCTCTTCTGTAGGTGTTTGGCGCATTGCTCAGCCTGGATCTCAGTGAACTACCATGACCAGCCAGCTGTTCACGGCACATGTACGTCTCAATGGTTCCTGTGTGGTATAAAGAAACTGCAACTTCAGGTTTCCCTGTTTTTTTTTGCCACCAGGAGTAAATGTAGATGGAAAGCCTTTGCGCTATCCCACAGATATGACCCCTTCCAGTACATTGTACTACAACACTAATAGGTCCTTTGCTCACAGATGATTAACTCAGTCTGGCTGACATATTGTCTGAATAGGTAGCATGGCATAACGATGAAGACCTATATAATATTCTGCTGAATTAGCCTGTCTGAGAATGAACACATTTGCAAATTAAGTATGTGAATCTGCACTTTTCTTGCAAGGCAAAGCAACAAAACGGACCTAAAGTGCTTGAAAACCTTCACATGTACCCAGTGAAGGGGCTAAGCCAAGGTGACACACAGAGATGGAACAAATCCTCCTGTTTATCTGTTGGCTTCAGCTTTTCTGAAGTGCAAAAGTTACAATGCCTTGAAAAGGTATTCATACCCCCAGCAGGTTTTGCTGCTACAAGGCGGCCGCTGTGTGCAGGATCGCGTATGAATAAGTGACCCTGCATTTCCGTGTAGCGCAGTGTTGCCAACCTACCAGATTGAAATCTATTGGCACGACACCCGAAATTTACTGACGTAGTCACATTTTTACTGGCAATTCACAAAAGTTACTAAATAAAATGTTTAGGTGCAAATTTCAGTATTTAGGCTACAAACAAGTACGCTAGGCAAATAGCAATGTGATTTAAGGTAAAAAAAAAACAACATATTTTTGTTATTTCTGATTTATAAGGGAAAATTATTTATAGAGGTCGACCGATATATCGGCCGATATTTTGCGTTTTTTAATTAATCGGCATCGGACGATTTGTGCTGTAAGAACTTGAGCAGCGCGACTTGCAAAAAGCTTCTGTAAGGCTGGGTTCACACTACGATTTTCTATACAGTTTTTGGATACGTTTTTTTTTTTTTTTTAAACGGATGCAACCGTACAGAAAACGGTGGCCATAGACTTTACATTAAAAACCGTATTTGCCATAAATCATACGGTTGTATCCGGTTTTGAACTTTTTTTTTTCTGGAAAAAAAACGTGGTCTACCACGGTTTTTGGTCCGGTTCAAAAACCGTATTTCTACCGTATACGGTTATTTTAACATAGGACTCTATGAGAAATGTATGTCGTTGCGGTTCTGTCCGTTTTTTTCTATACGGTTGTTAACCTTGCTTCCCTTGAAATTTCAATAGAACAACTGAAACTTTATTGAAAAAAAAAAAATTCAGTTTAAAAAACGGATGCAACCGTATAGCATACGGTTGAGTACGGTTGGGCCCGTTTTTTAGAATACGTTTTTTTTTTTTTTTTTAAACTGTATCCAAAAACTGTATAGAAAATCGTAGTGTGAACCCAGCCTAATAGAAGTCAATGTAAGTTGCCTGAAGTTTCCCGTGGAGGAGACTCTGGGCAGCCTGCCAAGTTTTGAGAAAAGATATACAGTTTAACCATTTAGGGCCAGATTCATGAAGAGTTAGGCTGGCGGATCCAGTGATCCGCCAGCCTAACTGTCACTTTAAGCCGGCGTTTCTGTTTTCTATAACCAGAAAACAAGAAACGCCGGGTTGAAGTTCCGATGCGATCGGCGTAATTGAATTTCGCCATCGCATCGTTACTTCAACTTAAAAATGGCGCCGGGGGCGTTCCCGCCGATTTACGCTCAAAAAATATGTTAATGAGCGGGAATCGGCAATTCACGATCTTTTTCGGGCGCGACGCAGTGACTTTACGACGTTTCCGGAAGCGATACGCGGCGTATAGATAAAGCAGCCCCCTAGTGGAGTATCCTATGTTAGGTATAGGCGTCGTCATCGCGTCGGAAAAAAAACAAATCGCGTCGTTTGCGTAAAACATTCATGAATGGGGACGTGACGTCATTGACGTTCACTGACAGAACTTGGAGCATGCGCACTGGGATGCATTGACACTCGACGCATGCGCAGTACGCTCGCCGCGGGATCGCGCGTAGTTAGAATACTACACGCCCCGTACCCGCCCAATTTGAATTCCGCTGTCTCATTTGCGATGCGCTGCCGCAACTTTAGGAGCAAGTGCTTCATGAATAACAGCACTTGCTCCTAAAATTTCTGCAGCGGAACGTAAATGAGATGCGTTACTCCAGAGCAAAGATGCTCTGATCTACCTGAATCTGGCCCACAAAGGCTAAATCTTTTTTGACACTTGGTGCTTACAAGTAAAAAGCCTGTATTTTCTGCTGGAAAATCACTTGGAACCCCCAAACATTATATATTTTTTTTAGCAAGAAATAAAATAGCGATTGCTGCAATATTTAATGTTACACAGTATTTGCGCAGCGGTCATTCAAACGCATTTTTTTGGGAAAAAATATGCTTTAACAAATAAAAAAACTAAACAGTAAAGTTAGCCTATTTTTTTTCGTCCAAAAGTTTTCATTACCTGTTTTTGTGTATTGGATTTATATATATATATATATATATATATATATATATATATATATATATATATAAATAAATAATATATATATTTTTATATCTAAATTACACCTACAAGTGCACTGATTGGAGGCTTGTTGTGTTTAAATGTAAGAAATGTTCTGTATTACTTAGCAGGGCAATAATGGAACTTCCGCTTTTCCGAATCCCCCCCTCTGGTGTCACATTTGGTACCTTTCAGGGGGAAGGGGGGGGCACATACCTGCGTAATCCCAGGTATTTGCTCCCTCTTCCGGGCATAGATCACTGCGGTGACTGTGGTGACCTACACCACATCTGGTGCATAATCCGCCCCCAGCTTTCTTCTGGCAGACGCACAGGTCCCAGAAGACAGCAGGGACCAGTGGGATTGTGCAGCGCGTCTTGCGCATGCACAGTAGGGAACCAGGAAGTGAAGCCGCAAGGCTTCACTTCCTGATTCCCTTACAGAAGATGGTGGCCAAAGCACCCGAGGGAGAGATCAGCTTCGGGTGCCAGCATTGTGGCCACCCACGACAGGTAAGTGTCCATGTATTAAAAGTCAACAGCTGCAGTATTTGTAGCTGCTGACTTTTATTTATTTTTTCCGCAGAACTCCGCTGCCTAAACACTGGACCATCATTCTAGCAGTGCTAATTGGCTGCTAGCAGGGTGCTTATATCCCAGCTAGCGGCTGATTAAGGGGTTAAATGCTCCTATGTAGCACCACTGCAGAAGCGCTTTGCAGGTGTTCATCTCAATGAGCAGGAGTGGTGGAGGAGCCGCTCCAAAGATGCTGCTTGCAGGACTTTTCTTTAATGTCCTGCCAGCGCACCGCCTAAATGTGAAAGCACTCGGGCTTTCAGACTGAGACTGCAGGGGAGCAGTTTTGCAGGCACTTTACAGGTGCTATTTTTAGCCCAAAAGTGCCTGAAAACGCCCCAGTGTAAAAGGGGTCTAACTGTTAGATTTTATGAGATGGGGGGGGGGGGGAATCGGCTTAACATATCGGCCAAGAAAAAAAATCGGCATCATAAATCGGCTATCGGCCGCCGCGATTTCTGAATATCGGCATCGGCCAGGGAAAAACCCATATCGGTCGACCTCTAATTATTTAGTCACATCACCCCCTGCCTTATCCCCCTCTGCCACCAACACCCCCTGCCTTCACCCCCCTCTGCAGTGCCACACCCCCTGCCTTCACCCCCCTCTGCAGGGACATGGATCCATGCCTTCCCCTAGTAAAAGTACCTCCCCACAGTGAGTACAGACTAGGCACACAGTTAATCCTTTCATCACCCCTGATGTTAACCCTTTTCCCAGCCAATTGGATTGGCTCTGTGGGGGCAACTCTCTGGAACCAAACCAAATACGTTCAGGAAAAAGCTGAAGACCTGGCTATTCTGCCAATCATTCCAATCCTAGGCCAATTCTCCTACGTTCACCCACTCGCTGACTTCTAAATCTTTTTCTCCCCTTTCCCTTTTCTTCTCTATCCCCTCCTCTGCAGCAGTTTCGTTTTATTTATGCTACCCTTGCCAGAACATCCGGGCAATCTGTCACAAAGTGCTTTGGCACCACCGACTGGTGGTATATGTGAGCTTCACAAACAAATAGTAATAAATAAAATAAATAATAATGTCATTAGTACAGTGATGGTGCATATTTTTAGATCCTCATGAAGATGTTTATGAAACGAAACGTGTCGGGAATTGATTGATCCTACTGCCTGTATACATATATGCCCATGATTGTTCATATCAAATGTGAGTGTATTACTTTCTTTTCTTTAGTAAAACTTTTTTTATCAGAGTTACACTATGTCTGCTTTTTCACTTTCCTCCTTATCATTGGGCCTTCTGAGTCATCCTGTCGGCTGCATGTACTGAGAAGTGAAATTTTTGTGTGTCTGGTCCCTCATCCGATTGGATACCTTCATCATCTCTCCTCCACCGGAGTCCCTATGTGAGCGATCCTTGGCGTCTCATTAAGCCTTAGTTGACCAATTAGGTGTATACCTATTTTGGTCGCTATCCATCTGGTAAGCCTCCTCAGTCTCATCTACGGTGGTGGACCATCCAGATTGCACCTGCACCCAGTCACTTTGTATTGATCTATTTGGACTCTATCACCATTTATAGAGACACTTCAAGTGCACCCACGGTGTTATATATTTCGCATATGTTATTATTTGCTATCTATTTCCAGTTAAGCGCTACATGTTTCCTTTTTGCATATTTTTAGCACTGATCACTGTATTAGGTGTCACTGGTTCCCAGAAAAGTGTCAGTAGTCCGATTTGTCCCCTGCAATATTTCAGTCCCACTATAATTCCCTGATCGCCGCCATTACTAGTAAATAAATATAATTCAATAAAAATTCTATAAATATATCCCATAGTTTGTAGACGATATAACTTTTGCGCAAACTAATGAATATACGCTTATTGGGATTTATTTTACCAAAAATATGTAGCAGAATACATATTGGCTTGAACTGATGAAGAAATGTGATTTATTTTTTATTTTTTTATTGGGTATGTCTTATAGCAGAAAGTAAAAAAGTTTTTCCTTTTTTTTTTTTTATTGTCTTTTTTGTTTATAGCGCAAAAAAATAAAAATTGCAGAGGTCAAACATTTTATTTGGGTACAGTGTGGCATGTCCCCGTATTTGTCAGTTAAAGTAACGCAGTGCGGCATCACAAAAAATGGCCCGGTCACGAAGGGGGGGGGGGGGGTTAAATCTTTCAGAGCTGAAGTGGATTAGAAGATGCAACGCATTCTCTGAATGGCGCCAATGCCAAGCAGCTGACCCCTTATAGTCAGAATGTATCAGGACAGCGACTCAGCACAGGACCCAGAAGCAGGTGGTGATCACTGGAGTAGTGGTGTCTCCTTCTGTGATTTCCAGCTCCCAGGGGCATCGGTCAGGTATGGTATATACATAGTTATGTTGGTCTAAGCCAGTGGTCTCCAAACTGCGGCCCGGGGGCCAGATGTGGCCCTTTAATTGCTTTGATCCGGCCCTTGGGGCACTATTTTCAAACACTAATGCCAACAATGGGACATAATTCGACCCACTGACACCAATGATAGTGCACAATTCCTCCCAATGAGAGGAATGGTGGGACACAAATCCTCACAATAACACTAACAATGGGACACAATTTATCCCAATGACACCAGCAATGGGGCTTATGACACCAATGATGGGGCATGATTCCTCCCACTGACACCAAAAATGGGGCATTGTTTATTCCCACTGATAATCGGGACCTTTTCTACTCCCGATGGCCACAGTCTGGCGCCCGTTAAGTCTAAAGAACAGTAATCTGGCCCTTTGTTTAGAAAGTTTGGAGACCCCTGGTCTAAGCTGTACAAATGTAACATGTAAAAATATACAATGCCTGGAAACCATCTTTGAAAACATGACTAGTCCACTGTTTGGTCTCTATCACTGGAAGTTATGTAGCTCCTGCTAATAAATAGCTAATGTAAGACAGCGCTATTACTTACCACGGCTTTATCCCATATGATGGTCAGTCTCTCCTCTATACCATTCACTCCTTCTGGAATTAAAGTGAAGTTATCTTTTCCTATGGCTTTCTGTGCCGTGCTGTAAGAACAATGTCCGCTTCCCGTCACCTGGAGATCACCACTGCAATAAATGCCACGCTCTGTATTAGTGTACTGTGAATACAACCACATACTGAACCGTGATTTTCAGTAAATTACATATGTAGGATAGAGAACTATGAATGGACACTCAATGGGGAAAGTATATTGTTAATTCAGTGAACCCATATTTTGATTTATTATTGCAGTGCCTAGCTATCTTTTTTATATACATATTGTTTGTAATTTTCACTTTTTTTTCATGCTTAAAGAGGAAATGCAGTCTCCTCACATAGTTTGTAATAAAAACATCTTTGCCATTCTGAAGATTCCCTCCAACCACTTTGCATAGTATTTTATATATACTGTGATTCTGTACTTGCCAAATATGCTGCAGAAACTCCCTCTACTAAGTCTGGCTGCAGCCATTTTAACTGTGGGCAGCTGAAGCTGCTGCCTGTTCACTTCCTGGATTTACACAGACACACAGAGGCACACCTCCAGCTCTTCAGAATTTTTCATTGGCTCTCTTATGACTTGCCAATCCCCCCCCCCCCCCCCCCCCTGGCAAACTCTTACAAGAGTGAGAGAGAGAGGTGTGCATGACGTCATAAGTCTAGGTTAATCACCAGACAAGAAACAGGAAGTGAGCTGTATAAGGTATTTACTGCCAGAAAAGGTATGTTTTTCTATCCAAAGTTAAAACAACAACAATGGGCAGAAGATTTAATAGATGGAAAGATGAAATACTGACTGAAGGTCCACTTTAAGTACAGGCATTTCAACTTTAGGCAGTAGACAGAGCTCTCAGTGACTCAGTGGAAACTCTCTGCCCCAATATAGATAGACAATAGTTATTGCGGGCAAAGTGACCACGTCTGTGTACAGCCACAATTCCAACTCACCGGTACTCACCCCTCCACCAATCCCCTACTACACATTCCTCAATCTCTGCTCTATCAAATTATGTGACCTCCTCCCATGATGTCCTGTCACATGATCAAAGGGTAATGTTATCGCTCCCTCTAGATACCAACAACAGCCAACGCTGGTTATTTTAGTGGTGGTTATGACGGAAAAACTAATTGTTTAGGAGCTCTGAAGAGGTGAGTATACTGTATGTAGGTGGGGGCGGCTTTACACTGACACTACCACTTTTTCCCGAGTAAGGCTCGGTTCACACCTAAACCGGCCGTGGATCGCACAGGAACGCTGTTCTCCGTTTCAGGGAAAAATCTTTGCCTGAATTTGGCCCTGAAACAGAGCCAAAGACGCACAGTACACTCTGCAGCCGCCCGGAGATATGTGAACCAGCTCCATAGAGAGCCGCTCACATTCTCCTGCTATGCGGACTGGATGCAGGGAAAGCCACATCCAATTTGCCTAGGTGTGAAGCCAGCCTAAATGTTGAGATAAGACAACAGCCACACAAGCAGTGCATTGTTTTTAATGAGTTGGCCAACTCACAGTCTTGTATTATGATATTTCAATGATACCTGTATCCCCACTGGAGAGATTTCACAGGACGTGAAGGAGAATGATCCCAATGGGGGGAAAAAAACGTAATAAAAGCCTAACAGAGGTTCTATGCCATTCACACTCCAAAACTACACAAAAAGTTTTGGTTGGAGTTCTAAAAAAAATGTACTAATCATAACAGATAAGGGTGAAAACCCCATCCTGCACTGTGCCACTGATATTTATGGTGGCTCTATTAGTGTTAATGAAACCAAGGATATCTTGTAGGGCTGCCATTTTTTGTACAGCTTAGTGTGGCAGATGTCAGCCCAGGCAAGACTGACTGTTTAGGATGCCAGGGAGTAAAATCTTTCTTTGCCGGACAAGATAGGGTCCTTTCACACGGAGCGGACCGTTTTTGATCCGCTCCGTGTGTGTTCGTCGGCTCAACGGGGATCATCCGTAATCCCCGCTGAGCTGTCGGTGGACAGGGTGGTCCCCGCACACTGTGCAGAGACCGCCCTGTCTTTCCTCCGCTCTCCCCTATGGGGAATTGGATGAATACGGACCGTCTGTCCGTGTTCATCCGATCCAATCCGCCAGAGGGAAGAAAAATAGGGTTTTCTTCCGTCCGAAAAAGCGGATCTTTGCGGACGCAGATCTTTGCGGACGTTAGCGGATGCATCATCCGCTAACGGACGCGATCCCATAGGGATGCATTACAAGTCCGTAAACGGAATTGTAAAAAACGGACGAGCGGTCCGTCCGTGTGAAAGGACCCATAGTCATGTGTTTTCTTTTTATATATATCTAATGAAATAAGTAAGAAAATCAACTGCAGGGGAGGATATTCACTGTAAGTGTAGGTCTTACCATGCCAACATAGTGGTCAAATAATCTGGTGTGGTTGGATCTGGACTGAGAGGAGGAGAAGTGACGAATGCGGCAGCCTTTGCCCAGTTTTTGCTCCAGTAATGCGTCCCGTCTGTCCCTAAACTGGCGGTAATGGGCTCTCCAAACACTATCGCTCCTGAAACCAAGAGAACCACTAGTTATATAATCTTGCCATAAACAATTCAGATTTAACAAAGAATGGTGGGTCTCAAGTAAATGGTGGGTATCAAAATGACCTACCCCCCCCCCTTATTTTGTGCAGCTTGCAGTATAAATAAAGGATACATGTTCCCTTCCCTGCTCCCAGCGCCTCCTGTATAACCGCAGTGGAAATATATACAAATTCCTCAAGTTGTGTATGCTCCTGTGTCAGGCTGACAGAGGCTGAGCAGACAGTGGAGGCAAGCAGAGCTCTTGTGCCATAGTCCAACTCAGCTGGCAGCGTTGATGGTTATAGGTCTTAGTTCCCAGAATTCCAAATTAGAACCTCTTGTTGACTTATGCCACGTACACACCACCGGATTTTCCATCGGAAATACCTTGGATGTTTTTTTCCGACGCAATTCTGCTCAAGCTTAACTTGCATACACACAGTCACACAAAAGTTCTCTGAACTTTCGCCTGTCAAGAACGCGGTGACGTACAGCACTATGACGAGCCGAGAAAATTAAGTTCAATGCTTCTGATCATTGCATTGAATTGTTTTCAGAGCGTGCGTCGGAATTTTGCACGTCGGAATTGCTACAGACGACAGCAAAATTCAGATGGAGCATACACACAATCGGAATTTCCGTTCACAGCTCACATAGGACTTTTTCTGGCGGAATTTTCGATCGTGTGTACGGGGCATTAGGAGGACTGGATTTTCAGCAACAGAGCTTGTAGGCACAGAATTCTGCACCCATCTCTAAAGCTGGCCAATGGTTTGTTTTTTTGATTAGCCAGCTGGCCGATTTAAAAAAAAAATTAACAGTATCCCCCATCCACACACATGTGTTGGATGGGGGAATCCACCCTGTTGTGCTAACTTATTCTGGCAACAGGACTCCTCCGCTTGGCTACAAGTGCTGATTGAGCAGAAATATACCAACAGTCCTGTTCGGGAGGAGTTAATCACAAGATTGACTCCTCCCGAACAGGAACAGGCAGTGGCGTAACTAGAGACTTCAGGGCCCCGGTGCAAGAAATCATGAAGGCCCCCCCCCCCCCTCCCACACTGTACGACAAAGTAAACTTTTTATTTTTCTGATTTAACTTGAGGGGGGGGGGGGGGTGTCTGTGGCAACAGTGATGGTGCCATCCTCTCCCACCATCACCTGTGCCTCTTACTGATCCCATTCCCCTACCACTGATCTCATCTCTACCTCCTTTGTAGAAGTAATAGTGGGATAGGGATGAGATCAGTGGTGGAATGAGATTAGTAAAAGGCACGGGTGGTGGTGGGAGAAGATGGCACCACCACTGCCACCCCCACTCAAGTCCCATGCTGCCACCTGCCTCAAGTATCCCCGCTACCACCATCCCTCAAGTACCAGTGGTGGTACTTGAGGGGGGATGGCTGCGGTGGTGTTATGGGGGGTGACAGCGGTGGTATTAAGGGGGTGGCAGCGGTGGTATTAAGGGGGGTGGCAGCGCTGGTGTTATGTGGGGGTGACAGCGCTGGTGTTATAGGGGGTGGCAGCAGTGGTGTTATGGGGGGTGGCAGCGCTGGTGTTATGTGGGGGTGGCAGCGCTGGTGTTATGTGGGGGTGGCAGCGCTGGTGTTATGTGGGGGTGGCAGCGCTGGTGTTATGTGGGGGTGGCAGCAGTGGTGTTATGAGGGGTGGCAGCAGTGGTGTTATGAGGGGTGGCAGCAGTGGTGTTATGAGGGGTGGCAGCAGTGGTGTTATGGGGGGTGGCAGCGGTGGTGTTATGGGGGGTGGCAGCGGTGGTGTTATGGGGGGTGGCAGCGGTGGTGTTATGGGGGGTGTCAGAGGTGGTATTAAGGGGGGTGGCAGCAGTGGTGTTAGGGGGGGTGGCAGCAGTGGTGTTAGGGGGGGGTGGCAGCAGTGGTGTTATGGGGGGTGTCAGCGGTGGTGTTATGGGGGGTGTCAGAGGTGGTATTAAGGGGGGTGGCAGCAGTGGTGTTAGGGGGGGTGGCAGCAGTGGTGTTAGGGGGGGTGGCAGCAGTGGTATTAGGGGGGTGGCAGCAGTGGTATTGAGGGGGGTGGCAGCAGTGGTGGGGGATGGGATAATCAATAAGAGGCAGAGGTGGTGGAGGTTGGAATCGACTGCACTGGCAATTTGTCACTTACTTAGTTCAGGCAATCGATTCCTCCTCAAAACTCTGTGTTATGGTGGTGTTATGGGGGGTGGCAGCGGTGGTATTAAGGGGGGTGGCAGCGGTGGTATTAAGGGGGGTGGCAGCGCTGGTGTTATGTGGGGGTGACAGCGCTGGTGTTATAGGGGGTGGCAGCAGTGGTGTTATGGGGGGTGGCAGCGCTGGTGTTATGTGGGGGTGGCAGCGCTGGTGTTATGTGGGGGTGGCAGCGTTGGTGTTATGTGGGGGTGGCAGCGCTGGTGTTATGTGGGGGTGGCAGCGCTGGTGTTATAGGGGGGTGGCAGCAGTGGTGTTATGAGGGGTGGCAGCAGTGGTGTTATGGGGGGTGGCAGCGGTGGTGTTATGGGGGGTGGCAGCGGTGGGCGGTGGTGTTATGGGGGGTGGCAGCGGTGGTGTTATGGGGGTGGCAGCGGTGGGCGGTGGTGTTATGGGGGGTGGCAGCGGTGGTGTTATGGGGGGTGTCAGAGGTGGTATTAAGGGGGGTGGCAGCAGTGGTGTTAGGGGGGGTGGCAGCAGTGGTGTTAGGGGGGGGTGGCAGCAGTGGTGTTATGGGGGGTGTCAGCGGTGGTGTTATGGGGGGTGTCAGAGGTGGTATTAAGGGGGGTGGCAGCAGTGGTGTTAGGGGGGGTGGCAGCAGTGGTGTTAGGGGGGGTGGCAGCAGTGGTATTAGGGGGGGTGGCAGCAGTGGTATTGAGGGGGGTGGCAGCAGTGGTGGGGGATGGGATAATCAATAAGAGGCAGAGGTGGTGGAGGTTGGAATCGACTGCACTGGCAATTTGTCACTTACTTAGTTCAGGCAATCGATTCCTCCTCAAAACTCTGTGTTATGGTGGTGTTATGGGGGGTGGCAGCGGTGGTATTAAGGGGGGTGGCAGCGGTGGTATTAAGGGGGTGGCAGCGCTGGTGTTATGTGGGGGTGACAGCGCTGGTGTTATAGGGGGTGGCAGCAGTGGTGTTATGGGGGGGTGGCAGCGCTGGTGTTATGTGGGGGTGGCAGCGCTGGTGTTATGTGGGGGTGTGGCAGCGTTGGTGTTATGTGGGGGTGGCAGCGCTGGTGTTATGTGGGGGTGGCAGCGCTGGTGTTATAGGGGGGTGGCAGCAGTGGTGTTATGAGGGGTGGCAGCAGTGGTGTTATGGGGGGTGGCAGCGGTGGTATTATGGGGGGTGGCAGCGGTGGGCGGTGGTGTTATGGGGGGTGGCAGCGGTGGTGTTATGGGGGGTGGCAGCGGTGGGCGGTGGTGTTATGGGGGGTGGCAGCGGTGGTGTTATGGGGGGTGTCAGAGGTGGTATTAAGGGGGGTGGCAGCAGTGGTGTTAGGGGGGGTGGCAGCAGTGGTGTTAGGGGGGGGTGGCAGCAGTGGTGTTATGGGGGGTGTCAGCGGTGGTGTTATGGGGGGTGTCAGAGGTGGTATTAAGGGGGGTGGCAGCAGTGGTGTTAGGGGGGGTGGCAGCAGTGGTGTTAGGGGGGGTGGCAGCAGTGGTATTAGGGGGGGTGGCAGCAGTGGTATTGAGGGGGGTGGCAGCAGTGGTGGGGGATGGGATAATCAATAAGAGGCAGAGGTGGTGGAGGTTGGAATCGACTGCACTGGCAATTTGTCACTTACTTGGTTCAGGCAATCGATTCCTCCTCAAAACTCTGTCACACGTGAGCCTAGGGAATGGATGCATTTTCCTCATTGATTGCCAGCTCCTCCCCCCTTCAGGCGATTGGTGTCAGCTGACTTTCTTTTTCAGTGACCTCCCTCGTCTCCCCACATTGTCTCTGGAAAGGGGCGGGGTGATCCACGTCCACTGTCCAGGCGCTGCCTTCTCTCCCCTCATCCTCAGTATCAACAGACGAACCCCCCCCCCCCCCCCCCCGCGGTGGAGCTAACTAGCGGGCCGTTCACACTGGCAGATGGACAGGCGGGGGATGTTGTTTTGCGGCACCTCACACTGGCGGACGGGCGGGGGGGGGGCCTGCGGGCCCCCCTAAAGTAGCGGAGCTGCGAGGCCCAGTCGCGATTGTGACTGCCGCGACTATGATAATTCCGCCACTGGGAACAGGCATAGATGGATCGTAAATTCATCCGGTCCCTGTTAAAACAGTTGATTTTTGATCAATCCATGTCCAGCTTTAGGATCACCTCTTAAAACTGGATATTTCCTTGTTTTACTGGTCCTAGCTTGGCTTAGAACAGGGGTCTCCAAACTTTCTAAGCAAAGGGCCAGTTTATTGTCCATTAGAATTTAGGAGGAGGTGGACTGTGGTCAGTGGGAGATAATTTTCCTGGCAATAGTGGGAGTTAACATCACCAAATTTGGTACTAGGGGGAGGGATCATACCCGTCGCTGGTATCCTTTGGGAGGAAGTGACCCATTATTGGTGTTAGTGGCAAAAATAGTGCCTCATTTTGGTGTCAGTTGGAATAATGGTGTTTAGTATCAGTTGGGGTAATAGTGCTCAGAGGCTGGATAAAGACAAGCAAAGGTCCACATCCATGTCTCAAGGCTGCAGTGTGGAGATTACTGGTTTAGAATATTGTAATAATGTGTAAATATGGGATAACTATTTCTAATAATGTAATAATAAAAAGAGGTACACTACCAATAATAATCATGCTGTGCCACCTTTAGGCATGTGCCCACTATGCCTAATGGCAATCCAACCCTGCCACTTAGGCTGGCCATAGAGCGCTTATTAGACCTCATGCACACTGGTTGGTAAAAAAAAACACCAGTAGTGTTGCCGCGCAAGTTTTTCAGCATTTTTCCACTTTTTTGAATAAGCGTTTTTTACCTTCAGCATTTTGTGTTTTTACCAAGAAAACACAAGCTATGGTATAAAAAACACTAAAAAACGCTGGTTAGCCATGTTTTACCGCCATTAAGAGCATTTTTTTCCGCTTAAAAACTCCTCCCCAAAACCCATTAGTGGTGGGGGGGTTTTCCAGCCAGAAAACAAATGTTTGATGTGAGCGTTTGGTCGGATATTCCGACCATGTGTAGGCTCCATCGGACATTTGCTGTCGGAATTTCCAACAACAAATGTTTGAGAGCATGTTCTCGATTTTTCCGACAACAAAAGTTCTTGTTGGAAATTCCAATTGTCTGTAGCAATTCCGATGCATAAAAATCCTACGCATGCTCAGAATCAATTCGAAGCATTCTCGGAATCATTGAACTTAATTTTTCTTGGCTCGTCGTAGTGTTGTACGTGACCGCGTTTTTGACATTCAGAATTTCCGACAACACTTGTGTGACCGTGTGCATGCAACACAAGTTTGAGCGAACATTCGGCTGGAAAAAAATCCACGGTTATGTTGTCGGAATGGACACATAGCATAACATGCTGGGGAGTTTACTGGCTGTAGAAAAAAACAGTAGCTGTACATGAGGCAAGAGATGTTCCTAATTTAGGGCACTGTTTTTAATTAGCAATTTTACCAAATTTACTAAAGGTGACCTTCACTAAAGACCTTTTCTATAATAAAAATTGTTTCTAAACAAAAACTAAATTTTTACTAGTGATTACTAGTGATTTAAATCAAATCCACCCTATTGCCATCTGTTCCCCATCAGAGAGATTTTCCCTCACTTCCTATACCATAGTGACAACAGGAAGTGAGCAGGAAATTCCTCCAAAGTAAGGAAAATCCTTGGTAGTCACCAAAACTAGGGCCAGATTCAGATACATTAGAGTATCTATCCGGCGGCGTAGCGTATGCTCTTTACGCTACGCCTCCGCAAATTTTATGGGCAAGTGCCTTATTCAGAAAGCACTTGCTCTGTAATTTGCGGAGGCGTAGCGTAAAGTGGCCAGCGTAAGGGCGCCAAATTCAAATTAGTCATGTGGGGGCGTGATTCATGTAAATGAATCATGACCCCACGTAATTTACGTTTTTTTTTAAGGGAGCATGCGCCGTCCGTAAACATATCCCAGTGCACATGCGCGAAATCACGTCGCTAGTTGTCAATGTAAACGACGTGAACGTAACTTACGTCGAGCCCCATTCCCGAACGATTTACACAAGCTACGTAACCGACGTACAATTCAACGCTGTCCCAACGTCCATACTTAACATTGGCTGCGCCTGCTATAGCAGGGATAACTTTACGCCGGACTAACGCTTACGCAAACAACGTAAAATACGACGCCCGGCCGCAAGTACGTTCGGGAATCGGCGAAAATAGCTAATTTGCATGATTTACGCGTAAAACAACGTAAGCACCACCTAGCGACCAGCGTAAATATGCAACTAATATACGACGGTGTAAGTGACTTACGCCGCTCGTATATTAGCAGAATTCCGGCGTATCTTCTTTTCTGAATACAGAAAAAAGATACGCCGGCTATTCTTAGTATTTACGCGGCGTATCTCTTGATACGCCAACGTAAATACTTTCTGAATCTGGCCCCTAGTGTCCCCGTTGGAGGATTTCCTTTCAATTTCATATTTGGTGATACCGGTCACCAGGACAAATAGAGAGGGTGAATCTCCTAAAGCGGAGTATAGACAAGTAAACAAACCACAAAATAAAAAGTAAAAAAAAAGTAAAGCTTTGCATTCAGTTGTAATTGTTCTTTAGGTGAACATTATGTCAAAGGGAGTAAACTTCTAACCTTTCTTCCTGGCTTGTGCAATAGCATCAGAGGCACTCTTGCTCATCACTTTGGTAATGTAGACTGGGCAGTTGATTTGGCCTGCTATAGCTATGGCTCGGAACACGGCCTCCGTCTCAAGCTGTCAGAGAAGAACACAAAAACATTTGTCATTACAAAGTATGTGCTAAACTGTTTAATTACATACAACGCAATATGCATGAATGCAGTCTCCATGTGGAAAGTTGACCTTTTTTACCAAATGTAACACATCGTAAGGATGGGAATCCGGGTCAGGCGTAAAGTAGTTAAAAGCACAATGATATATAATGAATAATAGGCCATCAGAGCCAGACAAATTTAATGTTACTGAAATCAGATCAGTGAAAGATAGTTGGGTGTGAAGGATACTTCAAGGGCCACACTCATGCTGCCCTAGGCACACTTCAATGTAATACCTTGTTGCACAAGCTTTGCTCTTTGTTTCATGTGATTATTTGGGCAAAAAGACTACTAGAATGCACCCATGGAGCCGGTATGGGGTCTTACTAAAGCATGGGTCTTCAAACTATGGCACTCCAGTTGTTCAGGAACGACAATTCCCATCATGCCTAGTCATGTCTGTGAATGTCAGAGTTTTACAATGCCTCATGGGATATGTAGTTCCACAATAGCTGGAGGACCGTAGTTTGAGGTACCCTGGATTAAAGACTCGTACACGCGATCGGATTTTGATCAGACAAATCCGTGGCCGTGAATTTGTTCTGCATACAGACGGCAGAACTTTTTCAGCCAACATACACAAAACTACATGTTTTTTCAGCTCTTTAGCACCACCCTTTGGGCAACTTCTGCTAATGTTGTCTGATAGATAGCATTGGTTTAGAGAATGCGTGTTTGTATTTTGGATTTTAGTCTGACTAGTTAACAGCGGGGCAGAGGAGGAGCCACTGCAGAATAGAGATTACAGTTGCTCTTCAAAAATTATGATTTAAATCGAGTTGATTTATGCATGTATATAAGAAAAAATGGTAAATATCTCGACTAATCCAAAGTAACACATTTGTTGTCGGCAGAGCTTTTTTTCTCAGAAAATAGGTGCAGGAACTCAACCACGACCCGTTCAGATTTCACAAACAGTAGAAGGGTCTTAAAGGGGCATTAAATACCAGAATTGCATTACATGTGCAGAGTTCAGGGGGTTACAAAGCAGTCACTTGTAAACACAGAAACCAGACTTCTGTGTTCACAAGTGATTGTGGTGAGTGGGCACCAAAGGGTCTGAGCCAAAGGTGGTGGAACTGAGTTCCACCAAGTTCCCCCAGAAAAAAAGCCCTGGTTGTCGGACAATTTGAGAGCATGACCATCCAACAGGAAATTCCGATAACAATTGTCCGATGGAGCATACAGACGGTCGGATTATCCGACAAAACACGTCCATCACACAATTGTTGTCGGGAATATCGGATCGTGTGTACGGGCCTTAAAGCGGAGTTCCACCCTTAAAAACACTTTTTTCATTACATCCAGCATACTGGCGTCAGCGCCAGTATGCTGTTTTTTTTTTTTTTTAATGCTCGTACTTACTGTTTCTCCCAAATTTAATTTCCTGGAGCACCGCGGAGTGTCGCCGCTATAAGGCGTCACGCCTTCCGGAAACAGCCGATTAACATTCGGCTTTTACTCGGCGCCTGCGCACAGCCCCAGGAGCTGACTGCGCAGGCGCCGTATATAGCGCGTCACGCCCTCCGAAAAAACCCGAACTAGGACCGGCTATTTTCGGCGCCTGCGCAGTCAGCTCCTGGGTCTATGCGCAGGCGCCGAATGCTAATCGGCTGTTTCCGGAAGGCGTGACGCCTTATAGCAGGGACACTCCGCAGTGCGCCAGGAAATTTAATTTGGGAGAAACAGTAAGTACGAGCATTAAAAAAAAAAAAAAACAGCATACTGGCGCTGACGCCAGTATGCTGGATGTAATGAAAAAAGTGATTTTAAGGGTGGAACTCCGCTTTAATATGCACAGCCATCTTTTATCTTTACAGACCACCACACAAGAGAAATGAGAGATGTTTCCATGTTTCCTAAACTGCAGTTAGTCATCTCACTCATCTCAATAACCCTTTACCCCCAAAAGTTTTCTTGCTGAATTCCGCCACAAATGTTCAGAGGTCCAAAAGAGACAATCAAAATAGAAAAACAAGTTACACAATTCAAGCCTATTACACGTTATAAAAAAAAAAAAAAGTGGGCTGAATGATCGTCTGTTTTTCCTCAAATTTTCACAGCGGGTTGAAACCGAGTATGCTACCGATTGTTGTTGTTTAACCACTTCAGCCTCAAAAAATGTTCCCCCTTAATGACCAGGCCATTTTTTGCGATACGCCACTGTGTCGCTTTAACTGACAATTGTGTGGTCATGCGACGCTGTACCCAAACAAATAAAGTTTTTTTTTGGTGGTATTTGATCACCTTTGCATTTTAAATTTGTTTGCGTTATAAACAAAGAAAGTGAAAAAAAATAGAAAAAAGCAAAAACAATATTTTTTACTTTGTGCTATAATAAATATGCCATTTTTCTTAAACCAGTTTCTTTATCAGTTTAGGCCACTATGTATTCTAATACATATATTTGGGAAAAAATCGCAATAAGCATATATTGATTGGTTTGCGCAAAACTTATAGTTTCAACAAAATAGGGGATAGATTTATGGCATTTTTTTTTCTTTTTACTAGTAATGGCGGCAAGCTGTGATTTTTAGTGGAACTGCGACATTGCGGCAGACAGTTTGGAGACCTTTGACACATTTTTGGGACCATTGATATTCATACAGTGATCAGTGTTATAAAAATGCACTGATTACTGTGTATATGTCATCAAGGGGTTAAATGTGTTTCCTCATGTGTGTTTCTAACTGTGGGGGTATGGGATGGGACTGACTAGAGGAGGAGACATATCGCTGTTACTAATTACTACGAATAGATGATCTGTTTCTCCTCTCAGAATGGGGATTCCCGTTCTGGCTCTCGTGATCACGGGTGGCCGGCTGACATCGCGGCCGCCGGCCACACGCATCGTGTTCCCTGCCGTGCAGCGGGGACCTGCCGTGGCTCTTAAAGGAGCCAACGTACAGTAAGGGTGATTTGTGGGAACGAGCCCACCTGCCGCCATATAAGACGGCGGCTGATCGGTAAGTGGTTAATATTTCTAATCATGTGCAGTCTTTCATTTTCCAATAGTGTCTACCTCACTTAAAGGGTCACTAAAGGAATTTTTTTTTTTAGCTAAATAGTTTCCTTTACCTTAATGCAGTGCTGTTTTCATGTTTTCATTGTTCGTTTTTTTTGAAGTTGCTGTAATTCTGCTCTGATCTCCACACTTCCTGCTTGTCTGGCTCCTTATGAAAAATCTCACGCCAGATTTTCACTGTGGTCCAAGCTGTGTGTCTAAAACTCCTCAGAACCAATCAGATTCATTTTAAAAACAAAACACTGCCCTGGATTTGTTTGTTTTTGTTCTGTGTGTCTTCTGTACTTCACAGAAACATGAAACCAGTTTAAAAACGAAAGTGAAACTAGAGGCACATTTATATGATTGATTTGTATCTTTTTTTAATCATTTTAAAAGGAATTAGTTAACTTTTATGTCTCTATACCCTGTAAACAGTCATTTCAGCAAAACATTTTTTTTCTTTTAGTGACCCTTTAAGCCTTGGTTCTGTGCTGCCCAACCTTGCTACCCTAGGTACGGGTCAATGAGTGCCACTATGGTAAATACATACTTCCTCCAGGCACACCTAAAATTTTTGTAAATTTGATTTTGCTGCAAATTTACTAAAAAATTAGGGGAGACTACTGTCAATTTTTCCAAATGAGCTAAGTAGCAATAATTGCTTGAAAAGATTTTCTGTCTTCAGAGGGAACCATTGAGAGTAGTGGGGAACCAGGACATCGATACTTCTGCAAATGTCGGTTTCAGAAACAGACTTTAGTTAACAATTTCCCTATGCTGATATTGCAAAGTATTTAAGGATATAACATGGTAATGTTGATCACAAAGTGATTGGATTAAAATTCATATTTTTTCCTGTTCAATCTTCTAATAAAACTGTATTGAAAATGTGAAAAAATATTGCTCAATCTTAAAGTGGATGTAAACCCACTCTCATCCTTTCTAAACTACTGCCATAGTGCTGATCTATAAGGATATACATGCCTCCTGCATGTATCCTTACCTGTCAAATGTCTCCCCTCTGTCTGTTATAAGAACTGAAAAACTGTAGATTCTGTGGGCGAGTCTGTTGTCTGGAGCTCTGTGGGTGGAGTCGTGATGTCAGTAGACTCCCCGCCCTCCTCTACACTCCCCTTGTCAACATGCATATTTTCCTGTGTATTTCTTACACTGAATTCTGCTATGATCACTAACATCCAGTCATAATCCAGAAAGGTAACCACATGACTTCAGAAAAGGAGTGGGGGTGAGAATTAAATTAAACTCCAGGCTAGTGCATGAGATGTGTAAATAACCTGTCACTCACAGCAAGGGGGCGGAACGGACTAAGGTTTTTCTCTGTAAGTCCGTTTTATTTCACTGAACAATAAAAGAGAATTGCTCAGAGCTGGATTAAATCTGTGTGGCAAGACTGGGCACAGATGATAGGAAATCTTATACTCTACATCAGGGGTCCTCAAAATTTTTAAACAGAGGGCCAGTTTACTGTCCCTCAGACCGTTAGAGGGCCGGGTCCTTCACTGCCGCCGCCCCCCCCCCGCCCAAAAAAACCTGAAAGTCCCCCAACCCATGCCCATCACTGCAGCCTCACTTTCAATGCCTCCTTACTATGCCCTCATTGCAGCCCCCTCACCATCATTACAAGCCCCCCTCACAATCATTACAAGCCCCCCTCACCATTATTACAAGCCCCTTTCACCATTGCAGCCCCCCACCATCATTACAAGCCCCCCTCACCATTGCAGCCCCCCCTCACCATTATCACAAGCCCCCTCACCATTGCAGCACCCCACCATCATTACAAGCCCCCCTCACAATCATTACAAGCCCCCCTCACCATTATTACAAGCCCCTTTCACCATTGCAGCCCCCCACCATCATTACAAGCCCCCCTCACCATTGCAGCCCCCCCTCACCATTATCACAAGCCCCCTCACCATTGCAGCACCCCACCATCATTACAAGCCCCCTCACCATTGCAACCCCCCCTCACCATTATCACAAGCCCCCTCACCATTGCAGCACCCCACCATCATTACAAGCTCCCCACACTATTGCAGCCCCCACCATTATCACAAGCCCCCCCACCATCATTACAAGCCCCCTCACTATTGCAGCCCCCCCTCACTATTATCACAAGCCCCCTCACCATTGCAGCTCCCCCACCACCATTACAAGCCCCCCTCACCATTGCAGCCCCCCACCATCATTACAAGCCCCCCCCACCATCATTACAAAACCCCCCACCATCATACAAGCCCCCCCTCACCATTGAAGCCCCCCACCATTATTACAAGCCCATTGCAGCCTTACTGTGCCAAACGATGTCTGACCTGTCTGTGTGTGTATCAGGATCTCCTGCTCCTGCTGTGTCAGAAGCTCATTGAAAAGTTCAGGCGCGCTGTGTGATAGTAGTCCTGCCCTCCTCCTGGACTAGCTCATGTGATAGACGGAACACTGCGTCTATCACACGAGCCGGTCTAAGAGGAGGGCGGGACTACTATCACACAGCGCGCCTGAACTTTTCAATGAGCTTCTGACACAGTGACTTTTCACAGTGCGCCCAAACTTTTCAATGAGCTTCTGACACAGCAGTCTACCGGCCCTGCATGCAGTGGGCCGGATAAAGGTGCTCGGCGGGCCGCATGCGCCCCGCGGGCCGTAGTTTGAGGACCCCTGCTCTACATTGTGACATCAACAACAAAAAATTGTGTTTAGATCCACTTTAACTTCACAGTTGACTGGTGGTCAGTTATCAGTATACCACTGCGTTTCTGGTGCTATCATATTTGAAAATTTTTACATTTACTGAAATTTAGTATGGCCAGAGCTTTGGGGACTACATTTCCTCTTTGCCCAGTGCTGCTAGCCAAGACTGATCTATCAATAATTAACATGAAGCCCTGAGTCAATCAAATTTCAAAATCTGTATTATCTAAAATGATCCATCTGCCACTTGCATATCTAATAAATGCCGTGTATGCTGTTTCTCTTGCAAAATGGTCTCTCAGCAGACTCAATTTTCTGTGGGGTGAAGAACAAGTATAAGCTGATGAAAAAAAAAATAACCACCAAGGAGATCTGAAAGTAGCCTGTCTGCTCCAATGAAATATTGATCATCTACGCGGCATGGCAAAATGACACACCCTCTTGATCTTTCAAGGACAATCTGTTCATTTGTTAAGTTTGTGAGAGCCTAAGGGTCCTTTCACACGTGCGTTCCGTTTTTCGGTCCGCTCCGTGTGTCCGTCAGCTCAGCGGGGGGTCTCCGCTGAGCTGTCGGGCGGACAGGGCGTTCCCCGCACACTGTGCAGGGACCGCCCTGTCTCTCCTCCGCTATCCCCTATGGGGTATCGGATGGAAACGGACCGTCTGTCCGTTTGCATCCGATCCGTTTGGCCGGACGGAAGAAAAATAGGACATTCTTCCGTCCGAAAAAACAGATGCGGATCTGGCGGACGTTAGCGGATGCATCATCCGCTAACGGATCCGCTCCCATAGGGGAGCATTGAGGTCCGTTACCGGACGTCCAAAAAACGGACGAACAGAACGGACGTGTGAAAGAGCCCTAAATAATTCACTGCTCCAAAATTTAGCCGATTCATGTTAAAATGCAGGCAAGCTAGGATCTGTGAAAAGCGGATAATCGCATTTTCACATTTTCAAAACTGTGTTAAAAAACAACAACCCTGCATCACTAAACTATTTTTACAATATTAATTCTTCAAATTCAGTTCCACAAAAAAAAACATTACATGTATTACATGTATGTTTTGAATAGATTTCTGGGTGCTCTATTTGGCAAAACGTAATGCTTGCTTATCTTTTAGTATGTAACAAATGTGAGACTTCACTGAAACGCAATATGCTTGATGCATTGTAAACGCAATTAGCATCTTATTAGCATTTTATCTTTGGAAGTGCCGTATATACTCGAGTATAAGCTGGATTTTTCAGCACATTTTTTTTGTGCTGAAAATCCCCCTCTAGGCCTGTACTCGAGTCATCCTCTGCATCCTAATCCCCCGGCTCTGTGATACATTCAATCTAATAGGCGGCCATGCAATGTAACCAAGCGCCACTGCGTCCTCCGTGATAGGCTGAACACTGTCTCACTGCTGGGTAACCTAGTCAGTGTTCCGTCACGGAGAAGGATACGGAAGAGGACGAGAAGGAGGTGGTGCTTGGTTACACTGCATGGCCGCCAATTAAATTGAATGTATCACAGCGGCGGGAGATAAGACTGCAAATGGGCACAGCGCCAGGAGATGATAACGCCGGCACAACATCAATCAAGGTACTTGAGGCTGAGGCATGCAGAGGGGACAGTAAGGTTGAGGGATGAGGCATGCAGAGGGGACAGTAATACGAAAATTTTGATATGACAGATACAACGTCAGAAGTGACAAAACGTGTTGAATAGTTTTGTATATATTCTTTCGTTTCTGAGCATGCTTGCTCTTACGATTTTTTTCATACTAAAAACGTATTGATGAAACGAAAATCAGACGTTAAGTTCACACAGTCTGCACATTTAGCTTTTGTCTGAAGAAAAAGTGAAAGCAGCTGTCGAAAGCACCGTACTAACGATCTGGGAATCTGCAGACAGCTCATCGTACAAATGTTTCCATCTGATTTTCATATTGTGTGTATGGGCCTTTAGACTGTGTTGTGGTATATTGGAAGCCCATTCAAAATCAATGTGCTGCCCTAATACAACACACCTTTTAATGCGCAACACAAGAAGCAGTACCACATGCACAAAATCCATGTTTGTGCAGAAACCTCCCTCATCTTATACCAATTTTTATCAGTCAGAATGTTGCATTATCACTCCCAGTAGGACTTGCTAACATAAAGAAGGCTTCTGGGAGGGGAGCTGAGATGCTAAGATAAGGACTTGAATGATTGCAGTGCTTTTACTGTGAACTTTGAGGATGGATTTATTCACGGTAAATGCAGTTACAGAGGTCAGTAGGAGCTTGTTTTAAAATTAATTTACTACTTGTTAGGAATATGCAAATACTTAAACGTCCATAGCCTGGCCACAGGTTCACTTTCAGGTTCAGGATACCTCTTCTGGCCGGCTCAGCGCGTGTCCTTCAGGTCCAGTGATTCCCATTTCCAGGATTCGTTTTTGTTCCTAGACATTAGAAATTGTAATGTTATTTTTTTGCATGTGAAAATGCATATGAAAGAACTGTAAAAAATACAATTAAATAAATGAAAATATCACAAAAAGGAAAGAAGCAATAAAATACCAACGGGGTATCAAAGGAAATGTTACCACATCACTGAACTCTGTCTCTATCTCTCCTGAATTCATAGCATTATATACATTTGGTAAATCTAAAGGAGATGGTACAATGAGATTGTAATGCATTAATCTGCACACTTGAAGTGTGCTCCTGATGTTAGCACCCTGGGTCCTACACATTTGAAAAGTATTGTGACATGTCATCATGTGGGGAATGTTTTACCCTGTCCTTCTAAGGCACAGTTGGCAAACACAAGGCCCGTGGGCCGAATGCGACTCCAGGCCATTTCATGTGGCCCTCGCACCTCTCCAGTCCTCCTCCAGACCATTACTTTCTGTTTTCAAGCAATGCATCCAACTACTTCCCAGCAGGAGCATAAGAAAAGGGGGGTGCACTGTGATGTAAGGGAGAGTGGGGGACTCAACCTCTGATGGTGGGGGGGGCTCTTGACATCTAATATATGGGTAGGGGATGCGCTGGACATCTAATCTTACAGATACAACCGGCCCTTTTGAGGGCAATCATAATGCTGATGCAGCCCACAATGAAATTGAGTTTGACACCCCTGTTCTAAGGACTGCCCCATTTTTTAATTCCCTGGGTCATTACAGAAGGTTTGGATGTTCAGCAACAGACTAGAGAAGTGGGTATCCAGCCAGGGGTTAAGTAGAAATCCCACTGCAAAAGTTTAATGAGGTCCCCATCAGTGGTATTAAGCTATAATATAGACCTATTTATACTCCTAGAACATTTGTGATTCACAGCTAAAATGCACCCATTTACATACCACTAACTCTGGAGGTAAGGGTGGGTATCAATAACATACACCAACAGTAACAGAACCTAAAGTGAACACTTCCAGGTTGTAGTCAGGAAATATGGTCTACTCCAAAACTTGTTTCTGTTGGTCAATGCTGTGCTATAGACCAAGGGATAGGAGCTTCTCTTTCATGGTAGACTGGTACTAATCTGGTTTGGGTGGGTGGAACATGTAATTACTGCTCAAAAAAGTAGCCAAAACTTCCTAACACCTAAGCCAGTATTCGCAACCTATCACCCAGAGGGAAAGAGTTATATTGTTATGGAGCAATATTTTTTATAGCCCCTCTTTACACATGTGTTAGGGAGCACCCCACTCCAAGGCCCCATAGAAGTTCCATTGGCTGCAATGTCTGTTATTCTGGGCTTTGGTTAAAGTGAAAGTAAACCCACCTATCATTTTTAGGCAAGGAAGCTGCCATCTTGGCCTATGTTTAATCTTCAACTGCCATGATACTGTACGTCTGATCAGTTATGACACCAGCCATTGGACGGTTTGACAGTTTGGCTGAGAGCACAACCAATGTGACAGTTAGCAATCCCGGCATGCCGGAAATGTAACTGCTTTTTTAAACTGTTAAATCGATGGGTTTACTTCCGCTTTAAGGGTGTTTAGAAGACAATGCCATCATCTGGTCTAAAGAACTGTGCAATTCTACAGGCTTCACATTACTAATAAAAACCTTGATTATTGACAGAATTAGCTCCACTGAAGAACACATAACTAAATAGCAAGATGGATTTGCTATGGGATCTCTTGCTGTTTTACAACTATGGGCAGACAGACTTGCGGTGTGAGGACATTGAGGACTCAAGTGCATATCTGAATCAGGCAGAACCCCAAACTCCCTGCTCTTGGTAAGATTGTAGTAATGAAAGTTCGGCTATGTGGCCTACATACTACTAGTTGTGTGCTGGATAAACATGAAATAGCTCATTGATAGCGAAGTTCTTAAAACGCTATAAATCTATTTGCTGCCACCTCGATCATCAATCCACCACAACGTTAGAAGTATAAGAACTGATGCAGAATTAGAATTAGATTCATCTAAAATAATAAATAGATTCACCTGCAGGGAATGGGATTATCTGACATCCAATAAATCAAGAAGTAGGGCTCACGGAGGATATAATTACAAATACTTTTGGTTGCCAGTAAGCAAGCTATGTCCTGAATACTAAAATCAGAATGCAGATATATATGTGCCCAATATGACGTCTGAAGCCGGTTGGATTCTGCTAAAGAAAAAGCCTTATTATATATTATAGGGCCAACACATTTTGGGACCTTTGCTGTCTTGCTTCTTAGAACTGTAGCAACTTTGGTACTTTTAAATGTACCTGGAAGAAGAAGTATGCGGATTGGATATTCCGACTTTCCTGGTCTGCATGCTTGTTCTGGATCAGTTTCTCATAATTATTGAAAAAAAGCCAGACAGCTAGCATTTTAAAAGAAAGTCAGCAACAACAGGTTTGTTTCCTTTAAAGCGGAGATCAACCCTGAAACTCCCGCTGATCAGAACCCTCCCCCCCTCCGGTGTCACATTTGATACCTTTCAGGGGGGAGGGGGTGCAGATACCTGTCTAAAGACAGGTATTTGCACCCACTTCCAGCCACACAGTCTCGGGTAAACTGCGGGCATGACGTCAATACCCCTCCCCCTCCCCCGTTGTGTTCTGGGAACACTCGGCTCCCAGTAAACAGCGGGAGCCAATCGGCAGGCGTATCGCGACTCGCACATGCGCCGCAGGGAACCGGGCAGTGAAGCAGGAGCGCTTTACTTCCTGGTTCCCTCACCGAGGATGGCAGGTGGCAGCAGAGTGACGATCGATCGCTCTTCCTCTGCTGCGGACTGCGCTGGACTCCAGGACAGGTAAGTGTCCTAATATTAAAAGTCAGCAGCTGCAGTATTTGTAGCTGCTGGCTTTTAATATTTTTTTCTTCAGCAGACATCCGCTTTAAGTTAAACCTGCGGGAAATAACTCCCCGCTGTCAGAAAACAATAGCGCGATGGAAGGATTCCTCCATCCACATCAAGTATGTGGATGGGGGAATTGAGTCATGTAAGGCCAGCTTTAGCTTCTCATTATCTTATCATTTTATCACATGGATTTCTCCTGAAGTAAACATGAAAATAGCAACTCTATTATAGCTGCTGTTTGCACAATCAAATAACATGTTTATTAGCCTCCCAGTTTATCATGTATACCAGGGGTCTCTAAACTGCGGCCCTTTGCTAGCCTTTATCTGGCCCTCTGGGCCCTATTCCTCCCAAAGGTGGGACACTATTTATTCTACTAATACCAATAATGGTGTATTATTCCTGCCACTAATACCAACGATGGGTCACTACTCCTCCTCCTACTGACCACCAACCTTGAGGCAATGTCTCATTGATGCTGGGACCCTTTCTACCCAAGTAGGCCACAATCCGCCCCCCCTAAAGTCTAAAGGACAGCAAACTGGCCCTTTGTTTGAAAAGTTTGGAGACCCCTGAGTTATACAATACACACATATTGAGTACAAGATCACATTTTTCTTATTTGCCCAGAAACTCCACTTCACATAATATCAGTTTACAGACTTACCTGAGCTATTAAATCCCCATTTTCTGCATGTACCATGACTATAGCACCATGTGCCGTGAGGAAGGTGAAGATTTCGTATAGCTGAGGAGAAAACATACAGTAATAATAAACATTTTACAGACAGGTTACTCAGACTAGTTATGCCTCTAACTCTATGCAGGAAACTTCTGGAGCTGTAACCAAACTTCTGTATTAACCACTTTAGCCCCGGACCATATTGCTGTCCAAAGACCAGAGCACTTTTTGTGATTCGGCACTGCATCGCTTTAACTGACAATTGTGCGGTCGTGCGACATGGCTCCCAAACAAAATTGGCGTCCTTTTTTCCCCACAAATAGAGCTTTCTTTTGGTGTTATTTGATCATCTCTGCGGTTTTTATTTTTTGCGCTATAAACAAAAATAGAGCGATTATTTTAAAAAAGATGCAATATTTTTTACATTTTGCTATAATAAATATCCCCAAAAAAGATATAAAAAAACTTTTTTTTTCCTCAGTTTAGGCCGATACGTATTCTTCTACATATTTTTCGTTAAAAAAATCGCAATTAGCGTTTATTGATTGGTTTGCGCAAAATGTATAGCATTTACAAAAAAGGGGGTCGTTTTATGGCATTTTTATTATTTTTTTTTACTAGTAATGGCGGCGATCAGCGTTTTTTTTTTCGGTACTGCGATATTATGGCGGACACATCGGACACTTTTGACACATTTTTGGGGCCATTGGCATTTTTATAGCGATCAATGCTATAAAAATGCATTGGATTACTATAAAAATGCCATTGGCAGTAAAGGGGTTAACACTAGGGGGCAGGGAAGGGGTTAAGTGTGTTCCTGGTGTGTTCTAACTGTATGGGGGGGTGGCCTCACTAGGGGAAATCATTGATCTTCTGTTCATACATTGTATGAACAGAAGATCAGTGTTTCCCCCGCTGACAGGAACGAGAGGTATGTGTTTACACACATACCTCCCGTTCCCCGCTCTGTAACGAGCAATCGCGGGTGCCCGGCGGCGATCGTACCCGCCGGGCGCGCGCGCGGGACTCGGGGGGCGTGCACGTACGCGCAGTACAAGCTGCTAAACGGAGGACGTAGAGCTAAGTGCTGCAACGTAGCAGTGCCACCGTCCCACAGTAATATGACGGCGGGCGGTCGGCAAGTAGTTAAGAAGGTTCTATTGTACTCTTTTGGTTAAATAGAAGGCGTTTTGGCTCGTTTAGACCATCTCATTATAACCTGTCTGGTTAATAATTCATCATTGCTGCCCAAGCCCTACTATATAAGGGTCATGGCTTTTACACACTAAACAGATGATGGCCAACAACCCTGAAACAAATCTGTTTGCATTTTAGAATAAATGGCTCTACAATATTAGACTGGATTTGTGCTATAAACCAGCAGTTCTAGACAAGGAACTGGCCCAATGGCATAAAGTAAAGGTTTGCATGGTTCCCCCATAAACAAAGGGGAATAAAACCCCTTTTTTGAGATTCGTGATAAAAGGCATATATGTAGAAAAAATGTCTTAAGAATAGCCTACTACACTTTGCTTTGCTTTCTGGGTTTATTTTTAGCCCACCTCACAATCACTTTTTATTCTCTTATCACTTGATATGACTGTTTAGTGCAGGGGTGTCCAACCGGTGGCCCAAGACAACAATGAATGCAGCCCAACACAAAATCATATATTTTTTTTTACATTATTTTGTAAAAATGTGTTTATACTAGGCAAACACATGCAGCCATATAAATATTTGACAGTCTCTTCACTGGACTTTTATACGTTTTATCTTCCCAAAGAAAAATCTCCCATTTTTCACAATCACGCCTTAATCATGTCATCAGTTTTCGGAAGCCCCTATGTTTGTGAGCAATATTTTTAAGGATGAAACACACGAAAGGGCAAAATTGGAACCAAAATATCTGATAAGCACCTTGAAAATTAATTGAGAATTGCTACATTAGACATCGAACCAGATATTGATATGTTAGTTTATCAAAACGATGTAAAATATCGCACTAGCTTTATGTTACCCTCTTTTACAATAATTGTATTTATTTTTAATTGTAATTAAGTTTTATTACTCAGATAGGTACATTATCTAAATCAGTGATCGATAACTTGTGTTCTGCATGACTTTTTATGCTCATCGGCTATCCTTATTATTAGTGTATTTTATGTGTGGCCCAAGACAATTCCTCTAATTGTATCTAATGTGACCCAGGAAGGCCAATAGGTTGCACATCCCTGGTTTAGTGCATGCATTATACACAGGGCCAGATTCAGGTACAATTGCCCTGGTGCAGAGTATCAGAGATACACTACGCCGCCGTATTTTACCTGGCTCTAAGACTAATTCAGGTAGATTTCGGCCCATAAGGTACGGCGGCATAGTGTATTTCTCGCGGCGGAATCGAAATACACGATTAGGGGGCGTGAAGCATTTAAATTAGGCGCGTCCTCGCGGCGATCGAACTGCGCATGCTCCGTTCAGAAATTTCCCGCCGTGAATTGCGCAAAATTACGTCGTTACGTCAGTTTTTCTTTGAGTAGCGTCGTTTACGTACATTCCTATTCCCGAACGATTTACGCAAAAACAAAACAAAAAATGAAATTCGACGCGGGAACGATGGCCATACTTAACATGGGCCGTCTAACTATAGACCAGATAATAGCTGCCCTAACTTTACGCAGCAAAAAGCTGACTACAGATGCCGTAAGAGAATGCGACGGCCGATTGTAACTTCGTGGATCGCCGGAAAAAGCTAATTTGCATACCCCGACGTGGAAAACGACGCAAACTCCACCCAGCGGGTGGAAAAAGATTACAGCGTAGATACGACGGCGTACGGAGACGTAAGCCTGTAGGATCGAAGCCCGAAGCCGCCGTATCATGGTTTGAAGATTCAAACTAATGATACGAAGCGGGTAATTTGAAATTACTCCGGGCTATCAGGAGATACACCGGAGTAATGGCTCTGTGAATCTGGCCCATTGTGGCTAAATCTAATGCCGCATACACACGATCATTTTTTGTGATGAAAAAAAAACGACGTTTTCTGTGAAGTAAAAAACGACGTTTTTGAAACGTCACTTTCAAAGACGATGTTGCATACACACCATCGTTTTTTCACAAAAAGCGAGGTTACGTTCACCACTCTTTTCCATTGAAGCTCGCTTCATAACTAGCTTCTGGGCATGCGCGGGTTGAAAAACGTCGTTTTAAACGATGTTTTTGCTACACACGGTGACTTTTTGTGAACCAAAAAACGACGTTTTGAAAAACGACACAAAAAATTCAAGCATGTTGGAATTTTTTTTGGGTCGTTTTTTTGAAGACAAAAAACGAAGTTTTGCCCACACACGATCAATTTAAATGACGTTTTAAAAAACGTCGTTTTTTTTCATCGCAAAAAACGACCGTGTGTACGCAGCATTAGGCCTCGTACACACGACCGTTTTCCTCAACAAAATCCATCAAAAAACTTGGTGGCAGAGCTTTTTTGCAGAGGAAAGCGGTCCTGTGTATATTTTTCGTCGAGAAAACTGTCGTATTTCACGACGAGAAGAAAAAAGAGAACAAGTTCTCGTTTTTCTCGTCGGGAGTCTCAATTTCCTCGTCGTTTTTCTCGTCGGGCTGGTTTACAACGAGAAACACGTTCGTGTGTATGCTTAGAAACCCACGTATGCTCAGAATAAAATATGAGACGGGAGCGCACCTTCGGTAAAAGTAGCGTTTGTAATGGAGAGAGCACATTTGTCACGCTGTAACAGACTGAAAAGCGCAAATCATCTCTCATCAAACCTTTACTTAACACGCAGTAACATGAGATTAGTAAAAGCAGCCCCAACAGTGGCGCCAGTGGAATCAAACTTCCCCTTTACAGTGCCATCGTACGTGTTGTACGTCACCGCGTTTGAGAACGACAAAATTTCGTCTTCACAGTGTGTATGCAAGGAAAGCTTGACAAGTTTCTCGACAAGCCTGACAAGGAACTCGTTGAGGAAAACGATGTATCTTTTACGACGAGTTTCTCGGTGATGTGTATAAGGCCTAACACACACAAAATGTATCAATGTAATAAGACTATGCATTAATTAGACATTCTAGGGGTCCACGTACAGCAAGCACATTAAGAAGAGCTACAGACAGGATACGGCTTTAAAATGACGACATGAATTAATAACTAAATATAACTAGAGGTTTTACTACTTTCCTTGAAATAAGCCAACAGATTTGTAATCAAACACCCACAAGAGCCATCGACTTAATTCACAAAAACCTAATGGATGTGTCATTTAGATTACCCTGTATTATATGTTTTACAGTCAAAAATAATTTTTTAAATCCACTAAAGCTATTATTGTATGGGTCAGCTGAATTTTTGGCACACGCTTTGCTGTATTGATTCTTTAAATTGACCATATTTTGATCTGCCAGCAAGAATCTACTAATTCTTCCTGCCAGCTGCCCCTGATAATCCACTAGAGGGTGCAAGACATAAACAGTGTCTCACTTGCCTTGTTTTCGCTGGGAGGGGTGATTTTACCATTGTCTGCTATGCCGAAACGCCGAAGCCGCCTGAAAAAAAGGGATTTTTAAATACAGCTTACCTGTAAAATCCTTTTCTTGGAGTACATCACGGGACACAGAGCGGCATATTCATTACTATATGGAGTACCTTCAGGTGTGGACACTGGCAATCTCAAACAGGAAGTCCCCTCCCTATATAACCCCCTCCCCTAGAGGGAGTCCCTCAGTTTTGTAGCAAGCAGTATGCCTCCCAAAATGGTCACCCAAAAGAGGGGTGGGAGCTCTGTGTCCCGTGATGTACTCCAAGAAAAGGATTTTACAGGTAAGCTGTATTTAAAAATCCCTTTTTCTTTCTCGTACATCACGGGACACAGAGCGGCATATTCATTACTATATGGGATGTCCGAAAGCAATGCTTTAATGAGGGGAGGGAGACATCTTCCAAAGAAGGATTCAATATACTCAAATAATAATAATAATTCCAACTTAGTCAAGAAAAAACGTTTTTTTTTTTTTTTTCTTTTTTCTTTTTTACAACCAAGGGTGCTTCTGATCCCGAGGATCTTAAACTGCAGCCTGTAGTACTGCCTGTCCAAAGGCAGAATCCGCATTCCTTCTCACGTCTAGTTGATAAAACTTTGTAAACGTGTGGACTGATGACCACGTCGCCGCCTTGCATATCTGAGCCATAGAGATCTGATGGTGTGCTGCCCAGGAGGCGCCCATGGCCCTGGTAGAATGGGCCTTTACCGACAAAGGAGGAGGCAACCTCTTCAAACCGTAGGCTTGAATGATTAATTGTCTAATCCATCTCGAGATGGTGGATTTTGCAGCTGCCTGCCCCTTCTTGGGGCCATCTGGTAGAACGAATAACACATCTGTCTTCCGGATCTTTTCTGTAGCTTTAAGATAGGCCTTCATGGCCCGGATAATATCCAAGGTATGCAGCAACCCCTCCTTTCTAGATGTGGGTTTTGGAAAGAAGGATGGAAGTACCAAATCCTGGTTCAAGTGAAAATTGGATATAACCTTTGGTAGAAAGGAAGGATGGGGCCGGAGAACTGCCCTGTCCTTATGCAGAACGAGATATGGTTCCTTACACGATAAGGCTGCTAATTCTGACACTCTCCTGGCCGAAACTATGGCGACCAAGAAAACCAACTTTCTTGTCAGTAAGACTAAAGGAATCTCAGCCAACGGCTCAAAGGGTTGTTTCTGTAGAGTGGACAGGACAAGATTTAAGTCCCATGGACAAATTGGTGACTTGACAGGAGGATTAATACGCAAGACCCCCTGTAAGAAGGTCTTTACCAGCGAGTGGGTGGCCAGCGGCCTCTGAAACCACACTGACAGAGCTGAGATCTGTCCCTTGATTGTGCTTAGTGCCAGGCCTTTATCCACTCCTAGCTGGAGAAAACTTAACACCCTATCAATAGTATATTTGCGGGAATTCCATCTTTTGGATTCACACCAGCCTACGTAGTTCCTCCACACCCTGTAATAAATCACCCTGGAGACCGGCTTTCTAGCCCTAATCAGGGTAGGAATTACCTGCCTAGACAGACCTCTACCCCTGAGAATCAGGGATTCAGCCTCCAGGCCGTCAAATTTAGACGCTGTAATGTAGGGTGGAGGATCGGGCCTTGTGTGAGTAGGTCTGGTTGTAGAGGAAGAGTCCAAGGGTCTCCCACTGCCATCTTCAGGACTAGTGAGTACCAAGTCCTCCGGGGCCAAGCCGGAGCTACTAGAATGACTGGCTTGTGCTCCACTCTGATCTTGCGCAACAGGCGAGGAAGTAACTGTAGCGGAGGGAATGCATATAGAAGTTTGAATTGATGCCAAGGGCAAACCAACGCATCGGTTCCGCAGGCCATAGGATCCCTCGCTCGAGACACGAACCTGTCTAGTTTCTTGTTGAACCTGGATGCCATTATATCTACGTCCGGCATTCCCCACCTCTGGCAGATTGTCTGAAAGACCTGGGGATGCAGAGACCACTCCCCTGGCAACAGACTCTGGCGACTTAAGAAGTCTGCCTGCAGGTTGTCCACTCCGGGAATGAATATCGCCGAAATGCAGGGTAAATGAGCCTCTGCCCACTGAAAAATCAAGCTCACCTCCCTCTGAGCGGCCCGACTCCTGGTTCCCCCTTGGTGGTTTATGTATGCCACCGCCGTGGCATTGTCTGACTGGATTCTCACCGGGAACCCCTTTAATCTGGAGGTCCATGCCAGAAGGGCTAGGCGAGCAGCTCTGATCTCCAAGATATTGATGGGGAGCTGCCTCTCTGCTTTCACCCAAGTTCCCTGGCGAGAGAACCCCTCGAAGACCGCCCCCCAGCCTGCCAGGCTGGCGTCTGTGGTAACTACCTTCCAGACAACAGGGCTGAAGGATTTTCCCTTTAGAAGATTCTGGGGGTTCAACCACCAGGCCAGGCTTTGTCGGACCCTTGATGATAGCGTCAAAGGGGACTCTAAGGCATGTACCCTCTTGCCCCAGGCTGCTAGAATGGCTGCCTGTAGGACGCGAGTGTGGATCTGAGCGTATGGTACTGCCTCGAACGTGGCCACTAGCTTGCCTAGTACTCGCATACACAGGCGAATAGTTGGTTTTTTCTTGTTTAGAACCAACTGAACCAACCCCTTGATAGCCTCGATCTTTACAAGGGGCAGGAACACCCTTTGCTGTTCTGTGTCTAACCTCATGCCGAGGTATTCCAACTGCTTTGTAGGCTGGAACGCTGACTTTCCCCGGTTTAGGACCCAGCCGAATCCTTCGAGGTACCGAACCGTGAGGTTTACTGCCTTTTGCAGACCCGGCCGTGAGTGATCTATGATTAAAAGGTCGTCCAAGCATGCTAGGACTGTGACCCCTTGGATCCTTAAATTGGCCAGAACTGGGGCTAGGATCTTCGTGAATACCCGGGGGGCCGTGGCCAGCCCGAAGGGGAGCGCCCTGAATTGGAAGTGTCGCTGCCCCACCGCGAAGCGTAAAAATCATTGATGCGACTGAAAGATTGGTACATGAAGGTAAGCATCCTTTATGTCTATGGAGGCCAGAAAATCGTCCCTCTGAAGCGCGGCGGCTGCTGACCGGATGGATTCCATCCGGAAGGAACGAACCCTTAGGTAACCGTTTAACCTCTTTAGGTCCAAGATTGGCCTGACATCGCCGTTGGGCTTTGGTATGACAAAGAGATTGGAATAGAAACCTAGCCCTTGCTCTTGGGCTGGCACCTCTATTATTACGTCCTGGCAAAGCAGGTGATCCAAAGCTGCCAGCAATGAGGCCTTCCTTGCTGGATCCTTTGGTAGCCTTGATTCTTGAAAATGAGGCGGAGGACACCTTAGAAACTCCAGTCTGTAGCCTGTGGTTACAGATGCCCGGACCCATTTGTCGGGGATCTTGGCTTCCCAAACTTCTGAGAAGAAACTAAGCCTTCCCCCCACCCGCGAGAGTGGGGGCGCCCCTTCATAAGGCAGACTTAGGGGCTGTCTTTGTCGGCTTGCGATACCATGGCCTCTTACCCCCAGGGGCCTGTCCCTGCGATCTACTGTTAACGTTGGATCGTGCAGGCGGCCGTCGATACTGCCTGGAATTTGAGGGCCCCGAGACAGGAAAGAGCTGCCTTTTAAATGTAGGACCCCGGAATGTCTTTTTGACCGGTAAAAGGGTACTCTTGCCATTTGAAATAGTCTGAATATATTTATCCAGATCCTCTCCGAAGAGTCGTCCTCCATGGAAGGGAAACCCTGCCAGAAGCTTTTTGCATGGGGGCTCCGCCGCCCAGTTCTTCAACCATAAGAGCCTTCTCATGTGCACCAAAAATAGTGATAAACGAGAGGCCTGCTGGATGGAATCTTTTATAGCATCTACAGCAAAACACAGAGCTCTGGGAATGTCAGAAAACTCTTCTGCTTGTTGGGTAGGCATGTCCTTTAACATTTCTTTTGTCTGGTCTTTTAACGCCTGACAAACTCCAATCGCAGCCACAGCTGGCTGTACCACTGCTCCTGCAGTCAAGGATGCTTTTAAAAGTGTCTCTAACCTTTTATCAACCGGATCTTTAAACATATGTATGTTTTCCACCGAGCAAGTTAGTGATTTATTCACACATGAGATGGCTGCATCCACTACTGGGAGCCTCCACCTCTTGGAGAATTTTTCCTCCATGGGGTAAATGACCGCAAATCTTTTCGGTGGCAGAAAAATCCTGTCCGGCCGTACCCAATCCCGAAAGATCAATTCCTCCAAGAGAGGATGGACCGGAAAAACTGCGTTGCTTAACGGAGCTTTCAAAGAGCCCAGAGAGGATACCGGAGGAACCTGAGGCTCCGGCAATGGTAAACTAAATGCCGAGCGGACCATGTCCGTCAAAGACTGTACCCACAGTCTTTCTGTCTGGGAGTCTGAAAATGGTTCCTCAGAGGCAGATCCCTCAATCCCTGAACCCTCTTGGTTCAGGTCTAGTTGATCCTCCTGTGATTCCAATTCCTCCGGAGAGAGAATCTCAGCATCTGAGGATACACCTCTTGGTGATGGGGATCTAACCCGTTTCTTACCAGGAATAGCTCTAGCGATCAATGCTGCTATTCTCTCTTCTAGCCCCCCTAGGGATACGGCTAGCATCTCCTCTGTGATAAACACAGGGCTGGGCTGATCTGGGCCAGCCTCCGCACCAGATCCCCCTAATGGCTCATCCAAGGCGCCCTTTATGTTAATAAGTTGCGGGGAAAGTATCGGCATATCATCAGAATCAGAAGGGGAACCCCTTTGTTTTTTGGTCTTTTTTGTACCCTTTGACCCCGAACCTTTGGAAGCCATAATACAAAATCGAGGGACTCCGCCAACAACAACAGACTGTAGTGGCCAGGAGTACAAAACCAGAGCTTAGGGGACAATAGATCACTAATGCCCAAAAACTGATGGGGCCCCGTATGTTTTTCTTTTTTTTTTTTTTTTTAAATATATATTATATATATATATTTTTTTTTTAAAACATACAGTGACCCCCAAACTTAGTTTGCCAGCCTCCAACCTGCTGCAAAAAGGGGAATTTCTTGGCTTAACAAAAAAGGCATTGGAACAAAGTCCAGCATGTACTACCCCTCTTCCGCCACCGGGAGTCACTGTTCTGCCGCTCTGCGTCCTCTCCTTCTGAAATCAGCCTCAGACTGAGCACTGACAATGCCTGCTGATCTATAACAGCACAAGGCGCGCCCCTGTATGACGCCGCAGTCACGCCCCCCCCCCGCCCTCCTCTCTGAACGGCGCGAAAAAACGTCGTATGCCGGAACAGGAGGAACATGGAGGAGCCGCGCTGCTGGAGACCCAGGACTGCAGTATCAGGCGGCAGATTCAAACCCCCGGCCAGGTAGGACTCTCCAAAAGGCCCCATAGGGCTCCTTACTAGTCCTAGGAAGAAAGCAGCAGGTTAGCTAGCAACACATTCTTAGACAGGGGAACCTAGTGATGGGGGAAAAAAGGTGTCATCCTGTCTCTCTCAGACATAGTGAGCAAGGTTGCCAATGCAGAGCATACTTAGGCTATCCCCCCCCTTTTAGGTTACCCCGGAGAGCCTGCTGTCGAACCAAGTCCCGCAGGCTCCCCCTTACCTGCTCCATGCTGCAGGATGTTTGTCCAGCAAAACGATCCAATCTTCTCCCATCTCCGTGGGTAGCGTAGTAGACCTTCAGGCCCTGGGGTCCTATGAAGGTACCCACTGTCCTGGACCTATATAGCACCCTGGCAAACAGGCACTTATGGTTTTTACAAACTCCAAGTCCTGGGCCCAGGGTCCAGCCCTCCAAAGAGGAGCATTATAGGCAAAACCCCACGGTTTGGGGCCCGGGTACTGTCCACTTTGGCACTGAGGCTCCTTGGACAGATCCGGTTAGCCCGCCCTTAATCCCAAGGATGTGGAGCAAAGCTATTCCGTGACCAACACCTAAGACACTGGCGAAAAAAACTGAGGGACTCCCTCTAGGGGAGGGGGTTATATAGGGAGGGGACTTCCTGTTTGAGATTGCCAGTGTCCACACCTGAAGGTACTCCATATAGTAATGAATATGCCGCTCTGTGTCCCGTGATGTACGAGAAAGAAAAAGGGTCCGGGACTTTTTTTGAGCTTCAGACGTACGGCGTTTCAGCATTCGGCGTGGAGATGTGAACCATCTCCATAGCCAACAATGTTAAACCACCCCTCAAGTGTATTTTAAGCTGCAATAGCGTCAGGCGTAGGGTGTAAAAACGCCTAGGTGTGAATGCAGCCTTAATAGATTTTCATTAGGAATATAAGAAGAATATTTTCAGTGTATAATGCCATCAATTTACACACAATTCACTCACATCAATCCCTGAAATTACAATCTATGGCCTTGGTCTCACATATACTAGGGCCAACTGTCACACCTACCAGCATGTCTTTAAATCATGGGAAGAAACCAGAGTACCCACATCAAACCCTCCAAGAACATGTAGAATGTGCAAACTCCATGCAGGTATTGAGATTCAAGCAGAGAGTCTACAAAACAGATATCCTAACCAAGGAGCTGTACTTTTGTAGGTGTCATCAGAAGACAAAGTAACAAAGTTAAACTACACTTTAACTAACAATGATACATTTTTGTTTTACCCCTAGGGCCTTTAAAAATTGCCCAAAAAAATGAGTTACCTTTTCTGAAGACAAATCCTACATCCAGCAAATCTACCTGCAGCCAAATGTATCTTTAGCAAGGCCCCTCACAAGGGGCGGATCCATTCCGAGCGGAATCTACCTGCTCAGCGGGGGATCTCTCTGCTGATCCCCGCTGAGAAGGCCGAAGCCAGGTCCGTGTCTGTCTGCAGAGTGGACAAGGACAGAGCCCACTCTTCTCTATAAGGGGGTCGGATGGAAACAGACTGCATGTCTGTTTCCATCCAACTGTCATCCGATCCGACCCGCTGGACGGATGGCAAATGTATTGCAGTTTTCAGTGGATTTTGTCAGGTCGGGTACCCAACGGGTGTCAATGGACACATGTGCGATGAGATGTACCGCCACATAGAGGACAATGAGAGGCACTGATGTGAAAGGGGAAACATAGACAGTTCTTATTCGTAAGCCTAATGTGTGTGCGTGATATTGCTGTACCAATAAGGCCGCGTACACACGATCAAATCTGTCTGCTGGAAACGGTCTGCCAGACCGTTTCAGCAGACAGATTCGATCGTGTGTACGGGCAAACAGACAGATTTGGCCAGGCGCATGCTTTCAAATCTGTCGGCTGGGAACCCGTCCGCCCGACATGTCTGCTGGTTAGTATACTAACCAGCAGACATATCTTCTCGCACACGCGTCGAATGGTTTTGTTTTACTTCCTGGTGCGGTGACGTGGCGGCGTCAACGTCTGCCGGCGGGGATTTTGGTTTGATCGTGTGTACACGATCAAACCAATATACGTCCCCAGCAGACAGATCTGTTCAAATCGGTCTGTCCGACTGATTTGAACAAATACATTTACTCGTCTGTACGGGGCCTTAGAGTAAAAACTGATTGGGATGGATTTACCGTAAAGGGATTTTTCCAAGCAAATCCATGATTGAAGTCTAGTAGGAGTGGAACTTGTGCTGGTTTTTAGGCTGTCACTTCTCTTATAGCAACACAAGGAAGTGCTCACTAGATCGTAGATTCTTGAATGTGTATAGAGGAATGCCTGGTACAAAAGTTCATCTCACTGGAAAGACATATGCTGGCTGCCATCGAGAAATGGTAAACTTCATAAAGCCTTACATAGGCCCCTTTGTGCATTCTGCTGTGTATTATAAACATTGATTACTCAAGCCTTGAAGAAGGGGTAGATTTTTTTCACCAAAACGAGTTGGCTGTATGTGATTCTCTTAACCAATAAATGTTTCAAACAGCCCTTACAAATGAGATGAACCTTTGCACCAGGTGGTCCTCCTTGCACATTCAAGTTCTTATATTTAGGACTTTCCATGAATGAAGCCCACTGTACAGCTGAATTCTATTTACAAAAAGGCAAATCCACTTTGCATGGCAAGTGCACTTAGAAGTGCAGTCGCTGTAAATTTGAGGGGTAGATCTGAAATGAGGGGAAGCTCTACTGATTTTATCATCCAATCATTTGCAAGCTAAAATGCTGTCTTTGTATTCTCCTTGCATGTCCCCCTCAGATTTACAGCGACTTCACTTACAACTGCACTTTCAGTGCACTTTCAAGTGCACTTGTAGTGCAAAGTGGATTTGCCTTTAGTAAATAACCCCCAGTGGGTTGCAGTCCAGTCTACATCTTGTATTATAGGCAGAGAGCTAGGGGTTTACAAGCTGCTATAGTAATCAAAAAAAATCTCACAGTTAAACACAAATCGTTGATTGAATTACCTGGGTGTCTGACATTTGGTATATATCTTTGTAGGCCATGTACACCTGGAAAGAGTTCACACCTATTCCAATGATAATATAAAACGTTGTTAGGATAAATACAAATCCTATCCTAGATACATTGTTTAATACATTTATGACAATAGAAAAAAAAATATTGTAACCTGTGGCTCCCAATCACCTGCAAAGACTGTAATTGTACCTCAATCGTCCCCAGGCCTAGATGATGTGATGGACTGCTCCTTCTGTAGTTGGTAGAGGCTGGAAGTGAGGCGTAGATGGTAAATTTCCACCTTACCACTTCATACATAGGCGTGCGCACAGGGTGTGCCAGGGCACACTCTAATCACCCTGTGCTGCACAGAAAGAGACTGGGGAATCTCTGTTCTCAGTTCCTTTAGCTCTCACAAAAGTGAGACATCAGGGGTCTGTTTAGACTCCTGATATTTCACCAAAGCCCCCCCAATGGGGCTCCTTAAAATTTGCTTAAAAAAAAACCTCTCAACTTTAACTTGCTTAGGGCCCCAGGGAGGTCAGGATTGGCACTGTGTGTACTTCCCTTCTTAGTCCAGGACCTCCTCTGTACTCCCCCTCTCCCAATCCAGGGTCTTTGCCACACCAACCCTTCTCTAGTCCAGGCCCTCTTCTGCACTCAACCCCACTCTAGGGCCTCCTAAGCACCCCCCAGTCCAGGGTCTTTTCTGCACCCCCCAATCCAAGGCCTCTTCTGCCCCCCCCCCCCCCCCCCCCCCAGTCCAGGGCCTCTTCTGCCAAATACCAGAGAAATAGGAGGGAGACCACACAGGTGCACTAGTGCTGAATAATGCCACTCCTCCCACCTGGCCATCCTATAGAAAAGCATTCCAGAGCCACAGACCTAGAGGATGTAGCTGACCCCAGATGAGCAGGCATGTTCCAAACACTTTCAGGGTAAACTCTCTGCAAAACATTCTGCCTAATCATGAATGCTCAGTTTGATCCACCACACATGTTTAGGGAAGAGGAGGCAGAGGGTGATGGTTCCTGCCAGTGCTGTTCATTTCATGGGGCAAATAGAGAATGGACAATAGATTCAACCAATCCTATCCAATCCAACCTTTATCCTATAGCTGCCATTTAGCTAGAGTGGATTTAACTTGTCTTTCCCCGCGGACTGTTTTAAGAATATGGACACTAGACACGTCCACTTCTCCATTTTCTGACCCTTCTCTCAGCTCTCGATTTGCTTCCCAGCAAATATTCTTTTGTGAATAGTAAACAACAGAAGATTAGAAGAGGGATCAGAATGGTAGCTCAAGAATCTGATCAATTTATTGGTATTACCTTTATCTTGCATAAGAATGTCTAGTTCTTCCCTGATGCCATCGTACCAAGAGGTAATGTCTACATGGAGGGAATAATCACAGCAGGACTTTGTATCGGCCACCTCATGCCACTTTTCAAATGATGTCAATATGTTTGATCCAGGATCAGGAACAACATGGTCAACTGGGAAGGATTAAACATAAAATTAGCTACTTGCCTATTAGGCAATTACTAGTTTGTATAATCGATGTTAATGACACATATGTAAGGATACTTTCAAGTTAAAGGTGTTGTAAAGGAATTTTTTTTTTTTCATAATAAGCATCATTTACCTGCAGACATTCCTCTTTTGACTTCCTCATTGTTCGTTTTTTCTCAGAAGTTGCTCTATTTCTTCTCAGTTCTGTTCACTTCCTGCTTGTCTAATTGTTACTCACCACCGTGAAGGGAGGCTTTACTGCGGTGGTCAGTAAAGTGCTCGCCCCCACGCTCTCTACGTGTTAGAGGCTTCAAGGAGGTGTAAATTACTGGGCGTGCCGCAATGCATACTGGGAAATCTAGTTCTTACATGAACGAGATCCGCAAACCAGGAAGTCAATGAGAGAACAGAAACTAGAACGCCGGAGGTGATATAGATGAAGGAATTTAATAGGTATTTATTCGTTTGTTAACAGAATCATTACACTATTCTGTCTGTCTACCTTGCAGACATTCATTTTAGGCAAAAACATGTTTTCCTTTACAACTTCTTTAAGACTGAAAATGTAAGAGAAAAACATTGGGCCAGATTCACATAGACGTAATATTCCGCTGCGTAATAGAAATACGCTACGCTGCCGTATTTCACCAGGCTCTACGCCGAATTCAGATAGTTTTTTGCGCGTACGCTACGGTGTCGTAGTCTATTTCTCGCCGCGCAATCGAAATACGTAATTAGGGGGCGTGAAGCATTTAAATTAAGCGCATCCCCGCGGCGATCGAACTGCGCATGCTCTGTTCAGGAATTTCCCGCCGTGCATTGCGCGAAATCACGTCGTGACGTCATTCGTTGTTTGAGTAGCGGCGTTTACGAACATTCCTATTCCCGGACGACTTACGTTTTAAAAATAATAAAAGACGTCGGAAGACGTTGATATTCGACGCGGGAACGACGGCCATACTTAACATGGGCTGTCTAATATTAGAGGAGGTAAAAGGCTGGTATAGTGATACGCAAAAAAAAGATGACTAAAGGTGCCGTAAGAGATTGCGTTTGAAGTGCGAAATTTCTTGGATTGCAGGCAAAAGCTCATTAGCATACCCTGACGGCGAAAAACAACAGGAAGTCCGCCCAGTGGCCGCAATTTTCTTGCAGCGTAGATCTGAAGGCGTACTAACACGTAATCCAGTCGAATTGAAGCCCGCAGGTGTCTTTTCATGGTTTGAGGATTTCGACTAGCTAAAAATCGCCCGTAAGTCGAAAGTACTCCAGTCTAACACCAGTTAGACAGGAGTTACGGCTCTCTGAATCTGGCCCATTATTTTTAGAGGGTTTTGGCTCCCACTTCCTCCCTGGACACTGCAGTGCCGGAAGGAAGTTCACCTCTCCCCCCTCCCTCTCGGCAATCATCTGGGACAAGTCACAGGTCCCAGATGATTGCTCGGCAAATCACGGTGCGCATCGCGGCTCACACATGCGCAGTGCGGGCCCGGCTGTGAAGCCACAACCGGGCACCCACAGTAGTGTTGCTGACGCTGCGGAGAGGAGAGGAAGATGGACCCTGGGACAGGTGAGTGTCCGATTATTAAAAGTCAGCAGCTGCAACCAGTATTTTTAATTTTTATTTTATTATTTTAATTTTTAATTTTATGTAACATTTGTTTTTGTCAACCAATATACATTTTATATATATATATATATATATATATATATATAGTGCCTTGCGAAAGTATTCACCCCCCCCTTGAACTTTGCAACCTTTAGCCACATTTCAGGCTTCAAACATAAAGATATAAAACTGTAATTTTTTGTGAAGAATCAACAACAAGTGGGACACAATCATGAAGTGGAACGAAATTTATTGGATATTTCAAACTTTTTTTAACAAATAAAAAACTGAAAAATTGGGCGTGCAAAATTATTCAGCCCCCTTAAGTTAATACTTTGTAGCGACACCTTTTGCTGCGATTACAGCTGTAAGTCGCTTGGGGTATGTCTCTATCAGTTTTGCACATCGAGAGACTGAAATTTTTGCCCATTCCTCCTTGCAAAACAGCTCAAACTCAGTGAGCTTGGATGGAGAGCATTTGTGAACAGCAGTTTTCAGTTCTTTCCACAGATTCTCGATTGGATTCAGGTGTGGACTTTGACTTGGCCATTCTAACACCTGGATATGTTTATTTGTGAACCATTCCATTGTAGATTTTGTTTTATGTTTTGGATCATTGTCTTGTTGGAAGACAAATCGCTGTCCCAGTCTCAGGTCTTTTGCAGACTCCATCAGGTTTTCTTCCAGAATGGTCCTGTATTTGGCTCCATCCATCTTCCCATCAATTTTAACCATCTTCCCTGTCCCACTATAGAAAGGCAGACCCAAACCATGATGCTGCCACCACCATGTTTCACAGTGGGGATGGTGTGTTTAGGGTGATGAGCTGTGTTGCTTTTACGCCAAACATAACGTTTTGCATTGTTGCCAAAAAAAAATATTTAGGTTAGTTTATCTGACCAGAGCACATTCTTCCACATGTTTGGTGCATCTCCCAGGTGGCTTGTGGCAAACTTTAAACTACACGTTTTATGGATATCTTTAAGAAATGTCTTTCTTCTTGCCACTCTTCCATAAAGGCCAGATTTTTGCAGTATAAGACTGATTGTTGTCCTATGGACAGAGTCTCCCACCTCAGCTGTAGATCTCTGCAGTTCATCCAGAGCTGAAAGTTTAGAGGGGCGGCCAGGTCTTCATAGATTTGCAGTGGTCTGATACTCCTTCCATTTCAATATTATGGCTTGCACAGTGCTCCTTGGGATGTTTAAAGCTTGGGAAATCTTTTTGTATCCAAATCTGGCTTTAAACTTCTCCACAACAATATCTCGGACCTGCCTGGTGTGTTCCTTGTTCTTCATGATGCTTTCTGTGCTTTAAACGGACCTCTGAGACTATCACAGTGCAGGTGAATTCATACAGAGACTTTATTACACACAGGTGGATTCTATTTATCATCATTAGTCATTTAGGTCAACATTGGATCATTCAGAGATCCTCACTGAACTTCTGGAGAGAGTTTGCTGCAGCTGAAGCTGTTTTGCAGAGAGGAATGGGCAAAAATTTCAGTCTCTCGAAGTGCAAAACTGATAGAGACATACCCCAAGCACCTTACAGCTGTAATCACAGCAAAAGGTGGCGCTACAAAGTATTAACTTAAGGGGGCTGAATAATTTTGCACGCCCAATTTTTCAGTTTTTTATTTGTTAAAAAAGTTTGAAATATCCAATAAATTTCGTTCCACTTCATGATTGTGTCCCACTTGTTATTGATTCTTCACAAAAAAAATTCAGTTTGATATCTTTATGTTTGAAGCCTGAAATGTGGCAAAAGGTCGCAAAGTTCAAGGGGGCCGAATACTTTCGCAAGGCACTGTATATGTATATATATATATATATATATATATATATATAACTATTTTGTACGAATACATGTCTGGTGAATAAATCTCCTATTTTTAGTCTGTGTTCATAATGATTGATCTGGTATCTTAAAAATATTATCGTTTAAAAATTACTCATTCATAAATACTGTGCAGGAAAAATATCCTCATAAGCATGACACAAGTCATGTATTAGTTGTCCAATACCACTTCTGCAGGGGTTTCTCCACCACTCCCTAAAGTATTATTAGGCCCAGCAGTTTTCAAATGTCATCTTTGATCACTGGTTCCCACTTTCTGCTTCTTGGAAAGTTTGTCTCAGTAACAATTTTTAAATATTAATTTGTAAGTATGCCAAGGGGTGCTTCAGTAAATGGGAATCTTGGGGGCGCTGCGTGATCTGTACCACAGTCAATAGAGCACATTGACAGGTTTGCACGTCACAGAGCTCAGTCACAGAATCGTCGCTGTCGCCACTTTCAGTGTCTGATGACGATTTTCCCCACGAATCACTATCGCTCAATTCTGCAAGTGATTCTAATTCACTATCCCTATTTTTAAGCTGGTCATAAACAGCTTTTGACATAGAGGGACGCCTTTTGGATGCCATGGACGTTCTCAAGTTTCCAGGCAAAAAGAATGGCAGAAAAAACTGCAGGCAGGGCACTGGACAAAGCACTATGGACTAACTGAGGTCAATTAATGTAATCCTATAAGATTACAATGTATGTATTTGAGTTTCTTATACTATTTGAATTAGGCTCCGCCCCAATGCGTTGCAACGCTCGCAGGCAATGGAACCCGAAACACACATAGCATCGGGCGGGGGACATAGCGGGAGTACATCACATGATCCAAGGAACAAGGTTTGTTCCTGTAGCTGGATACTGTAATGCAATCCAGAGTGTGGCTCAGGGTTACCGCTATTGGTACTGAAATTTAACCCTGAGCCACACTCAGGATTACCGCCAGAGAGGTTAAGCTGGCCATACAATTGTGTTGTACAATTTTCCTTTAGATTTACCAAAATCCATATAATATGAAGTCAAACCTAAACAACACTTTATCTTGTATCCAATCAGGCAGGCCTTTGCACTTGTTAAACACTGATTACTACTGGTGGTTATAGCTGCCAGCAGTAATCGCATTCAAAAAATTCAATGGGCTGGTTGTCCTGAAGTCAGTCAATTGATCAACTTCAGTACAGCCAGCCTGCCCATAGATGGATCGCATCTCGCCCTGTCCCGGCTGAACTGGCAAAGATTCAATCCATCTATGGCTGGATTTATGCTATTCCTCAGTCTGGCAGGCTCCAGCCATGTTCTCTTCTATCCAAAGCTCCAGGCTGTGGGCAATCCTTCAGCCTCATCACATACAGTGCAGGGCTATTAACCCTTCACTGTATGTGGAGGAGGCACACATTAACCACTTGCCGACCGTCGCATGCTGCGTGCCCCGCGGGTCCTGGGAACTCGATGTTCCCAGGAGTCCCGCGATTGCGGTCGGCAAGAGCGGAACAGGGGAATGCCTTTGTAAACAAGGCATTCCCCTATTCTGCCTAGTGACACTGTCACTGATGACCGTTCCCCCGTGAAGGGAAAGGTCATCAGTTACGTTTTACGTGTAGCCACGCCCCCTAACAGTAAGAATCACTTCCTAGGGAACACATAACCCCTGCAGCGCCACCTAGTGGTTAACCCCTTCACTGCCAGTGGCATTTTTACAGTAATCAATGCATTTTTATAGCACTGATCGCTGCAAAAATGACAATGGTCCTAAAATGGTGTCAAAAGTGTCCGATGAGCCCACCGTAATGTCGCAGTCAAGATAAAAATCGCTGATCGCCGCCATTACTAGTAAAAAAAAAATATTATTAAAAATGCCATAAAACAGTACCCTATTTTGTAGAAGCTATAACTTGTGTTCAGACCAATCAATAAACACTTATTGCGATTTTTTTACCAAAAATATGTAGAAGAATACGTATCGGTTTAACCACTTAAGACCCGGACCAAAATGCAGGTAAAGGACCTTGCCCCTTTTTGCGATTCGGCACTGCGTCGC